>SJYO01045292.1:52837856-53334535 GCA_006410555.1 Capra ibex
AAGTCTTTTACTTCTAGTACCGTACACCAGGGTAGTGAAGTACCCTTTATCTACCCCTTTGTCACCTTTGTCACAGTCTGAAGTAAAAAAACCCGAGGTTTCAGTGACGTCTACCACTAACATCGGTACTTTAATTTTCTGTGAATGAGGAACCTTCCTTTCAACACTGGTTGGATCTGTCGTATAAGTTTTCGTCTCTGTAATGAAACGGTCGATTCCAGGTAGATCAGTTCCGATACCAAAAAGGTCACTAGTACATGCCTACACTCTCAACCTGACACTTCTTCCGACTTGTGGCTTCTTAACTACGCAAACTTGACACCACAACCTCTTCTGAGAACTCTCAGGGAACCTGACGTTCCTCTAGGTTGGTCAGGTAAGACTTCCTCTAGTCAGGATCCGCAAGAAACCTGCCTTACTACGATTTCGACTTTGAGGTCATGAAACCGGTTGACTACGTTTCTCAACTGACTAACCTTTTCTGAGACTACGACCCTCCCTAACCCCCGTCCTCCTCTTCCCTTACTGTCTCCTACTCTACCGACCTACCGTAGTGACTGAGCTACCTATACTCAAACTCACTAGAGGTCCTCAACCACTACCTGTCCCTCCGGACAATACGACGTTAAATACCCCAGAGTTTCTCAGCCTGTACTCACTCGCTGACTTGACTTGACTCAGGGGTTTACATTACTCTGGTGTTCAAGAAACTATAGAGAGGAAGGTCTTTCACCTCCGATTAAAGAGAGAGGAACTCACACCCGACCTGGATGACTGAGTACTATCTTTCCCCTTTTTATCATCGAAATTTCATCTCCCTAACTCGTCTGTCCTCGAATTGGTTCCCTAGTTTCAGTTGTAACGGTTACTGTTCAGTACAACTCTACCTTCCGAGGGACATCCACTATTCTACGTATGTGTCGGAGGTACCGGAAGGAGGGGTCTTAGAGGTAGGTAAGTACTCTGTTATAGTCTGATTGGGTCTTACTCATGACTAGTAGTGAGAAACTTTTACAGTTATAGTATTTCTGTTCCTCTTCTGATTACTTGACAGTGTCCTTTTAGGTTTCAAGTCAGTTATCATTACGTGTCCACACTTCAGAGTCCAAAATACTTGTATGGTTTCAATCCCCTCTACGATTGTAAGTCTCGGTCATCACACTTTCCATCCCCTGGGAGCCGTGATAAAAAGTGTTGAAAACCCCATTTAAATCTTAATAAAGTTTTATGTCACAAATTCTTTGGTGGTGTTTTACACCGGACGACCCAAAACCGTGGATATTCTAGGGACATCGACGTCCTATCTTAGATATTGTGTATAAGTACCTCGAGACCTAAACCGGACCACGACTCTTAACCTCTCAGAAGTCTTTACATGTCAGGTCGGACCACCCTCCGTCGGTACTGGTGGTCTTCCTCAACATTTCCATATACCTCTAATGACGAAACTTCCTTCCCTTTCACCAAGAACCCTCGTACATAATCTCCGAAAACCACAGAGCTTCAGAAGGAGTATCTCACACTACCACACTTTACCTACGTCCCCACACTCCTCCCACACCCCTCACTGCCCTCTGTCTCCTCCCCCTTCCTTCTCCTCCGGTCTCTCTGCGAGGACTCGTCCTACCGATAACCGGATACCAGCCAAAACACGTTGGACCTTTTTCCGTAAAGAGACCCGTCTACCACTGACGGGGAGTCGGAGTCAGGGACATGTGAAGTCACTCGAATTTCGCGGAAACACTCTTCCTTTTTATCCGGAAAGAATTACAGATCAGTATCAGGAGGACTGTCTATCTCCTTCATTGCATCTCCCGAAGTAGAGGAACCAGCATGTCATGTGTTAGGTGCGTTGGTAAACACTGTCAGGACAAAACTCCAGTCCAGTGTCTTCGGGAATACACTTAGAAGTCCACGCACCCAAAATAGAACTCCCGTCAAAGTCCAGTAATTTCCCCTCCCTGTATCGTAGTGTCGTCATAACTTCTTATGACGATGATTTGAAGACCAGACATCTGTTTTATCGTAGTCGGTAGTGGTCCCTCGAGCAATCTGTACGTCTAAATCGTCGGGTAGAGTCCGGATGACTAGTTTTACAGACCCTGGGTCCTTAGACGTAAATTGTTCAAGAGGTTCACTAAGAGTACGGACCACTAAAAAAAACAAACAAACAAAATTTTGAAAAATAAAACATAACCCCATATTGATTAAGATACGATCGTTTCATTACAAGTTTTAAGAGGTTCGATCCGAAATTGTCATGCACTTTACACTTGAAGGTTTACAAGTCCGACCTAAATCTTTTCTGTTTCCTTGGTCTCTAGTTTAACGGTTGTAGGTGATCCAGTAGTTGTTTCGTTCTCTTAAGGTCTTTTTCGTAGATGAAGACGAAATAACTAATGCGGTTTCGGAAACTGACATACCTAGTCTTGTTTGACACCTTTTAAGAAGTCCTCTATCCTTATGGTCTGGTGGAATGGACGGAGGATTCTTTAGACATACATCCAGTCCTTCGTTGTCAATCTTGACCTGTACCTTGTTGTTTGACCAAGGTTTGGCCCTTTCCTCATACAGTTCCGACACATAACGGTGGGACGAAAAAATTGAATATACGTCTCATGTAGTACCTTTACGGTCCGACCTACTCCGTGTTGACTTTAGTTGTAACGTCCTTCTTTATGGTTATTGGAGTCTATGAGTCTACTATGGTGACAATACCGACTTTCACTTCTTGATTTCTCTGAGAACTACTTTCACTTTCTCCTCTCACTTTTTCGACCGAATTTTAAGTTGTAAGTTTTTTGATTCTAGTTCCGTAGGTCAGGATAGTGAAGTACCGTTTATCTGCCCCTTTGTTACCTTTGTCACTCTCTGAAATAAAGACCCCCGAGGTTTTAGTGACGTCTACCACTGACGTCGGTACTTTAATTTTCTACGAATGAGGAACCCTTTTTTCGATACTGGTTGGATCTGTCGTATAATTTTTTGTCTGTAATGAAACGACAGTTTCCAGACGATGGTTTCAATACCAAAAGGGTCATCAGTACATACCTACACTCTCAACCTGACATTTCTTTTAACTCGCGACTTCTTAACTACGAAAACTTGACACGACAACTTCTGAAAGCTCTCAGGGAACCTGACGTTCCTCTAGGTTGGTCAGGTAGGATTTCCTTTAGTTAGGACTTATGAGTAACCTTCCTGACTACGACTTCGATTTTGAAGTTATGCAACTGGTGGACTACGCTTCTTGACTGAGTAACCTTTTCTGGAACTACGACCCTTTCTAACGTCCGTCCTCCTCTTTCCCTACTGTCTCCTACTCTACCAACCTACCGTAGTGACTGAGCTACCTGTACTCAAACTCGTCCGAGTCCCTCAACCACTACCTGTCCCTTCGGACCGTACGACGTCGGGTACCCCATCGTTTCTCAACCTGTACTGACTCGCTGACTTTACTTGACTTGACTATCGATTAATCGACTATGGATTAGTCTCTATAATCGAAGGACCATCGAGTCTACCATTTCTTAGACGAACGTTACACCCTCTGGGTTCAAGTTAGGGACCCAACCCTTTTAGGGGTCTTCTTCCGTTACTGTTGGGTGAAGTCATAAGAGAGGACCTCTTAAGATACCTGTCTTCTTGGACCACCCGATATCAGATACCCCAGCGTTTTTTAACCTGTGCTGACTCACTGATCGTGTATAACGACTACTCGTTTCAACACTGTCAAAGTCCGCCTGTCGTTTCCCTGAGTCAGTATGTGTATGTACGTAGGTAAGAAGGCATTTAAGGGGAGGGTAGGTCCGACGGCGTATTGTGACTCATCTCAAGAAACACGATGTACCACCCAGGAACAACCAGTAGGTAAAATTTATGTCGTCACCCATGTACAGGTAGGGTTTGAGGGATTGAGAGGGAAGACGGGTCGTTGATATTCGAGTAAGAGACGGACACTAAGAGAAAGACAAAACATTCGAGTAAACGTAGTGAATTCTAAGGTGTATATTCCCTACCGTGTGTCACAAAGAGGAAGAGACAAACTGAGTGAAGTGAGTCATACTGTTGGAGATCCAGATAGGTACCACGACGTTTCCCGTAATAAAGTGAGAAAAAGTAGAGACTCATTACAGGTAACTTATATACATGGTGCAGAAGAAGTAGGTACGACGACAACTACCTGCGAATCCAACGAAGATACAGAACCACTAACATTTGACTCGACGTTGCTTGTGACCCCACGTACGTAGGAAATTCCAGTACAAAGAGAGACCTATATTACGTACGACTTAAACCTCTCCGTGTAAGAGACCACTCTCCTACCCCCTAATTTGACGGACCTCCTTGTCAGTTCTTGACCGAGAGAAGGTCTACTGTCTACTGTTTCTTCCAGACCAAGTCTGTCCTTCGACTCCCCTATCTCTCTTCCCCACCTAGACTCTCGTCATCTCAAAACCGACCACCTCCTTCTCCAGAGATCTTTACGTCCTTATTCCGTCTCGGGTGTGTACCGTTACCCGGTCTTTCCCCTACTCGGAAAGGTCCTTTGACAACCTCGTCGAGACACTCACAGGTGGTCGAACTAGGAAGATTACGATGACTGTACGTCCATACTCTTCTCAACCCCTCTCCTCTGGTAACCTCAAATCAGAACGTTTGGAACGACTTTGGGTCTGGGTGGTGTATAATTCTTGACACACCGATCCTATATTGGAGTGGTCGGTTTGACAAGATGATTGTTAACTAACCCGTCGTTTAGGGGCCGGTCCGAAGAGACCAAGGGTTCTGACTCGAGGTTCCAGTCTCCGGGTCTGATACCCGACCCAGTCGATTCGGTCCCAGACGGACCCGAATCGAGGGAAGGTCCCCGACGGTCGTGTCCGTCACTACAGGTACCAAACGACCCGTACTATCAGGACTACGACGGCGGACGTCCCTCGAACGAGGTCAGAATACACCTAAGGGAACCGACGATCTCTAGTTTCTACAAACGGGTTGTACCGAAGACGAGTCCAGGTTAGTTATGGGACAAGAGACTAAAGTCGACCATCGGACCACCAAGACCCTAGTTTGTGCTCCTCTTTGGTTCGAGTCTTGGGTCGACCGGGTTCCAGTAATCATAAGTGGTAGGTCGTTGGTTTTGTCGTTCCAACCGGTCCTCCACTATTATTGTTCCTAATTGTTCGTGACTCACGAAAGGCACACACAGGGTGAGATAAAGGATTTAGTGGTGGACCGGACAGTCGAGGGTCTGAAGTCCATTCTCAGACAATTATGTGCTAGGGGGGTGATCATAGAGTCGGGACGGTTTAGAGTGGTGACCCAATGAAGAGATAGAAGGGGAGAGGAACAGAGACAGGGTGTCGTCTCCCTATCAGACTGTCAAAGTGAGAAAGTTTGACGAGACTTAAAGTTTCTACGGCAGTCTAAGGGTATTGTCCCGGTAGTAGTTAAGACTGCCGAGATTCGAAAAAGGAGGATTTGACAGTATTACGTCGAATTATTATACTTCGAATTTGGAGGAAAGTCGAAAATTAGAGCACGACCCCACAGGACCCACGATACTAAAATAATAAAAGTGTCTTTAGAAAACCGAATTACTCAGACAGATCACTATAAGGGTTAACGAAAATCAGACGTAACGTTATAAAGAGTCCAAAGATTTACGTTCGACGAACGGAAGGGTAAAGTGTGCGTCGACTAAAGACGAGATGATTCAACGCACTGGTTAAGGAGAGACCAACCGAAACCCCATACCTCTACACTCTCTTGAACTTGTTGGGGAACTGGGACGAAGGACCATAGAACGTCGGGGTGGTCACCGGAAAGACCGTCTCTGCCGGACCCCTTTAGGGAGGTGCTCCCGGTCCGGTCCTACGATGACTGAGTGACGATAGTGACAGTTGTGGGTCGGACCGTACCTCCCCTTCGGTTACTCGAAATGGTTTATTTACTTCTCTGAGCCACACTGGGGTATCTGCCGTCGGGGGGTCCGAGGGGACAAGGACCCTAGGAGGTCCGTTCCTGTGACCTCACCCAACGGTAAAGGAAGAGGTTACGTACTTTCCTTTTCACTTTCACTTCAGCGAGTCAGTACAGACTGAGAAACGCTAGGGTACCTGACGTCGGATGGTCCGAGGAAGTAGGTACCCTAAAAGGTCCGTTCTCATGACCTCACCCCACGGTAACGGAAGATTCCTACTTTTACATCGTTTGAGTCTTACGTCGTGTCGACCCAAACTTTACTTCAGTAAGACTACGGTTTAGGTCGTAAAGGTTGGAACTCGAGTTGAACGGGAGTCGGGAGACGCGTACAGGTATACACTGGACGACGGCTCCCCTACTGGACGACACCCATAGTCTTTGGGAGTCGTGGGTCCGAGACCTCACACAAGGAGACTCGGACAGAGGGATATCTCCCTGAACCGTCGTTGGGACGTCGACCCGGGTACGGACAGACCATGTGTCAACTGTGCGGTAATTTAAGACACAAATTATTAATTGTACCGGGTTCCACGACTTCGAGAACAGGAGAACCCAAACATAGATTTAGACATATTCATCTTTCCGGGAAGTGACGAAAGGATAAAAACCACGAAAAATTTTTACCGGTGTGTTGAAACCTGTCGGGAGGGTAGTTCTAGATCTCTAATACAGTGGGGGAACTCAGGTCCTCCTGAATACTGGTGAACTGGTTATCTTATCACGACACACCGACGGTAGATACCCCAGCGTGTCTCAGCCTGTGCTGACTTCGCTGAATCGTCGTCGTCGTCGTCGTCGTCACACCGGAAACTCTTACCCAGTATTTTCCGTTACTTCTAAGACTGGATAAGTGTCCCCAGTGAGTACAGATGTCGGAGATTCGACGATTCACTCTTCAGGTTCGGGGACCTACCGGCACGACACTCCTTCGTGTCACGTGGGCTTCTCCGGTACACATCTACGAAACCCGTTACCGGGTCGACTTAGGTCGGAAACTCAGGGTCTCAGACCCGTGGTTTTACCGCTCACTCGTTCAGAGGTCTATTGGGATCAAGAGTCGACAGATCAGTAAGGACCGGTATAGTCAGAAGAACCGACTCGGGACTCTACAACACTCCAACTTTGTTCGGTACAAAAAAGTTAAAGGACTGGGTGTCTTGGACATTCGTAAAATTCCAACAACAAAATGTGGTGATTTAAACCCCTACCAGACAATGTGCCGTTATTATTGATCTTGTAGTAAACAGGTAATCTGAACTCTCAAATTCTCATACCTATGGTAAAATAAGTGAAACCTCGGGGTTTTCCTTTGTGTCATAATTATCTACGAGTCATCTATGTACGATGGAAGAATTGGTTCTCTAGTTTTAATTGCTGAGGTCATTACTCTTTACGTCTGTAGTCCACAGAGGACTATTCTCGGAGACTCTTTCCGTATGGTGAATACGATATCGAAACGGGTTTTTTACTCAGTGAACTTGGTTTCCTGTCAGATGTGTTACTAACTGGTCTTCAGAAGTTTTCACGGTTTCAGTGGCCTTTGTTTCTGATTCCCCTTTGCTTCCGTATTATCATTGTTGACGTTAGTTACATCTTAGGACTTAACCTTTGTCCCGTTCTCACCCTTTTGTTTCATTGTGGATTTATTCCGGAGATCTACTGTCATAAGTAGTCTGACATCAAATTGCGTAACTAGTCACAATTAGAGGACCAAAGTCAGTAAAGTGACGTCGATACACACTACGAGTGTAACCCACTACCCATATACCCTTGACATGATTAAAACTCTAATGAGTCATTCAGATTTCATAAAATTTTAATTGACAAAATTTTCTTTTGTTTGAATACCAGTGGTTCCCCCTCCCCCTTCTCCCTATTTAGTCCTCTAACCCTAACTGTATATGTGTGACAATCCATTTTCTGCTGGTCCATGTGGTTTTTTACAAATTGTCCGAAATTACCTCTTCACGAGGGTCGGCCCCGTCCAGCTCCTTTAGGTGTTCGGCCGCACAACCTTCAAACAAATATATGCGTGCGACGCTCCCTACCGACCCGATCGCCTTCCCCCAAACCTATCCAACGACCAAGTGCCACAGCACTCGACTATCCAAAGAGATACGCCGACCCCACCCCACCGAATACGTCGACTCCGCAGCGCCAAGTACGTCGACGCCGTCCCGTCGAAATCGACCGCCTCACACGACAGTAACCAGGGGTCCTAGGTCCTCCAAGGGAGGCAATCCCTGAAGGGGGCGACCACCCCCTCTCCTCCCCCGCCGAGCAGTACCGTTGGCCGCTTCACACGACAGTAGCCAGGGACCCTAGACCCTCCTAGGAGGCACTCCCTGAGAGCGACCGCCCTCCCTCTCCTCCCCGCCGGGTAGTACCGGGGGCCAAGGCTGGTATGTGTGTGATGACATATATTTTGTCTATGGCTGATTCTTGGATGACACATCGTATCCCTCGAGATGAGTTATGAGACATTGCTGGATATACCCTTTTCTTAGATCTTTTCTCACCTATATACATAGACATATTGACTGGGTGAAACTATACGTTGTCTTTGATCGTGTTGTAATATTCAATTGACGTAAGGTTATTTTTTATTAAATTTTTTATTTTAATTTATAAAATCTTTACCTTCTTGTTTTTATTTACACACGATTCAACGTGACTAACGGATCAGACTTTAGTACTTTGGTACCCAGTCTTAAGTTTCCGAGTTGGGAGACGAAGAATGACGGAACAGCTTTAAATGACATTATTGTTGTTATACTCAATTATAAACGACCGTAAGTTGAGACGGTCCTCGGTACGGTTCGTGACTGGTACTTACTGAGTAGATTAGTAGTATTCAAGGAGTCAAATCATGGTAATAATAAGGGTAAAATGTCTACTCCTTTGGTTCCGGACCCCCTGTTATTCATCGAAACGTCCCAAGAGGGTCGCTCATTCGACGTCGTGGTCTGGACCTTGAGTCCGCCACCCTTGGACCTCAGACAGATAGACGAATTGGAGTCCCAAGACGCCAGGGGTACTAGTCACCGGTCAGAACTTAGGTCCCCGACCCTCTGTCTTTCACGACACCCTTTCGACAGACCGTTTTCGTCGACCGCATTCTCCTGTGTGCACCTCAGACCTTCCCGTCCCTCTCTCGACCCCTGTCCCTGTGGTTTCAATTCTTTTCGACCCCACCTCCATTTAAACCTCTGACCTCCCTCAGGTCCTGACGACGGACTGCCTTGAAAGGTTCGGGGGGGTCCCGTAAAGCTGAAGGTCGAACCTTACAGGACGGAGGAAGAGTCTTCCACTTCCATCCCCCGTCTGAACTCGCCGGAAAGGAACCTAGTTACCTAACGTATTAGTGTGTAAGACCCAGTCGTTCCCCGACTTCTGACTTCAAAGTGAGGTAGTGTAAAAAGAAAGTAAGTCGTAAAAAGAGTACTTTAATTTTATCTTAACTAAAAGAGAAGGTGAAAGGTGAAGGGGATTTGATCCTTAATCCTTTCCCCCTATTTTTCTCACCCGTATAACCTCTAGGCTCGGAGTCAAGGTTGATCGCCTCGTCGTCAACATTCTACAATATAATCGGAGATAATAATACCTTTCCAAAACACTTTCAGATAAAAAACGCTAATATAGAGGAGGAAGGGTGTTCTCTACTTTCGAAAACAAAAAGAGGGAAAAGCCAATTTTGCTACTAAATAAGATTATGAGAGAAGACAACCAGGGTCTACTTTTCGAGGAAACGATTAGAACGGGCACAACATAAAGGAGTCATCACCTGTGTCTTGTCCACTGTGACAATAAATACCCTGACACTAAAGACCATTCTACACAGTGTCCCCTCGGGTGTGGGAGGAGAAGACACCACTGGGGTTCGGGGGTCGACCCAGGTCTTATCGTGGAGTCCCGATCCTCCTCTAAAAGGTAAATGTTTGGCCTCTTTGATTCCGGGTCTCTCCAATTCTCCGTGTAGATCCCAGTATGTCGTCCATCTAGCAGAGACTCCTTCGTCGACACCCTATTGTTTCGTCAAACCCTCCCTTAGTCTTTTGGACTCACGTTTGGGACTACGAAGGAGAATTATCTACCAACAGACCTCATCGGGTCGGGTGACCTTTGTCTTACACTCGGTGCAAAGATTAGAATATAAAGGATTCTCGGTACAATTTTTTTAAAATTCTTCTATGTCCACTATATTTAAAATTATTATATAAAATGAATAATGGGATCGTATCGGTTTCCAATAATAAAATTGTACACTAATTGTGTGTTAGTAATTACTTTGTATTATATAAGACAAAAGGATGATCAACTTTGGGTCAAATATGAAGGACGTGTAAAACTAAACCCGATTAGTGTCTAGTGTATGAGTTGTCAGTTCACATGCTCATTTTAAAGGGGGTACTTTAAAATTAAGTTATCCATACGACATATCGACATATACCTGAGATGTGAATAGACGTATCGACAAAACCATGTTCATAATACATATACGGGTACTGCTCCTCCTAAAAAAAGTGGTGGGGGTGGGGTTCTTATTTCAAAGTGGAAAACCCCCACTTCGTGGGAATTCTTACGTACCAGATCTTGTTCATCCTTGTCTGGACTCGAAACCCGAAGATCGATATTTTACTCCTAAGGACTCACCTGTTTTACTTCGTTCAAACCACCCTTGTGTAACTCATCACACCTCTCACCGTGACTACGATTTTTGGTCGACTTGACCACGAAGGTTAAGGACCGAGGGAAGGTACGCCCCTCGTCACGGGTCCTCAATCCGACGGAGGAGGTCCGTCGAGGTTCGACACACGAGAGACAGGTCCAGGAGAAGAGGCCGCCTCCCTTGAGGTGGTTCGACTCTCCGCCTACGACAGGAAGTCGGACGTCCGTCGTCCTGCAACACCTCGTACCAAAGTTACGAAAGGGAGGGGATGACCTACGATTTAACTACGACTTCCCGTTCTGTTGTGGGGACTTCCTGTGGACCGAGTCCTAAGAAGAGGGAGCGGACCTACGAGTGACCACCCCACCGTAGGTCCGATAGAGACGTCTCTGTGGACGGTGTGTGGTGGTGGGGTGGGGACGTCAGTTGAGGTCTTGACTCTCAAACGATTCACACCCGATGTCACCGAAGAAGGCAAAGATTTTCTGGTACGGAGACGTCTACTTCTATATCTAGACCACGGGGTCGAGGAACCTCTGAGACTCCGAAAGGGAAGGGTCGTCGGTCATCCGAGGTAGAGACGTTTCCTCAAGATTGAACAGTAGTTGTTGGTAGAGATGGATCAAGAAGGAAGACAGGGTGGACTCACTATCTCCGGGATCTCCGTTACGGTCCCCAGTGCCCCCTTAGTGGATCTTGCGGAGGCCTACGTCCCTGGGGTCAGGGAGAATGACTGAGACGAGGAGGAGACTAAGGTAACTCAGTTGTACCGTGTACACTCACCCCGATTAACTTTCTGCTACTGAACCACAGGAGGCGACCCTACCGTCTCAGTTGTGATGTACCACCTGTAGACTAGAGGACCAGAGGGTCTCGGGACGGAGTAATCCACAGTGACATCTCTTTGTGGTCCGACGTCCGACTTTCCCTTTAACCGAGACCCTAAGACAGAAAGAAAACGGAGTGTCACTTCAGATCCTAAGAACACAAAGAAATATCTATATCTAGACAGATAAGTTTCGAGACCAAAAGGTTTATCAGGACATACCTACACTCTCAATCTGGTATTTCCGACTCACGGTTTCTTATCTATAAAGATTTAACACCAGGACTTCTTCTGAGAACTGTAAGGGAACCTGACGTTCCTATAGTTTGGTCAGTTAGGATTTCCTTTAGTTGGGACTTATAAGTAGCCTTCCTGACTACTTCGAGGTTATGAAACCGATGGACTACATTTCTCCTTTTCTGAGACTACGACCCTTTCTGACTTGCGTTTTCCTCTTCCCCCGTTGTCGCCTACCCTACCAATCTATCATAGTGGCCGAGTTACCTGTACTTAAACTCAACCCCGGTGACACTCAGTACTTGTCACAGTCCAGTCCTTAGTCCGGGACTGTGTCTAGACCCCCACTCCTGGCCAAGTGACCTGACTGACTAAGAAACAGACGTTTCCACTAATTACTGACAAGATTGAGTTCGGTCTCTACGTCTCGGGTACTGAGGAACGGTTACGAGACCCGGGACCCTTGCACCCTTCTGTCCGATCTCGGAACCAGGATGGGAGGGACGGGAGACTCTAGTATTCCCTGACACCTCGGGTCGGGGACCTAGGACGGAGGTACAGTCGACGGGCTACGTTATTGGGTGGACGTACGAAGGACGGTCCCAGGGTCGACCCACCCAGTCCCCTGTTGTCCCTTACCCTTGATCCGGACTCGTCCTTAGTTCTTGCGTTTGGTTCCCACAACTCCTCGTTAGATCCTTCTACTGGTGACGAGTGGTCCGTGCCGGTCGGGGCTCGACTTGGAGTTCTTACACCTCGACTGAATTTCTGCAGGTTCCAATAATGTTCGTCACGAGAGACTTCCGTGACTGGGGTTTCGAGACCGTCCACGTCAGAAATCAAAATCGGAGGTACCTCGGACTTTCCAACTCTGGGTGACGAGAAATTCATCTCCCCAATCCCGAACACTGGACCACCTCGAAGTCACTGTTCCGTAGAACGATCCGATTATAAATTCGTCGTGTCTGAGAAGTGTTCCAGGTGAGGACCGTAGGGTAATTCTACGTCTCGGGTGTTTAGGAAATTTACACTTCTTCGTTGAATCTCTGTGAGAGACGTCGTACATGTTCCATACGATGATGTTCTGTGCCATAAAGTACACCCTCCACCTTTGTTAGTGAGGTAACTAAGCCTACTTCCGAAGAAGTAAATTTATATAGCTTCAAACGTACCTTCTGCAAACGATTTCATTGTCGTTAACTTTATAAGAAACTTCACGAGACTTATATTTGTTCCTTTGTGAGGGTCCCTCTGAACAAACCAGACCGAAGAGGAGAATAGTGGTATAATGACTCAAGTGACAGTCCGAGGTCACCCGACTACCTTACCGAGGAGGTATGGCAAACCCGACGGATTGGTCACACCCCCACCCCCTCAGGGGGTGGTCAATGACGGAGAGACCCAGACGAGAAAGGAAGTCACTGTTTATTAACTCCCTGAGTCTAAAACGGAGGTTTCTTTCTCAGTCCTTGGTATTCTGACGAGGTTCTTGTGTACCCTGGGATTACGCCCCTCCCCATGTGATGGACAGAAATCCAGACCCCGGGACACTTCTTAAAATATCACAGGGATAATTTTTAGTTTCTGTAGCAAAACGGATGTTTCCAGACATGTGAGTTTCGATACCAAAAGGTCATCAATACATGTCTACACTCTCAACCTGGTATTTCTTCCGACTCACGCTTTCTTGACTACAAAAGTTTGACACCACGATCTCTTCTGAGAACTCGTAGGGAAACTGACGTTCCTCTAGATTAGTCAGTTAGGATTTCCTTTAGTTGGGACTCATAAGTAACCTTCCTGACTACGACTTCGACTTCGAGGCTATGAGACCGGTGGACTGCGCTTCTCGACTGAGTAACCTTTTCTGGGACTACAACCCTTTCTGTCCTGTTCTCCTTTTCCGTCACTGTCTCCTACCGTACCGACCTACCGAGTACTGAGTTGTCTGTACTTAGACTCGTTTACCGAGTACTGAGTTAGCTGTACTTAGACTCGGTTGAGACCCTCTATCATCCCCTGTTTCCTCGGACTGCACTCCATCACGACCCCCAATGTTTCTCATCCTGTGCTGTATCACTGACTTTTTGTTGTTGCTTTGCGGGAGAGGTAGGAAGTGGACACACAATTTTCGATTAAGGGGTAAGGGACTTGGTGGCAACGGTAAAGACTCAGTTACCTCAGGTGCACAGTACCTGTGTAGACAGTTGGACGGAAGTTAACGAGCCTCCTGTCTCTGACACGACTCGGCTTTCCCGCCCCACCTCGAGTTTCCGTGCCTCCACCACCCCTGGTCTCACTCAGGGTGACGTCCGACACCTTTATGTGAGATGCCTCATCAACCGTCCCTTTGGTCGTCGGTTCTCTTCAGCCACACATCTTTCTTCCTACCCCTGTCTGTCTCGCTTCCTTCGTCCTTCGTTTCTACTACCTCTTCTCCTCCTTGCTCTCTTTCGACCCACAGACTGAGAGGCTAAAGTGCAGGTCCTGTGGTTTGGTAAAGAGTGGGCGACGGGTCCTACCAGACATGTCGGGTAGACTTGATAAAACTACCGAAGCCAAGGAATTTTCACATAGAGGGACTACTGTTCTACAGTAGATTTATTAGTCAAGTAAATCTAGAAGGTAGAAATGGGACGAGAAAGGAGTCACTTGCCGGGTTTCTATAACCGACGGCATACAGTCGTCGACGAAGACACTGGAGAGGAGTTAGTCTCAGGTACCGGGTAAGAAGGGGTAGGGTTCAGGGTGGGGGGTGGACGATACTCGGTACCTAAGTGGGTTTCACGTCTGAGGTTTTGGTATAATTACACTCCCCCGTTGGACACAAGAGGTTCAGTCGTGTCGACCAGGTCCTTCGTTTTGACTTACAACCACGGAAGTGAATCGATAACACATTAGCGGGTCCCCTTTGACGGGTTCTTCGTCGGTTATTCTCGTAGGAACTGAACAGTCTCAAGAGTCCGTCGTCGAGGTCTCTTCCCGGTCACCGTCCCGACTGTGGACACGGTCCGTAGTCCAGTAGGGGAACTCGGTGAACATGTGTGTCCGTGTGGTCTGAAGGGACGGACTGGTCCAGGTACCGTCTCCTGACCCGTAAGGGAGTACCCCACCCAAAGAGGACGATAAGGGGTTTTGGTGTGACCGTGTCGGGAAGAGTATCGTTCTCAGTCGAAGATCACCACCAATTCTTCCGCCCGAGACGGTGAATGATCGACACTTTGAGACCTGTTCAACGAATCGAAGAACCTTGGAGTTAACAGAGTAGACAATTTACCCCTATTACTTCATGGATGGAGTATCTAGACTAACTCCTTTAGTGGTTCTATCATGACATTTTGGGAGACTTGTCACAGACCCTGTCTCATTCGTACGTAATTTCCGTAGGGGATTTTAATACACTTTTAACAATTTCAGGTAGTCACCACAACGTAACGAGAATCCTATTTTGTGGTGCCGGGTGCCTAGACCGTGCCAGACAGCGATGACGGTGACGGAACGTAAAGTTGTTAGTGTACGGGAGGCACTGGAGTGTGAACCTGGTGTGACCGGAAGAGGGATGTCCGTTGCGGGACTTAAATGGTCGACTCCCGAACACCGGTGCGACAAGGGAGACGTGTCGTGACACGGTGACCTGTCACTTACTTATTCCTGTAATTTTCCTATGGGGTGATCCGTTGTAAAAGAACCACTGAGTCCCAGATTCGTGACTACTGAGTCAGAATAAGTGTACCGAAGAAGATGGTGGAAAGGTGATATCATTCAGGGGATGATGTTTACTTACTCAAAATAAACCTCTCACGCAAGTATTCGGACTAAACAAGTCTTCAGGTTGTTTAAATGAGATCCATGGGTTGATTGTGTTAGCTGATATATCATGACATTATCCAAATGTTATGAACAACGTTTTTTTAAGACTTTCACTACCCTTATGGTCTGGTGGACTGGACGGAGAACTCTTTGGATATACGTCCAATCCTTCGTTGTCAATCTTGACCTGTACCTTGTCTGACAAAGTTGATCCTTTTCCTCATGTAGTTCCGACATATATATAACAGTGGGACGAATAAATTGAAAATACGTCTCATATAGTACTCTTTGCGACCCGACCTTCTTCGTGTTCGACCTTAGTTCTAACGGCCCTCTTTATGGTTACTGGAGTCTATTTGTCTACTGTGGTGGGAATACCGTCTTTCACTTCTCCTTGATTTTTCGGAGAACTACTTTCACTTTCTCCTCTCACTTTTTCAACCGAATTTCGAGTTGTAAGTCTTTTACTTCTGGTACCGTAGACCAGGGTAGTGAAGTACCCTTTATCTACCCCTTTATCACCTTTGTCACCGACTGAAATAAAACCCCCTGAGGTTTTAGTGACATCTACCACTAACGTCGGTACTTTAATTTTCGGCGAATGAGGAACCTTCCTTTCAATACTGGTTGGATCTATCGTATAACTTTTCGTCTCTATAATGAAACGGTTGTTTCCAGGTAGGTCAGTTCCGACATCAAAAAGGTGACCAGTACATACCTACACTCTCAACCTGACACTTCTTCCGACTCGCGACTTCTTAACTACGAAAACTTGACACCACAACCTCTTCTGAGAACTCTCAGGGAACCTGACGTTCCTCTAGGTTGGTCAGGTAAGATTTCCTCTAGTCAGGACCCACAAGAAACCTTCCTGACTACGATTTCGACTTTGTGGAGTACGTTTCTCAACTGAGTGACCTTTTCTGAGACTACGACCCTCCCTAACCCCCGTCCTCCTCTTCCCCTACTGTCTCCTACTCTACCGACCTACCATAGTGGTTGAGCTACCTGTGCTCATACTCATTTGAGTCCATCAACCACTACCTGTCCCTCCGGACCACACGACGCTAAGTACTCTAACGTTTCTCGACCTGTACTGACTCGCTGACTTGACTTAACTTTTTTATCCTTTTGTGTCTTTCATTTCTTTTGTGTAACTTAGAATGTCATGTCTTGGAACTTTTCAACTCATCATGTCATGTTGTCGACCGTACGTCCCTGACCGTACGTGTAAACGTAGAACTTTCAAAAGTTGAACCTCCAGTATATATCTCCTGAATGACATGTCGGATTTGTAGATATCGGTTCGATGGTACACGTCTCTCATGTGATTCTTTTTCGTTGACTGTGAGATGAAGTTTAGGAGGGGATTTCGACCTTCGTTTAGGAGCTTCGGGTAGAATGTATACGTTGAAGTGTAAATAATCGGACTAATTACGGGCGGTGAGGACGGTCTGATACATTATTCGTTTGTCCCTAGTATACACGACGTGGACGCTGTCACCTTTATCGTGTACCCGTATCTTATCTGGGAGCTATTTGTCTGTCACTTACTTACTTACTCGGAGTCAAAAGACACGGGTCGACAGATGGTCGGGGTTTGATGGTTAGGGTCAAGAACTTTAAGATCGGGTCGACGACCAAGTTCTCTTTCTCAGTCCTCGGAATTAGTGTGACTGAGCATTCAAGGTCTCAGTCAGGAAAACAATTCCTTCCACAACTGTCAACATACGTCTACTCAACGACCCAAACTCAGAAGGTTTGGGACGGACCCTCTTGGTCTTCAGTTCTGGTGCTAGTGGGACCTTCCTAGTCTACCCCACCAGTTCCGACTCCAAGGTTCATTCACAGATCCTACACGGTCCCGTGCTCGTAAAAACCGTTCGGGCGGGATGAGGACCCTAGTACTACGTCAGACAGAAGTCTGAAAACCTCCTCCTCTATGTCTGTCAACTCTGGACCCTGGTCCTCCGAGGTTTGAAGGAAATGAAGGGATACTTAGGTTTTACCTTACTTCCTCACTCGGGTTGGAAGTTTCTACTCTTCTGGGGGAGCCTAGAACCGACACAAGGGTTGACTTCTTCCCATTTGTTTCTGTCTAGTCGTTCTCTCAACCCGTCCTTTGTCCTTAAGACCTGACGTCTCTTTGTCCTTCAGTCTTTAAGACTATTTTTCTTCTCTCCGAGACGAGTTAAAACTACTTTCCGGGAAGTAAGTTAAATGTCATGTGGTTTTGTCTTATAATATTTTTTTTTTTTTTTTGGTTTGAGTTTAGATGCACTTTCGTTAAACACAGGTAACTACTTACTTACCTATTCGTTTGACACCAGATATGTGTCTTACCTAGTATTAAGTCGGCATTTTTCCTTCCTTAAAGACTGCATACCATATTGCGCCTACTTAAAACTCCTGTAATACGGTTGAAAGAACCGGTCAGTTTTTTCTGTTTATGACATACTTTGGTGAATACACTCCAGGGATCTCGTCAGTTTCAGTATCTGTGTCCTCCTTCTTTCCGTCACGGCCCCCACTACCCCGTACCTCTCAATAGTAAATTGTCCATGTCTCAAAGTCAGAGGGTTCTACTCTTCGCAAGCCCTCTACCTACCACCACTACCAACGTGTTGTGACCTTTACATAAGTTGGTTGATTGACATGCACATTTCTACCAATTCTGTCATGCCATGTAAAACAATACACATAAAATGGTGTGTTTGTTTTTCTTTTGACCTTTTTGTTTTGTGACTTAGAAGTCTGCTCAAGACCATTCTCTTTTGCAGGCATTAGGGTCGGTTCCGTCTTTTGTAACAAGACTCGTGGATGACCCATGGACTACGAAACGATCCGAGGGTCCATATGTGACATCGTAGTGAACAAATTGAGTGACGACTCCTCTGTCTGAGTCTCTTCCACTCACTGAAGCAGATCCAGTGTCTCGATGACTATGCGACGGGCCGTCCCGAGACCGAGGACGGGTTTCTTGTCCACTGTCGTCCGAACAGGAGAGACGACACGGTTACGAAGTTTGTGACCGGTCTCCGTCGTCGGAGACTACACTTACTTGGACGACTACGGTTGTCGTTAAACGACCTCGATATTGTCTTTAATACCTGTATACATCTCTCGAAACAGTAAACGTTTCATCTCTAGTCTGAACTGGGACTGGTACCGAGGCCCACCGGTCGTCTTACCCACACTGTGGTCCCTGTCACAGTCCTCCACTTTTGGTACCCACACAGTGACGATCCCCCACTCTCTAGTGTGCCTGTGGTAGACTGAGGTTCAAGTCACGAGTGCCGTGGCGAGATGTGGAAAGGACTTTGGACACTGTATACCTTGACGTCCGGTTCCTTCTGTCGTCCCGGTGGAGTGTTGTACTCAGTAAGCCCTGGGTCCTCCCAAGACTCGACTCCTGTCTCCCGTGGAATCCCCACCACCCCTCCCTGATTCCGAGGTCAAACCTCTCGACGAGAACGTGTCTCGAACCGTCGCCCCAACCCTCACCCCATATTCCTCTGTTCATTGTTGGGTCCCTCGTCTTGACTTTCGATAACGTTGACGTGTATTCTCAGTCGTGGAGGAATTTAAGATACGAGACCCCTGTAGTGAACGAGTGGGCTCAAGTAGTGTAAACTTGCTCTTACACTGCTAGAGTTCCTCATACGTTGGAGACAGGACGGGTCCCCTTTGGGACGTCAACGGGAGTCATGTCTCGTGGGACATGATTCCATTTCGGACGGGGAAGACAGAGTGAGCGTCGTGGTTAAATAAAAGGACATTTGGAAGGTCTCCGGTCCAGACGACAAGGAACTCTAAGTTCCTCTTCCGACCCATATTAGACACCTGTTCCTCTTTAGTGGGAGTTAATTGATCAGTGTACATTTTATTTACTTTAGTATTCGATTAATCTTCGTTCATTTCCACCAATCAATAAACTAGAGACCAGACCTGAAAATTTTATACGTGTATTCACAATTTTTACATGGAATTTTTTTTTCTCTCAAATTTTAGTTCAAAATTTTTTACAATTTTAGATGAATTCTCTAAAGTTAGTTATGATAACCTTTTCTTTATTGTTTTACCCTTGATATGTTTATCTATACCCTCTCCTTTAGTTATAGGAATTATATGTTTTTCAAGGATATCTAGTTATTTTCCTACTTGTACACTTGTCCTTTGTTTATTATTTACTGTACTTAACCTTTAAGTGTTTCCATACATAGTTACCCCTCTCCTCTCAGTTAGAGTGATCTTTAGTTCATGTTCGTTTATATGTATAGGTCCAAAGATTCAACATTGCTCTTAAATTTTACTATTATCTCTCAAAACCATCTCACTCTCAATTATCCGTCGAAACATGTAACGACCACCCAACTAGAGTGTCGACCACGGAAGGAAGTTCTTCAATCATTTTGGTCTCCGACTGTCTCTTGTCCTGACATTGTTTGGTTTAGTTATTGGTTTGGTTTAGATGTCTGGTCGTACATTATATACAGACATACATGTAGATAGATAGATAGATATATATATATAAACTTATTATATGATGTTGGTTCTTCTTGGGTAAGGTCTTTAAGTTATTAAGTATGATAGTTCTAAGAGGATTTCAGTAATTAGAAAAGGTATCCAACTTCAAGTAGGAATTTCTACAGCACATAAACTATTTTAAGTTGTAGTTAAATGTATCTTTATCGTTATGTAAATATTAGATCCTTTCTTTCTTCCGAAAGGATTACGTTTCCCTTTTTAGTACATAATATACGTGTCAGGAAATGACACATGGGTGGTACACGGTCGTCGATGTCGTCCTCACTCTGTTTCACGGACGAGTGTACCTCCAATGAAAGATCACTTCCTCTGTCTGTCATTGGTTCCTTCGTCTCATCTTTGTAAAAAAATTTCATTCACTACCTACGATTTTTTGCTTTAGTCCTACTCCCAAATCTCCCTACTTATCAGTTGAAGTCCGGCCAGGGCACTTTCATCTAGGTACCTTCCACCCTACCACCGATGAGTCTAGAGATAGGTTGTAATGAGAGTTTTACGTTCGTGAGTCTTAATTTCTTTGTTAGTTTGTTGTCGTCGTTGTGTATTTCGTCGTTCCCTCGCACATTTCTACCGTTCTATAAAACTTCCTCTTTCACGCTTTCGGTATGTTTAGTTTCAGTAAAGTCTTAGATCTATGACCGTAAACGGTTGTCGTTTGATAGTGTTACCTACCCCTCTTGACGTAGCGGGAAAGCTGGCCTCTTGACCCTCCTTGCCCCGACTTTTCTGTCCTCTGACGGCCTGCCCTCTCGTTTGCGACGGTGGGAGGTCCCTTCTTTGTCGTTGGGGTTCAAGGTTCTCGTCTGTCTCTCTGTAAAATTTCACCTAAGGTACGTTTTGGTAGAGGCTTTACAGTAGTCCTTTCTTAGAAGACGTGTGAGTGATTGGTAATTCTCGGAGTACAGTTACTTGTAAGAAATGGGTCCTCTTGAAGAGGCCTTTTGTATAAGAGAGGTCCGGTGTCGACCAACGTGCGACACTGTCACTAGTTGCCGAGGTAATCCATCTAAACAAAAGACAAGACGTCGCAGGTGGTCTGTCAGGTCGACGGACAGACCTTGTCTGTACGGACTCACGAGGACCCGTGTTTGGACCACCGGAAAGACCCCCTTTAAGTGTTCCTTGGGATAGGGAGAAGGGTCAGTCTCTTGGGGTGAGAAAGTGATCGAGGAAGAATTTCCGTTCATTCAGAGTCCTCCATGGTCCCATTCTTCGGGTCGAGACCACAACCTGTATACACACACGAACCAGTGAGTCAGTACGGGTGAAGAAACTCTAGGGTACCGGACATCGGACGGTCCGAGGAGACAGGTACCCTAAGAAGTCCGTTCTTATGACCTCACCCAACGGTACGGGAGGAGGTCCTCTTGAAATGTTGGGTCCCTAGTTTGGGTACAGAGGACACAGAGCACGTCACCGTCCGTCTTAGAAATGGTGACTCGGTGAACCCTTCGGGAGCCACAATCTACAACCGTAACGAATACTGTGTTTTGTCCTCATCTTCGAAGTCTCGTCTGACCCCGTTTCTTAAGGTTTATCTTTCTTATCGGACTCCTTTCTAGGACCCAGTGTTTCCGGTCCCTTAAACTTCCTACGACTCTTTAAGACACGTCACCTCCTATACCGTCCCGGTTACTCCATCGCACCACTCAACCCCAATTTGTCATTTCCCGAAATCTTCCGTTCTATTCCCCAAGTCCGAAATCCCGTCTTCGTCACCCGTTGGTCGAACCCTTAATTTGATCTGTCACTGCAATAGCATAAAAGGAAAGATTCTCTTTCTTGTGTCGTCACTATCAAACTTAGGGACATTTCTCTTCTATGGCTCGTTCCTTCTTCGCTCCGACAGTCGACGAACAGAGACTCAACCCAAACGTTAACGGCGGGAGGAGACTATGACACTTACTTACGGTAAGTATGGTGACACAGAGGAAGAGTTGTTTCGTGCGTAAAGTGACACGTGTTCCGGTACCTCTGTCTCGAAGGTTCCCGTGACTACCATTTGTAAGCAGTGGACACGAATTGTCACTACTCACTGTCGGCACCCGTGTCCCGCCTCGGTGTGGACCTCCTCTTCCGGTTCTTCTGGAGAGGCACTCGAGTCCCGAGGACCGTGTGGCGCCGAGACCTCCTCGATACCGGTCTTTAGGAGTCCCTAACCTTAAGTTCAGGTCACAAGGGTCCCCCTTCTCTACGAGTTCGGTACCAAGGGGACCCGTCCACGACCAGATGACAGGGGGTAATATGAGGAGTGACGTGTGTGCACACACGCACGTGTGTGTGTGTGTAGTGGAGGTGGTCGAATAGATTTTATGGTTGTTTATAAGAAGGTATTCAAGTCCATGGTTCCGATGTTTAAGCCTAAGTGGGGACTATGGACAGACCGTCGAGGCACACGGAGGGACGTCTGGGGACGGGGAGTGGAGAAAGAGAACCGGGGGTGTCTTTCCTTCGACGTAAGATCGAACGACAAGTGTGAGTGCACAGACTCAAGTGTGTGTACCGAGAGTTGGTGAACGGGTTGGGTTTTCCCTTCTCGTGGTGAACCAGATAAAGGACACCCAACATTCCTAATTCACAGTGGTACCTAAACACCCGTGGACGTCGCGAAATATTCGAAATTGTTCGTCGGTCAGGTCGGAGGCGAGGTCGTCCGGACCTCATCCCGGACTCTCAGACGTAAAGGTCGTGTAAGGGTCCACAAGGTGTCCGGCAAGGATGTGTCTCTCCAAGAGATTTACGGTTGTCCAGAGTCGACGTTCAGGAACCATAGGTGAACTTTCCGGTGGTCTAATCTTTATTTACTGGGTCCGATTGCAGGACCCGACCGACATAGAACAGACAGAACACTGATGTGCTCTGTGTCAAGGGGTAGACATATGTTCCGGAGACCTTCCGGACCTCCTCTGGGTCCTGGTCCCGTTATTTATGACCCCCGAAACCCCCGTTCGCCCCCCTCTTCACCTCCTCGTTCTTTCTCGTCCTTAACCATCGTCATTTACGTTAATAAAAGTTATTCTGACGACCGTCCTGGCCGTCACTGTCACAGTGTTTAGGATACCCTCGTGGACATGTCTGCGTCTTCATTCGATCGTAGTAGTAACGATTGTCCTGCCTTCATCCTGGCCCCGGGAGGATGGTCGTCCTATCACAGTCGTCGTCTCACTTCCGTCGTATCGTCACCGTCTATGCCATATAGAGTGGTCAGTGAATACTTAGCTCTGACCTCAGTTTGACGGACCTAAATTTATAATTGTCGTTGAGAAGATGAGTAATCGACACACTGGAATCCTTTCAACGAATTACAAAGACACGGAGCCAAAAAAACAAGATTCCACCAACACCCCAATTTAGACATATATGTTTCCCTTCCAGTTCCACTTCCTTTTCCCTGGTTCGAGACTCTTTGTCCTGCACTTAATAAGGTATCGGTTTCTTCAAACGAAAAGGTCGACCCGTCACGGGACGACGTGGTGTGGTCATCCTTAAACTAGATGTCCTTAGAGAATAAAAACCGGAACCGACAAACGGGCTACCTCAGAATTCTCGACCCCCTGGAGTAGTCCCTTAGACCCTCCGATATCAGTGTCGGGCCCAAGTCACGGAATAAGGAACAGACTTGTCTTCTCTTCCCTTCCTTTTCAGTAGTATGTGTACTCCCCTTTCGAAACTTCATAATCGGTTTCAGGAAAACCAGAAGACGTGGAATGGGAAAAAACCAAGAGGATAAGTTCTTTCTATTAGTTGTGATATAAACAATTAAGGGAGTTTCCTTCCTACAAGTCAAGTCAAGTCAACGAGTCAGTACAGACTGAGAAAGGTTGGGGTACTTAACGTCGTGCGGTCCGGAGGGACAGGTAGTGGTTGAGGACCTCAAGTGAGTCTGAGTGTAGGTAGCTCAGTCACTACTGTAAGTCGGTAGAGTAGGACCCAGCAGGGGAAGAGGAGGACGAGGGTTAGGGAGGGTCGTAGTCTCAAAAAAGGTTAGTCAGTTGAGAAGTGTACTCCACCGATTTCATGACTTCAAAGTCGAAGTCGTAGTAAGGAAGGTTTCTTTAGGGTCCCGACTAGAAGTCTTACATGACCAACCTAGAGGAACGTCAGGTTCCCTGAGAGTTCTCAGAAGAGGTTGTGGTGTCAAGTTTGCGTAGTTAAGAAACCACGAGTCGGAAGAAGTGTCAGGTTGAGAGTGTAGGTATGTACTGGTGTCCTTTTTGGTATCGGAACTGATCTGCCTGGAATCAACCGTTTCATTACAGAGACGAAAATTTATATGATAGATCCAACCAGTATTGAAAAGAAGGTTCCTCACAGAAAATTAAAGTACCGAATTCAGTGGTAGACGTCACTAAAACCTCGGGGGGGTTTTATTTCAGACTGTGACAAAGGGGTAGCTAAAGGGTACTTCACTACCCTGACCTACGGTACTAGAAGCAAAAGACTTACAACTCGAAATTCGGTTGAAAAAGTGAGAGGAGAAAGTGAAAGTAGTTCTCCGAAAAATCAAGGAGAAGTGAAAGACGGGATTCTCACCACAGTAAATGTATAGACTCCAATAACTATAAAGAGGTTCCCCACACCGTCCATTCTTTTTTTTTCACATATATTAGTAATTTCTAGAGAGGAAAACCCCTTCGACCTCCTTCCCTATTCGGGGACGGGGAATCAAGAGGTTTACGAAATCAGCACCGTCCCTTAGACCCGGTATGTTTCTTGCCTTATGGGGATAAATCTAAAAGGACGGTACTCGACTCGCATCCTCTTTAGTTTGTCTCCTGTAAAAAGTCATCTCAACTGTTGACTACTTTATTTTCACACACGACGTTTGAAAGTCCATTCGTCTCGTGTCCCCTTTCTTACACTAGGTTTCCCCTCCCTGGAACCGACAGGCCAAGACAATGGATCTTGTCGTCCTCCATGTCTCGTCCTTACTCTTTGAGTCGATCACTTATAGAATCCCCAGACCCTAAGAAAAGAGTTGGGACGACGGTTAAATGGCAAGCCGAGACTCTTCTAGTGAGAAGAACCGAAGGTGAGGAAGTGTACCGTAACTTCTAAGGAAGTTCGGGACCATAAAAGAGAGACCCACGGGATAAAATGAAAAAGAAACGTTAGACTATAAGAGAACTACTAACTGATAAGTGGCTAAAAGACAGAGGGGTGATCCGACTGTGAGGTACACTACTGTGCTGAACGGTAGAACGAGTCGGCGCAGGAGGGTTGTGAATCGTTATTCGGACAACATATTATAGTGGATCACCCATAGACAATTTACTTCCATCCTAACCCACCCAAGATGAAAGAGTTCTAGTGTCCTCCGTCCTGAAGGGGACTACTAGGTCACCGATTCTGAGACACGAGAGTTACGTCCCCCGGGTCCAAGTTAGGGACCAGTCCCTTGACCTGGGGTGTGCGTTGTTAATTCTGAACCTTGGTGGTTTAATTATTTGTAATTTCTTTTTTATATCGTCCTCTGTAGTGTCATATTACTAATTCAATATCCGAGTTCGAAGTCCGAACCTATAGTTTGTGTGTTGAATGACCGAGATCCTGGGAGACGTTTAACTAATTGAGTGACTCTGAACCAAAGTGTTACCCCTATGATTACTATAAGTGAAGTGTCCTGCCACTTTTCTAATGTATTAAGTGTTTTGTGAGAATCTGATCAGGAGTACACATCTTTCGTGAGTGATGGGTGGTCGGTAATATTATTCTAACAGTGACGAATTATTAATTCATCCTTTACATCTCCTTTTTCTTTAAGGAACACTTCAGGTCTGTACTCAACGGTCTACACTATAATTCAGTTGAATGAGGCAGTTCGGAGACACTACCGGTGAGGTGTAAAACTCGAGACGATACGGTAGATGTGGAGGTGAAAAGGTAGACCTTAGGGTGTAAAGTAAAAATTGGATGTTTCGAAAACGGCGACTAGAAATCCAACAGTTTGGAGGGATCAGAGTACGGGTGGCAAGAAAGGGAGTGAGAAGAACAAGACCATTTCACAGAGACCCGAAACCGTGTAACACGGGGAAGTAGACATCACCTAAAGGGTGAAAGGAGGTTGACTGATTAAGGACCAGTAACAAGTTCTGGGTACATTCCGAGGACACAACGTCTTCTCAAGGGACTTGGGGGTCCGTCTATTTTGTGTACAATGGTTCAAGATAAGGAAAGGGATGTCGTTATATTTTTTAGGGTTGATAAAGTTCTGATCTACTTTTACTTCTTGTTGACATAGGTTAAGTCAACTGAGACTGTGGGGTGAATGTTAGAACACCCCTCCGGATCATGGTGGTCTGGGTCTATACCCACGGGTGTCGGTACGAAGGATATCTGGGAGAGTGAGACGACGAGGACGTCGACGGATTCGGGTTCATCCCGTGGGACTCGAGTACGAGTGAGTGGCGGAGAAATACATAGAGTTCTCCTCAATTATACGGTCCGTAGAGGGACGAACCGGGAATGGGGTCGACCCACTAACCCTTTTACTTTGTCTGACCGGTTCCGAACTGCCAGGATTTAACATTAAAGTTCCATTAAACTTGAGAGAAGGGGAACCCCTACCCACCTTTTCGATTTCAGAGGAGTTTAGTCACATACCTGAGTTGTTTCTTAGTTCCACGGGGGACGGGGGCGGAACGAGATTTCGAACACACTCTAGTCGTCCTATTAGTTAAAGTGTCAAGACATTCCGACTAACCTTGCACTAATACTTCAATCGGTCTTGCAAGACGGACCCGGAATTTTCCGGACAACGTGGTCTGTAGGTAACTCCGGTTCCTGAGGGAACGAAGGATTCCAAATTAGGAAACGAGGGGAGTCAAGGTAACGGGTTGGGACGGGTTCCGGACCTCCCAGTCAGACACACCAGTCGTCAGGAGATTCTTGAATTCAGATTGAAGTCGTCTTTCCAAACCCCGGTTTAACGATTGACGTCAGACTAATTCCCTCTCTGAAGTGGAAGTTCCAACGGTAGACGACTCAAGGACGGAGTCCATGGGGATGGGAGAGGTCCAGGGACGAGATTTAGTGAGGTTGGAGAGGGGGTCCACTGTCGCGAGACGGGAGATTCTACTGGCTGAAGAACGTGACTCTCCGTTGTTCCATGGCGTGTCGTCTGACACTACTACAGCCCCCGGACTACTATGGACCCTTGGGCCCGGAAGGAAGGGACCCGAGGAGCGAAGGGACTCAGAGTCCGGACGGACTCGACCAACCAGAGTCTACCAAGAGGAAGAAGATTCCTTCCTCCTCCCAGATATTTGACTCCTGTCCATGGACCCCTTGTCGGAAACCCGTACTGAAAAGGAGGACCTATAACCTGAGGTTATTCTTTTTCCTTCCAACAATGAGTTGTTCGATCAGGGTACTCTTCCGACCGTTTCGTCTCGCACTCGGATCGACCAGGGGTCTGAAGTGTGAAGAGTGGTGCGAGGCAGAACTGACACAAACGAAAGACCAAGAGGGTGACTTGAGACTCGAACAGATAGAGAGTAAGTAAAACTATAGTGTCCAATAAGACACTCAACCGAGTACCCTCGTCGAAAGTCTAAGTAACCTCCCATTGGGAAACTTCAATGTTAACTATAACCTGTTACTTTGCACTCTCCTTCAGTGGACCATATAGGTCCATCTCCGAAATTCTCGGTCTCGGGTGAAAGGGAAGAGGACGACTGTCCTACCAGGGGTTTGTGGAGACGAGGTAGTAAAACACAGAGACTCCTTGAGGCGAGGGGTCGTCTGGGTAGCACCTGGTCCGTCACGTCCTCTCTCCACTACTCGTCTGTAAGATGACATGGCATTCCGACTTTCTACAATCTACAAACGTGAAAGCTAGATACCCCAAAAAATAATGATGTCGTATTAGGTCGGATTGGACTGATTATGAAGTCACTCTCCTCCTCCTTTCCTCTCCACCGCCTTCCCTTCCGTCCTCCCTTTCTCCTTCCCTCCTCTTTCAGTCATCGATACCTTCAGAAGTGGAGAGAGACCCAAAATCAAAGGTTGAATCTTTAGACCTCTGATCTCGATTAGTAATAACACGAGGGAAGATGGAGGTTATGAGTCTCTTGGACTCTTCTCAGTCTGTGTTTTAGGTACGTCTTAAGATAAAAGGGTTCAGATTACACATCGTATCGTTATAAATATCTCCTTCCGTCGTCTCTTTACTCCGTCCTTTGTTTCGTTAACATTGAAAAAACCATTATGTAGGTTCGGTATTTCTAAAGTAATCTAAGAGATTATCTGAGGATTACTTTTTATTCTGGGAAAAGGGTAAAATGGATGAAGGACTTGTAATCTTAGTTGAACCGAAAAGGTTCGAAACGTGGGGTAAATGTAATTAATCTTTCAAGGTATAATTTCCTTTCGAAAATTACCCGACAATAACGTTTACTAAAATGGCCACTCGACGTAACACGAAAAAATTATCGTATATTTTTACCGTAGAATATCTCCTCTGAAACTATTTTAACTTCAAAACTACCTGAGACCCGGACTCAACCGGAAACGAACCCCCGACCCTAAGTCCCTATAAAAGACTGATCCTCTTCGCCAAAAGACAGCAAAACCTGACTGCACACAAGATTTCGTAGTTTTACAAAGACTAACGTCTCCAGGTGTAACGGAAGACGTGCTCATGTGGTAACCACCCGATGAAGACCAGGGAACCGTTATAAAGAGTACCAGGAAACCTTTTCCATTTCGTTGGGACCCTGACGCTATATTCTTCACCTAAAGTCGTCCTGTCTAACGGACCAGGTCCACCTCTCTCAGTACCCCCACTCTTTCGGTCCAGATAGGTCCTTTTCCTCCCTGAGTCCTCGTTGTTTCTTAACTACGAAAACATAACACCACATCCTCTTCTGAGAACTCTCAGGGAGTCTGTCTTTCCTCTAGGTTGGTCAGTTAGGATTTCCTTTAGTTGGGACTTATAAGTAACCTTCCTGACTATGACTTCGAGGTTATACAACCGGTGGACTACGTTTCTCGACTGAGTAACCTTTTCTGGGACTACGACCTTTTCTAACTTCCGTCTTACTCTTCCCCTGTTGTCTCCTACTCTACCAACCTACCGTAGTGACTGAGTTTCCTGTACTCAAACTCATTCGAGACCCTCTACCACTCCCTGTCCCTTCGGACCACACGACGTCAGGTAGCCCATCGTTTCTCAACCTGTACTGACTCGCTGGTTTGTTGTTGTAGATCCCCGTTTCCACTCTCCTGTTTACTACAAAGATCTCGAATCCTTCTTCAACGTTTACCCCCTATTCCGCCTTATTTACTACAGTGTACATTACCGTTTGTTCATATATTTGTCACCATCTCACTTCCCTGCCCCCCTATGGTACCACCCATCTTCTCCTTGGGCTCCCATACCCATACCGTGGGTCTATTTTAGGTTGTC
This sequence comes from Capra ibex, assembly GCA_006410555.1. Taxonomy (NCBI): domain Eukaryota; kingdom Metazoa; phylum Chordata; class Mammalia; order Artiodactyla; family Bovidae; genus Capra; species Capra ibex. The sequence continues at coordinate 52,867,344 of SJYO01045292.1, forward strand.
CTTTCATTGACGGCAAGGTCGACAGAACAGGAGTATGGGTGGTACACATTTACCAGAGTGGATGTCCATAAGAACTTTAAAAAGGAACCGTCTCCGAAGGTCAACGTATAGGGAAATCATATATGGAGATGGATAGGGAAATCATATTCTTATTTGACTGAATCCTCCTTCACACATACTTCAAATCCTCAGTCTCGTGACCTCAACACAGGTCCAGGTTTAGGGTTGAGAGACGATTCCTATTTGAGACACATAACCCAGTCCACTTAATTCCACGGACTTGAAGTCAAAGGAACTACCTTTTTACATAGACAGACATCCATCGACCCTCCTGATCCGTTCTAGTGCGTACACTTCTCACTTTACGTTAGACGTCACAGATTCTACGTGAGTTGTGTACACTTACTAACATTCGTATTAATTTCAACACACCAAATTTTATGATCGTTAAACCTACCTCGTGTCCTATAGACTTTACTCGATACATAAGACCTTTGGTTTCCTCGGGGTCCCCTCTTTTCCTTGTCCCACAGAGATTGGGCTCACTGGGGACTCACTACGTAAGTCGTCACTAAAAAGTTCCGACGTGTGTAAGACCTAGGGAGTCACGGAACAGACCCACGATACCACCGAGTTCACTGACACTCGAGTACGTCAAAATAAAAACGGTCTACCCATCTTCCTACAAGGATTTGATAATCTGTTTTTGATTGGGAAAACAAACGTGGTGGGACCAACTACTGGAACTTCGTTACTGAGTGGTCCCTCGAGGACCACATAGACTCTCCTACTCTGTCAATTTGTCAGTTCGACTCCCCGATTTCTCTTCGATTGGGTAGAATGTGGAAACCAAGACGTCACAAACCATACACCATTCTTGAGGTATTACAATCGATGACAATGTTGATAATGTCTTTTTATAACTTTATTTACGTTTGTATAAAGTAAAATAGGAGACGAACGGTGTTTTAGAACAAATCCTGTTTTCGAGAGGTACGACAGACTTAGGTAGTTCGTAATACTCAAATCAAGATCTGTGTTATTAGTGTTCTCTAGGGCTAGTCCCTCTATTTTACTCCTTACACCTGTAATACAGTGTGGTCCTTATTAATCTTCTTAAGAACTTCTTCTTCTTTAAAACAATCACACACTATGACCGACGTAAAATTATTAGTTTTCCCTAATAGACAGAAGAAAGATTGATTCTGGTTACCCACCTCCGCCCATCTCTATATATACATACCGTTATTTCTACCTCCTACATAGGTAGACTCGAACTGTATTCGGTGTCCCAGTTTTAATCCAAAGACGGAACTTTACGACACTCAAGGGTAGCACCATCCCTAGGTTCGACTTACATCTAAGTAAGTAGTGTACGAATACCTTGTGCCTGGGCCTGTCCCAGTCACTATTGTCGTCCCTTGTGTTTCCAATTATTCTATGCTCAGAACGAAAAATCATTAAGTACGAGGTCACTTCTTCTGTCTAGACATTTGTTTACGAATTTGGTTACTCCACACCGTGTGTAGTCTCCTCTTTACATGTGTTCCAACACAGTTTGGTTTCTCCACTACCTCATCTCTTCCTCCGGTCGCCCTCCAGTTTTCGACGATACCGTCCACCGATCAGGACCTACTACTAAGTCATTATGAGACTCCCCATCTGTTCCTACCCTCTCCCTACTTAGAGATGGGTTCCTTTGTTCTAGATTTTGCCGTACTCCTATACTTTCTCGTGCATCCCGAGACAGTCTTCTAACCGTATCAATCTTTTGTCCTACTTTCCATGCCGGATTCTCTCTACTCTGACCTCTCCATTCGGTCTTAGGATAAAACTTCGAAGTTGATTAGGGTGAAACCTCGGATTCCCTGGTTATTTTCCATCGTTAGTTCCCCTCTATACTGATCTGAAATAGGTATCGATATCACATTGATCTTTTAGTGATGTTCTCAGGTTTGTTATTTAATACTACCCGAATTGATTTTGTGCCTCCATTGTGACCCCCTTATACTCAGATACCTAAACCTCTCACTCCCTTCTTGAATCGTATCCGATCAAGGGTCTAAAGACCCCCTGACAGAGAACCCCTACAGAGAGTTCTCCTATAATACAGTAGGATCCTTATTAATCTTCTTAAGAGCTTCTTCTTCTTTAAAACAATCACACACTATGACCGACGTAAAAGTATTAGTTTACCCTAATAGACAGAAGACCTGTTAGATTTCCTTTGCTCCCTGTAAAGTAAATAACTTGTAGAAACCTACGGTCTGTAACGATACTAGAAGAGATGGAAGTATTCTCTGTACGTTCCATTCTTAATAATAGAAGTAATGCGTACTCTTTTAACTTCGATACAATACACAAATCCTAGTATTTCCACTTCGGTTTAGCCCGGGTCTGCACAGACAAAGTGTGTAGTGTGAAAAGAGTATTCTAAGGGGATTCAAGGAAAAAGTGAGTTCTAAAGTCCTAAGATTCGTGTTTCGATTAAGAACAGACAAGTTTTGACTTTATTCGGTTCAGAACCACTTTTATTAGACTGAAATATGGGCCGGACCAATATATGAGAAAGGTGTAATTTGTATAAGTATATCTCACATTCGTCATGGATATTTATAGAAAGGTTATTTTCACTCTGGTACATAAAGACTCACTATTAGGAGACGAGGCCCGTCACCATATTTGGTCGTCCGACTTCCGGTTTGTTGAAATCGATCGGGTCTCTAAGTTATTCAATTTTATGTAAAACCTTCTCTCGAAGTCCGGTCTGGACAAAAAAAGGACCCATTAATATACCCCTATGGACTAAGTCGTGTTCGTCCGACCGATGTCTCACACTTAAAGACTAATTTCCCCGTGGTCGTTTAGTATGTCCTCAGACTAGTTTTAAATTTGAACTTTTAATTTTAATTCTTTTATCTCACAAAACGAAAATAATAAACCTTTTTAGACAATTGTATTTTTTTTTTTAGAGAGATTGTAGAAGTAAGAAGGACGATTTTATGGGAGGAGAGAGGTCTAGAAAGTAGACCTTTGAAGGATATTTGGTCACCAAGAATTGACTTCTTTTAAAACAGGGATCCCTTGTAAACCTTTAACCAAAAAGATAGCAAATCAGTGATTCAGTACAGACTGAGAAACACTGGGGTGACTGACATCGGACGGTCCGATGAGACAAGTACCCCAAAAGGTTCGTTCTTATGACCTCACCCAACGGTGAAGGAAGAGGTCCCCTCGAAGGGGTCGGTCCCTAGTTTGGGTGCAAAGGACGTAACCGTCTTCCTAAGAAATGGTGACTCGGTGGACCCTTCGAGGTAAACCTTTGCAGACCTCGGTAAAAACCAATAGTGTTGGACCCCTCGTCACCTCCCGTACATCGTCTACCTCCAGTCCTTACGATGATTGTAGGATGTTACGTGTCCTATTAGGGGTGTTGTTTCTTAATAGGTCAGGTTTCGCAGTTAACAAGACTCCAGTTTTTTGGGAGACATCCGGGAAAGTACTGAAAGTTTGATTTAGTCTAGGGGTACTGTCCATATCGTTGAGTATGGGAACAAAGTGTCGCGAGTAGGGTAAAACGTCACTAGATAAGTACACACACTAAGACGCAGATTGCCGAAAGAGGGGACGAACTGACTGTCGAGATTCTCTCGACCCTCTCGTAAACAAATGAATGAGTAACATAGGTCGGTCGATGATGCCGCCGTGTATCATCCCCTAGTTATTTCCCAACTACTTACTCGGTCACGTATTACTTTCTTCCTTACTTTAATTAGTCACCCAACACGGAGACTTTAATAGGGGTAGAGGTGGTGAAGTCAACCTTTTTAATTACCTTTTATATTTAACTAACTATGAAATTAATTTTTATATTTGGTCCTTAGTAAAAAGTGAGACCACGACGTTTTTGTATACCATGATTTTACTTGGTTTTATTTGTGGAACTCTATCAGTCGAACATTCAACCGGGGGTTACCTGAGATGGAGGTCCATTAGTGTGGGTACACACCAGGGGAGGGTGGAGGTTCCGATCCAGTGTTTTATATGACACTAAAGAGAGAAAGAACGTAGTAAACGAGACCACCTTAGATGGACGGCACACCACTCTTCTCCAGGTACACTAATGGAATTGACTCCAGAGAAAGAATTTGGGTACACTCCCGTAGTAGAACTTTTGTGTAGGAGGTTCGGGGTCATCTCGGAAGTCTACTAGGTCGGGGAGACTGCGGATCTAACGTTGTCGTACTGGGGACTCAGTCTCGGTGAGTCCGGTCCCTGAGAGTTTAAAGGTCGGAAGTAGCTGACACAGTCTATTTTCTATAAACAACGAATTGTACCCTTTTTGAATTGGTTTCCCTAATGGAGTTCCCGACTGGTCCTTCAACAGTCCATCCCCATTCTTTTCAGTAGGAACTCATACTTTTGAAAAAAATTAAATTTTAATGAGAACGTAACATTAACTGGGACTCATTATATGACTCGAGATAATGTAAATTTCATTCTTATTATAGTGAAAATTCCTAGTGTCAATATTTATTTACCTTTTTATGTATCACCCCACAGAATACATATTTACTTCTCCATAAGCCCAAACCCTGTTTCCTTTCTCTTCTGCCAATGATACTTGAGAAATTTTCTTTTTGACAGGAAAACTAACTCAAGTCGTGAGGGAGTTGGTCCCTCCTTACTTTTCAAAGATAAATTATGGGGAGTTAATGTGAAGTGTCTCTCCCTTCTCCTACGAAGACACGACGTCGTCCTTCACCTCTCCCCACACCAAACTCGGACTTGCGTTCATGTCTTCGGACCTTCCGACCTCGTCCTGATAGACTCGGAGTGTCTGTGTCTGTACGAGGGGATTACCATCCCACCGCTCTCCCACTCGCGGTTCGTGACACCGAAGTCACAGGAGTCGGGACCAGTCATAGGGCCAGGGACTCGAACCACTCGACCTTCCTACAACGGTCGTTGTCAAGGTCCCGTGACTCCTGGGTGGGTCTAGACTCCTGAGTCTAGAGTCTCTGTTGGGTCTCCCTGGTCTGGGGAAGAACCTGGAAGAACATCGGTCACCCGGTGGGATTCCAAGAAAATGCTAGGATGTCGTACCCTCCCTTTCCTTTGCTATTTACCTACACCTACTCGACGGTTCGGTGTGACCACCTTCGACTCTACAAAGTAAACTAAAGTGATTTCATATTATTTGGACTATACGGAACGGAGACATAGTGACTCGTTCAGTATGTACATCTTTGGGTTGACTTTGCGAGACAGTGAATTACTTTACGGTAACCTAAAGAAGATCTACGACTCGTATTCGTAGAATTAGTAACTACGATGTCAGATCTACGAGGAGTCGTCCTCTCGAAAATTACAAGACTACGGGATGTACACAGTTGTTGCTTAACGGGTCTCGAGGTACCCGATACGAGAAGGACAGGATTGCTCCCCACCGGCCCCACCTGTGGGACGTGAATAGTGGTGTAAGACGGGAGGGGGTGGACGGGTAGGGGAGAACGTAGGGTGACCGAGATAGGGTGAGAATTGTGGACTACGGTGGAGAGATTGGAGCATCGAGTAAATAGGGTTGTCCGAGATCCAAAAGGAGGATAGACCGAAGGGAAAGTCGATTAAGGTTGACTCTGTTGGAAGGAATGTGAATAAACCAAGATTACGTTTACAAAGAGGGGGATGCAGAAGAGTCGGGAACGTACTTTACGGAGTCAATGGAGGGAGACAAGATCGACACTCAGGTGACTTCTGGATTTGCGATTCTCCCGACAATCGTACATAGTTCCTTTTCCCCCCTTTATTTTATTATAAAAAATTATTCTTTTATCTCCAGCTGTAAAAAAAAGACCGTCTCCTGTAAATGATTAGAAAGAAACCTTCGAAAAATTTTTTTTTTAGGTGAACCAATTTTTATTAGAATCGAGTGTATAAATGGACTTTTTTTAATTGGCAGTGAAATACCGTTGGATGTCAGTGAACCGAACCGTATCCTTCCACTCTCTACGATGTCTCAGTCTTCGTCCAAACCAAAGATCGTTTTGTCGTTGTATTAGTGTCAACGAATCGAAAGGAGTATAGGGGTCTCTCAGTCCCGAAGTGTTGTCTTCCTGTCGTTTTTCGTACAAGTCCCGGACCTTTGAACCTCTCCCGTGGTAGGTGTCCATCCCTTCTTGAGACTACTTGAAAGTGCTCCACCCCACATCTACCTTGACCTAGTTTTCCCTGTGTCCACCTTTTGAGTCATATCAGTCGAGACGATAGTGCGAATATTATTTTTTATGTCTGAACACATAGTCCCCCTTTAAACTTGTAGTGTACTCACAAACTAAGACACAGTAATGCGTATTCTTTTGTGATCCTCTACGTCTTTTGACGTAGACTTACTTGGGTTAGTCCATCCGCATGTGTTTTACGTGTGTGTCGGGAGTTTATGGTCGAACACAGGAATCAAGTGTTGTCCGATAGTCGGTGTAGACGACAAGGTTGAAAGGGAGAGTAAAGTCTACTTAAAGAGAAGGGGATGGAACGGTAATTGAGTTTTCGACGTCGAAAAGGTTCCATTTCGTAGTGTATATATCGTCGTCAACACATAAAGTATTGGTAAAGTGTACACATTTTGATACGAGGATAAAAATGATCCAAGGAAACTAAAAACAAAGAAAAAACACTAACTATTTTCAAAAACTCACAATATAGGGAGTAGGGTTACAAGGTAATTAGGCACACCAAAAGTGACCCGTTGAACCGTATCGCGTCACTATTAATCCTTATACATTCAGTGTAATGTGGTCATGACTGACGTAAGGCTTCACAGTCCATTCATTTCCACCCTTCTATTTGTCTTAGGGTGACCTTCTCAGTCCCTTCTGAGAACGTTTGACGTCTCACGGGTCGTCCTGTCCGGACAACAGTTTGCTACCTCCCGGTAATTTTTTTATTTATTTATTTGATGAGTTTCAATTTTACTCATGTTTTTTACTCATGTTCTGGTTATGTTTTAAACTGTTATACGGAAGTTTTTGGTATTTCTGTGTATAGAAGATTTGTCTGTTGTGTGAATAGATACTCCACAATAAAAAGGAGAGATGGAAGAGAAGGTAAGGCCGTTTGTGACCGACCGACCCATAGACGGGAAGAGACATTCCGGTACTTGAGTCGTTTCCCCTGGGATACGGGTAAAGTCCCTATTTATGACTTATTAGACAATTAGAACTTTTGATAAAGGAAGTGATCACCGATCGAATATCTACCCGTACCCTGGTTCAAGACAGGTTGCTCTACACTCCTTTCCAAAGGATACTCGGAGACCCTTGTAAACGAGTGAATAATTTTCTTGTAAACGAGCGTCTATAACAGTATAGATGTACACTACACACTCTAGTACCACCGATAAAAGACTGGTACTCCTACCAGATGGAACCCCTATTTCGACCGTGTGGCCTCGACTGTCTCGTCTTTTAAGACTCAGACACCACTACCGAAATTTCGCTACTTATTCCGTTCAGGTTTCGAATTCAATAGTGTCCTACGGAACAATATCCTACCTTGTGTAAAGGTATGACAAATTCACTGAATTGTCTTTGACAAATTCAAAGACAATGAACGGTGACTGTCATAGGACGAATAATAGGACAAACAAATCGTTGTGGTAAAAAGGTCTCTTTCTTACCTTTTATGTTCGTTTTCAACTATATTTTCCCTTAAGTGACTTGGTAATGAACACCATTACTCGTTGTCTCTTTGATTTACAGGTTCAACGTCTCTACCCGATTTAATCCAACTCAAGTAAAATGTCTTAGGAGATTTTAGTAATCTCAATCCTACTATCCTACTATATTTATCACTGTCGTCTTTACAATTTTTACAAGAACAGGAAAAAAGGAGGTAAAATGAGGAGATGAGACTCAGACGACTTGTCTTTACTCTCTTTGTGACTTAACACGATTGATCAGAGTAATATTGGGGACAGGTGATTGAAGTTCACTAGGGAACCATAAAGGACCTCTAGGAAACTATAAAGGATAAGGTCAGTGAAAGGATCTAAGAGTTTGGTAAAAAACGAAATGTCTCAGAGTAGTTTGGTGGTGGTGGAGGTGAGAGAGGAGGGAGAATCGATTATTAGGACGAGGGATGAAGTGACTCTTTTACGTTCACGGTGGCGAGATTGGTATCGTATCCAGTTGAATGGTCGGGTATGAGACGGAGGGGAGGGTAAACCTTCTTACCGGAGCGGGGATAGATTCCGGTCGTGGTGTCCACGTACTCTGGGGAGAGTGAACGGTTTTCCATTAAGTTGTCATTTCAAGTGGAATTCCTAACTCAAAAGGTAAAAGTGACCTAGTAAAAGTAGTCGAGATCATAACGAGGACCTCTTCCGTTACCGTTGGGTGAGGTTATGAGAACGGACCTTTTAGGGTACCTACCTCCTCGGACCATCCGACGTCAGGTACCCCAGCGACTCCCAGCCTGTGTTGACTCGCTGAAGTGAATCTGAAAAGTGAAAGTGCGTAACCTCTTCCTTTACCGTTGGGTGAGGTCACAAGAACGGACCTCTTAGGGTCCCTGCCCCCTCGGACCACCCGACGGCAGATACCCCAACGTGTCTCAGTCTGTGCTGACTTCACTGAATCGTCATCGTCGTCATAACGAGGACAGAAATTTTTATATGTCCTGAGAGGGAAAACTTCTATCGAAGACCGATGACCGAGTTCAGAGACAGGGGGAAAAGTGAGTAAAGTAGGGTAAGGAGAGGACAAGACGGTTGCTGGGGAGCGTTATTCCAAAGTAATGGGAGGGAAGATATCTTTGACGAGGACAATTCAGTGGTCACTAGAGATGTACTGCCCTAGGTCACCAGTTAAGAGTCAGGAAGAGAGTGTACTTGATATTTGTCGAAAAGTAGGGGTCGTAGTTAGAGAGGAACTTAATGAAACAAGTGAACTGAAGGACCTGGGACTGGAGACAACCTGGAGAATGCAGTAACCGACTAGAAAGAGTCAGAGTAAATTAATAAGGCGGAGGTTGAAGGTCGTCTATCTTATCTCTCGAAGACCCTGACTCGAAGTCCTGTCAACCTAAAACGTCGAGGAGAACAAAGTCTCCGCACTTAAGGTAGATGTCTGACTGTGGGGTCAATTGTAAAGATGAGACGTGAAGAAAGGATAGAGGTCTGACCATATGGGTTGACGGATGGACTCGAGAACGGGGTTTATAGATTGTAATGAGACTTTGAAGTGTATGCGATTTTAGATTTGGATTAGCAAAGGGGTTTTGTACAAAGAAAATGATAGAAAGGGTAGAGTCAATTGCCGTTGAAGTAGGAAGAGAAATCGGTCAGGTTTTATGAACCCTCAGTAGAAACTATTGGGGGGGGGGAAAAAATTACAGAGTGTAGGATTTAGACAAAGGTTTAAGCTGACTGAAATGGAAGTTTTATTTAGACCTTAAGATGGTCAAGAGTAGTGACGTAAGATGGAAACAGATTCTGTAGTAGAAGATGAACATAATAACGTTAACAGAGGGTTAGTCATAAACATGAAAATGAGATTGAGAGGAAGTGTGATAAGAGTCGTTTCGTTTCACCAGGAAAATTTTGTTTTCAGTTTAGAACAGAAGGTAAGAAAAGGAGTTTGTGAATAAGGTTGGTATCTAGAATCTTAAGGATCTTACGTCGTCGGTGTAAGGGAGTATTCTGGGATACGACCTTGTCAGATAGGAGGTCTCTCTGTAAACAGAAGGTAGTGTAGAGACGAGTCTACGGTGGTGACTTCGGTCTCGAAGGGAGTGGTAGTGAGAATTTTATTCAAGAAGGGTGTATCTGTCGGTCATGGGGTATAAGAGAAATGGATGAAATAAAGAAGGTCTCAAAATAGTGGTAAGTCGTACGATATGTAAATTGACGAATAACTAATACACAGAGAGAGGGGATCTTACATTCGAGGTAGTCTTATATTTAAGATAAAAAGTTGACGATAACACGGATCCTGTTAGGACCTGGGTGTTACACCCATAAATAAATTCATAAATAACTTACTTACTTTTATTAATAAGTAAATTTGTGTTTTTTCTTTTTAATTTATATCTACCGGGACTAAAACATTTTGTCACATATAATTTTCCACTATAAATAACGTGTAACAGTTGTCAATGAAACAACTCGTAAAAATAGGGAGTAGTTTTAGTGTTGTGAGGATCTTTTATCTATGCTAATAGAGGTAAAATATATATTCCTTTAACTCCGAACCTTTTACATTAATTAAATGAGACATAATTTATCGACCTTTTATCGTTTCATAACTGTTGTCATTCACTACGTCAAAATAGACCAAACTTCCAAGGTACAAGACACCCAGTGACGAAGTTCGACATATATACACACATAAGGTACAGGGTGATGTTTAACATTTTTTTTTTTTTAGAAAAACGTATTTACTTTCGTGGTAAGGAATTGTTGTCCATTTATCTTTATCGGTAGTCTGTACATATTTGGATTAATTGAAGAACAATCGTTTTACTTTCTTATAATTTTGTGACTCTTTAAGAAAAGTATAATATGACCGTTTTTCTTAATTCGTTATTACGGGTATTATACGATTGTCTGACTAGTAAATACACATCTTTCTAAATACACGTTCCCAAAAGTAGTGTTGTAACTAATATTGTCACTTTTTTATAGGTCATTGTCTTCGACCAATATATTTAATACGTGTAGAATTACTACCTCATAATACTTCAGTAATTTTACTATATTTTCTCATAAATACTCTATTCTTTTACTATTCACATAATAATATGTCTTTTACGTCCAATGTTTTGTCCTACATGTCACCTTAAGGTTAACACGTAGTTGTTCTTGTTTTTGTGAAACATATATAGAGGTAAACTTATCGTCTGAAGACCTTACTACATTCAAAATTTTTAATGGAGACGTGTATCTCTAATACACACTGTTACAAGTTCAGTTGTAAATACATAAAAAATGTATTTTTGTATCATGGTTTAGTCTAGAGATAACCATGGGATTGTATATCCACCGAATTCTGTGGTTAAATGATAAGAGACTCAATCGTTAGATCTAAACAGTACGACCTGAACGAGTCCTAGTGAGTCCACCGGCGACAATCAGTAGACTTCCGAACCGACCCGACCTCGAAGGTTCTGTCGGAGAGGGTGTACGGACCGTCAATCACAACTGATAACCACTCCCGTGACACCAAGAGGAGTAAACTAAAGAGTGAAAGGTCTTCTGATCAGACCCGAGAAAGTGTCTTACCATCGGAGGTCCGGGTTCCTCCACTCTTACTTGTAAAGTGTAGTTCTGGAAACTTCTGGGTCTAAGGTTTGACCGTACATTAATGAAGAGGGTGTAAGATAGTCAGTTTCGTTAGGTGGTCAAATTCCCCCACCTCTTTGATCTAGGGCGGAGAACGACCCTTCTAACCGTTGCAGTAAAATGTTTTGCCGTACCCTCCCTGAAGGGACCATCAGGTCATCAATTCTGAGGTACAAAGGTGACGTCCCCCGTGTCCAAGCTAGGGATCGACCCTTTGATTATAAGGTGTACGGTGTACCACACCGGGTCTTTTTTGTTTAATTTAATTTTCCCCGTACCAGTGTCCCTCGATACTAAGTGACTTTTGGTAATAATATCGTGAGAATTCTTTAGATTGTCTAATCGATATTGTTTACTAAATTAAAAGGGGGTTGAATTATCCACAGAAGTCTCGGAGAGAATTTGGGTTAAATCCAAGTAAAAACCTAAATCAACAGACCCTAAAAGATCCTTTACCATTCCACCCAGGGGGTCCTGAAACAATACGTGTTTTCCGTGTCACCCGAGTAGTGACATCGAATAATGTTCTCGTTTCTATCAATGTCTTTACTACATTATGGGTTACTAGTACCCAATCACAGACCCCTCCTCAATAACACTCTCATACTATACCACGAAATATAAGTCCGACGGGGTCTCTGAGGTCGGATTAAGGATCCTATATTCCCCGTCCCCTCGTTTTCTCGACGAAATTAATAAAATTTTTACCTAAGGGTCCTAGAACCATTGTGACACCCATGAACATCGTAGCGACCCGAGTCACAAGTCCAATAGTAGTAGGAAGTAATCGTCCCTACCTTCGGACGGGAACACTCGTAGTCGTCATGACTAGATCTGTAATACTAATCAAGTCACAGTTACGGAAGGTTTTTATGGGTTATAGTAGGAAACCGTTCTCCTTGATACCATGGACATCTCCAGTAGTGGGTGTGTTGATGTCGAGACTGGAACCCGACACTGTACTCTACAATGAGGGTCACGGTTTAGTCTCCTCTTTTTGACTCCATGATTGGTTCTTCAGAGTAATCGTAAAGTGCATATCGTAGTCTTATTATACCCCACCTCGTCCCATTCGAAATTTTTATGTATATATAAGGACCTCGGGTGATACCTAAAAATAAAATTACCCTAACCAGACTTCAACTTGGTTACGGAGAAAATTACTTTAAGAAAGGTCCGTTAGGTCTACGACTTGGTCCAAAATCTTACAGACCTGATTTGTGCCTACAGGACTCCCGAGTCCGATCCACCCCTTGTAACTTCTCCCCAAAGAAAAAGGATACAGAACCTATACGTCGGTCTAACGAAATTCTGACGAGGACACTGGACGGACCCTCTGTACCTTACAAAAATGACTGAGTAGAACGTCTTCATTACGTTGTTATACCCAATTTATATTAAGCCGTCCGAGGTCGATGGTAAATGTAGTGAAAAGGTAACCTTTTACACCACATAAAAAGTTTATAGACGGAATATTTTACTGAAACCGTTACAGTGGAAAACATTTAACTTCTACCGGACATTGAACCAACGGAATCGTTGTTTAACCTAACTTGTAATTGTAAACTTAGGTCTACCAGTAAGGTCCTTCTGTCCTTTATCGGAGTCAGGTGAAACCTTATGTGGGTAGTCATGACAGGCGTAGTTGTAGACTGTCTCAGGATTCTATGTAGTTAACAGAAATTGGGTTCAGTCTCGGTACGCGCAAAGACTCCGACCTAATGTAAAAAGAGACACAATTTCTCTGTCGTTACACCTTATTTTCACTGGTGACTGAAACTTCCGTTTTGAGTCGACCACAGACTAAGTCTCGGTAGTGACAATCTTAATTTACCCCGAAATTATACCGAAAAAAAAAGGGGGAGATCCCTTCGAACTAAAATCTACCCATGTCGACTAATTATGTAAAAATGACTCTTGAGTAGAGGAACTCCGGGACACGATCCAGAATCCTGATGTGCATGTCGATGACAGTAAAGACGGAAGTTTCTCGAGTTCAGGTCTCTACTGTACTACAGTAAATGTAGTGACGACACACAAGATTCTTCTCCGTTACGTTTCCGTAAACATTTTGATCCCCTCGGGTCCCCTCAGATCTACTCCTGTGTTGATCGGGGAGATTCTCCCAGTACTTTCCACAAGAGATCTTCAGTGTTGGACGACCTATTCCTTCTGACATGTCATCTACTGCTTCCTTGCAGAAACGTTTCCGGTCTCGACCGTCGAGTCCCATGTGAGTCCCGTGCTGCGAACTCCGGTCTTTCCCGCCCGGGACGTTCGGTGTGACTCTCGAACGTCTTACCCTTGGTGCCCTCCGTTAAGGTACGTGTAGAATCCTTCGACAATCAATTCACCTCCCACTGAAGTTCATTCCGTCGGTTTGTCCCGTCCGGATGAAATGTCACCCCCGCTCCCTAGTAGACCCCAAATCTACTACTTGGAGGTGACTCCCGCATCCATGGACCACCGGTCGACCTACATCCCCGTCTCCTTCTCCGACGGTCAGGTACCACGAGGGTCCTAAGACCGAACACCTATCACGCAGATGAAAAATGTGGTTCTGTCTTTATGTCCCCTCTCCGTTAAAACTATTTAGTCTAAAGTTGAACCTTATTGATTTTTACGATTCTACCAAAATGTTTTTCGTGGGTTGAAAATGAATCCTTTTTTGTTTCGTTTTGTATATTGAAGATAGTCCCAACTGTAGAATTACGTGACGATCGGATTATAGAGTCTTCGAATGACTAACTCAGAGAAAAGGGGGGTGAGGTAGGGAGTAGGGAAGACTTATAGGGGATTTTTCTGTTGTACGTTCCTTCCGAAACGGTCTATTTCAGTGGTAAATTTACATTTGGAACCGACCCCCACCCCGCCCCCCTCCGTCATCCGTCGATCCATTCATCTATCTCACTATCATTATGATAAATATAGTATAAGGCATCAAAAGTTATATGAAGATGTGTTAGGTTGAGTGACATTATTGTTCGGTCATCTCTTTTATGTCTCGAAGGGACCACCAAGTCACCATTTTTTTATTCGGACGGGTACGTCCTCTACACCCAACCTAAGGACCCAGTCCTTCTAGGGGACCTCTCCTTTTATCGTTAGGTCGGGTCGTAAGAACGAACCCTTTAGGATACCTGTCTCCTCGGACCATCCGATATCAAGTACCCCAACGTTTTCTCAACCTGTGTTGAATCACTGATTTGTCGTTCCTTTTATACTCCTCGTAAAGAATTGACGATAAAATGTCTATTCTTGTGTGTGTGTCATTGTGTGTTTCCGTCGGTACCCCACAACCTTCTTCGGACTCGATTCTTGATGTAAGTTTGTAGTAGAGACGTCTACCACGTGTGTACACTTGAACCTACGTTGTAGTGAGAAAGGTTCAGGTTCGGATAGGATATTCTACACCAATCATCATAGTGACTTTCCTAGTGTACGATATTACCTACATAGGTCGGGAACGAATTGATTTCATACAAGTTTAGGGTGTATGGTGACAACAGTGTCGTTCGAACTAGTTCGTCCGTCTCCATCTCCGTCTAGCAACTTTGTTCGAGTTTCGGTGACCTTGCCTGACAGAGTCACCATGAAAAATTCTAGTATAACTTTATAAAGTATTGATGACTAGGATGGACCGACCCGTACCCGTCGTCCCCAGGAGTCGACAGACCTCACAAGATAGACGGGAAACCTGTGTCGACCACCTGTGGACCAGATAGTCAGTCTGAAAGCCAGGACTCTTAAACCTTGACCCAGGGATACTCAGATTGGTTCGATCTTTGTCAAATTTTCCCGATCTTACCGTGTAAGACGGTACGTTTCCTCCTCCGCCCCCCTCGTGTCTCCTTTCACTAGTCACCTCTCTTACTTCGTCCAAACGTCTCTTTCGTCGCCTCGACGCTTCCCTCTTATGTTCTTCTTCTTCCTCTCTCTCTCTCTCTCTGTCTCGGTCGACGACGGAGACGAAGACAACACCTAAAATCAAGGGACTTCGAAGTGACTGAACTCTAAACACTCAATAGGACATGGAAAGGTCGTTTAGAAGGTGAGAACTAATTCGGTCCACCTGATCCAAAGATAATAAACGTTGATTGGTTCGGACCCGATTTTGTCTACTCTCGGATAAAAGTCTATTAACCTGGGTTCTCCGATCTCCGTTCGTGTGTTGATTGTATAAACACTTTTTACGTTTCTTTAGATGTACAAGTAAGAGTCTTTCTACCGAATAAAAGAGTACTTCCTATCTCGTCCACTTTTCCCTTTTCAGCCGTTGTCATAACTCAGTCAAGACTTACCTTGGGTCAGACTGGGTCACTGGAGATAGGTAATTATACGTCTCTCTCATCCCCTCTCTCTCTCTTTCCTTTTCTCTTTCTCTTTTTTCCCGTGAGTTGTTAGACCAAAGGTTACTTCATTTTGTCTATTGTTACGTGTTACACCCAATATTCCGTAAATTAGAACTCCTTGAACGTTCTTGTAGACAATGAGTACGACGGACCCCAGATCTGACAGAGTCCTCCTGACACCACACACTCACACACAAACGTGTACGTGTGTACGAATACACTCGATACGTGTTTGCACTCAAAACGTTCTTTACGTTAGGGTAAACTGATGTACTTACCGGTTTTACACGTCGAGGTTGTTTCTGTTGTAAAAATTTTTTCCACAATCGAGGTAGTAGGATTTACGTTATGACTCTCAACGACCCTCGGTCGCACTCCTTGAGACGGGTACCGTTTCCAGTAGTCCTTCCTCCGAAACCGTATGCGTTTCCGCCCTAGTTCGGAGTCCTTTGGGGGACAAGGGCTCGTAGATGGGGGTTTTGGTCTCAGATGGATGAAATGACAAAGTACGAGAGTGGATGTGGAGACTGAAATACCCCCCGATAAGGGGTGGCCAAGAGAGCCTCTTCCTCGTTTGAACGTCAAGGTCAGTTATTTTTAAGGACCCGTACTGTTCCCACAGAGTTCAGTTTGGAGAGACGACCGTCTGATCAAACACACTGTCCTAATAGGTATGAGGACGGTGATACGCGTACTAACAAATGATGGAGAGTTGGTATTTGTTGTGTCTCTCAAACCTCATAAAACTTTTAGAATTAATCGTATCCCGAAAAGAGTAACAACTCAGTTACTAACGACGTCCCGAGGTATAGGAATCCGTGGACCCTTATATAATTACATAAGACTACAATCGTTATGATCTGAAAAACTCAATTACTTAAAAGAGAAAACAATATCTAGTGACATGAAACAATATTTAGTGACACAGGAACGATACGTTTTTACATTAAAACAGTGATAGAATTCTGATTTATCTAGAATTCCCCTTGTAACCACTTCCCAAAAGTAAACAACCCGACTACAAACGACGATTTAGAGATATAAGGGATGGGAATATTACTTGTATTGATCGTATATCCTCTTTATTCATAATTGGAAATCCCAATTAGTACAATTGGAATCCAATTTAATTAAGGAAAGAATCAACATTGGGTGATGTGGGAGTGGGATATCCTAACACTGAAATAGACGATGGAAGTCTCCCACCGTGGACTAAATTCTTTTTTGTGGGAACCTTTTTATTCAAAAACCAATAGTCTTTCTTTCCCAGTATTTTACAGTCGTCCAGAGTACCGGTATTCTACTACATTTTGGAGATTCTAGAAAAAAATATGTAAATACACTTCGTGGACTAAAACTATTTCCAGTCCTGACGACTGGGGGCACACTGAAATTTTAAAGGCAAACAGAAATACACATTGTTTTCCATATATTCGTTTGGATTTTTTATTTCTTTAGCCTAGTCAAAGACCTTTCTGGCTAAGGGGGTACAGCAAGAAAGAACGAGGGACCAAAAGACCGACTTAAGGGTAGACCTCGCACCCACGAGCGGTGCAGATGAATGAATGGGGCCGAAAATTCAAGGTGCACTCTTCCTCGGGTTTCTCCCCGTGGAAGACTATAAGTTCACCACGGCCACCGGGTTGTATCTACCACGTTTAAGGAACAGAACCTTAAAATAACCATAGGGTGTATTTGGTTCAATAAGTCGGAGAAAAAGAGGTGATTAAAAGAATGATGTGATAAAGAAAGATTAGAGGGAGATATAGAAATTAATTCGTTAATTAAGGATCCTGCGACTGAGGTAGAGGGGAAGCTTAATGGGACCTAGGTGGCCCGGACCTGGGGCCGTCTCTCATAAACCTTTTATGTGTTTTCTTCTTTCTTTTGTTTTTCTTAACGAGGATAATAGGTTCGTCGGCGAGAGTTACAGAAATGTGAAGATGAAGAAGGTGAAAAGAATAAGGAAGAATGTATCAAAGTCAGTGAGATCTGTGTCTTACCAATAACACGGAAACAATGAACAAAATAATGTATTTGGACGTCGGAGTTAAAAACTTGGAGGAGTATTTGGAAAAACTACTGAGACTTTATAAGGTAGTGTGGTTCATGATGGTAAATGGACTTTTCAAAGACAAAGAACCAAAACGTTATCAAAGGAAAAAAGTGTCAATGTTCACTGTAGTGTTACTAAGTGAAACAACCGTGTTCACAAATAAGAATTCGGATACGACCTGAACATAATTCCTCACAAAGTGTCTGTTGCTGGAAAGAGTTCGTAAAGGATCCACAGATGAAAATGACTGTTACACACTCACTGTCCACTGTGCCAGACAACTACCGGAAAGACCCTGGACATCCAAATTTCGTGAACAAGGGAAGACAGGACTTCTGGAAGTTAGCAGTTGACGAGGGAAATTGTACGTTTGTAAAATTCCCTACAGAACTCTATACTACTAGGATAAGTCTCTGACCTAGGTCGTTTTTACAGAATGTCTTTTCCCTGGATACAAAGTATCGGGAGAGTGGTGGTGAGAGGAGGAGTGTGGTCGAGGGGCGAGTAAGCGAGTGTCATGATTTCAGAAAATGGAAGATCAGACCGGTGTAGGTTTCGTTGGATCAGTCCTGTCCACTGGATCAGAGTGTCGACTACCATGTCCTTCAAAGGACTACAGAAACATCACTATGGATCCCTTTATGACTCGAGAAAACACAGGTAACATACCCTGAGGTGGAAAAATAGGAAGACCCATGAGACCCGTAAAGAGGATCAAAGGTTGTTTTGGAGTTAACAAGTTTGAGTCAAACCTTGGAGTAGGGGTCTATTTGTCCCCGGACCCGAGACAACTCGAAGAAGGGGGCATAGGTTTAACTCACAACAAGAGAAGGGCTCCTGTCCTACGTCACTACAACCGATCTACAAAAGGTTCGAGGTAGGAAGAGGACCGGTGTATCGTTCTCTTTCGACTAAGAATTTTAGATCGAAAGAATTTTTCCTATTAGGATTATTATAGATTTAATAAAGTCAGTTATATTTTTATTTGTTTTACAATAAACATAATACATAGTTTGTAGTAGAATTACGGTTTGGTACCATACATATGACGTTTTTTATTTCAGTCGGTAGTTAAAATGAATCTTTATGTCTACCTTTTAAAATTCGTTCACCTTAATTAGTCACGTAGTTTTCCTATTCGGTACTGATTCGTTCCTACTAAGGTTCCTACCAGATAGTAGTTGTTTACATAGTTCTGTTACATAATGTTGGTCTTTAATTACCCCTCTCGGTATACAAACTTAGTTATCTACGACTTTTCTGTAGACCATAACACGGCGGGTCATAAACAAAAGAGAACAAGACCATTGACTTTGGTTTCGAAAGGAGACCCCTACGTGGACGAACAGAGGAGAGTCGTTTGCTCATGACCTACCCTAAGATGAGTCGAGGTGCCACCTTGGACACAAGATGTAGTAGGGGAGTGTAATGGGACCAATATTACTGCCACACTAAGTTGCCGTTCCGATACCACGAAACTTTCGTTCACTCTCCTTTATTCTATGAAAGACCTCAGGATCCTTGTGGGAAGTGAAAGGGTAGTGACCTAGACTTCGATTTGCGTACTCAAAGTCTCCTCGACGTCGGATAGTTCGTCAGTGTCCCTCTCTCAGACACTCTCAATTGTTCTAGGGTCACTGTACCTCGGGACTATACTTCGACCGGAGTTCAGTTGAAGTAGGACTCGTAAAAATCCATATTTGATGTCTATTGTATCTATTGATTATTGTTGGATGATGTCTCGTGTCCCTTGAGATGAGCTGTGAGACGTTGCCGGGTACATCCCTTTCTCTGATCCTTCCTCACCCATATACATCATACACACATTGACTACGTGAAACGAATATGGACTTTGATTGTGTTGTGACATTTCATTGTTATAAAGTTATTTATAATTTTTTTTTTTGTTGACCATCACTATCCTCACAATCAACGAGTCAGCACAGACTGAGAAGCACTAAGGTCCCTGATATCGGGTCGTCCCGAGGAGACAGGTACCTTGACTGGTCCGTTCTTATGACCTCATCCATCGGTAAAGGAAGAGGTCCCCTGACAATTTTCCCTTGGTGTTGTTGTTGTTTCGGTTGTGTAAGTGAAACACGAAGTCGTTTAAACTCGATTCTAGAGAATCGTCAACAGTGTCTCCTTTAGGAGTAACGGTACATTCGGTTCTATATAAACTATTTTGGGTCATATTGGATTGTTTCGAAATTGATTTTATCCTTAACTTCCCGTGAAGAATTTATTTTATTCCGACAAAACTTTTTATTTGGAGTCATTTGGAGTATAATTTCCTATTTTATGACTTCTGTAAAGAAGATTTTAGGACTTCTTCTATCCGGGTGGTAGGGGTTAAGATAAATAATAACAAAATCACCAAATTCGGTTACGAATTTGAATCTATTCTTTACTTTGTGAGTCCTTTTTACGACTCTTTCTTCTCTGTTTTAATATAGATAGACGTTTACTACACTGTCATTTGAGTATTTTACCCTCTGACAATATTCTTGATGAATGTAAATATGTCCTCAACAATTAAACTGATCTTGACTAGATTTATGTGTTTTTAGTTATCGTTATTCTTCGCCTTTCAGTAAAGTGTCATCTCTGATTTTATTAATATTCTGTTCTTATGTAAACTGTAATTACTAAAACCTAGATGTAACCTTTTTTTGTCCGTTTGGTATTCAAAATAACTTCTGTATTTTTATCCTGGACTCGTTCATCTTTATAGTATACATACTTCCTCTTTTGTGTTATTTTTTATAGTCAGGAAAGATTTGGTTATATAATTACCTTGTATTAAAATAAGTCTTAAAATACTGAAATTAAGTATTTCAATTGATGGTTTAATACAATTTCCAATACACCTTCTGCTGTTCGGATTCTTTAGTTCTTTACCTCTGATCTTTCCGTCATCCTTTTTTTTAGTTACTTTAGTTATTAATCGAAACTTCTCTACTTGTTTTGACTGTTTGAAAATTGATCTGTTTGATTCTTTTCTCTTCTAAGTTTATTTATTTTAGTCTTTACGTTTTCCTCTGTAATTTTGGTTATTGTCTCTTTATGAATCCCAGTCTTCTTTACGATACTTGTTAAATACGGTTGTTTAATCTACTGGATTCTCTTTACTTGTTCAAAGATCTTTGTACGTTGGATTATTCTTACTTAGTACTTCTTTGTCTCTTACACTTGTCTGGTTAATGATCGTCTCTGTCTTAGTCGTTAGATTTTGAATGGTTGTATATTTTCAGGTACTAGTCTACCGAAGTTACCGCTTAAAGTGGTTTGTAATTCTATTAATTATAGTTAGTAAGAGTCTGAGTAAGTTTTTTCATTTCTTCTCCCTTGTGAAAGTTTAAGTGAAGTGACTCGTAATGGGACTGTAGTTTCGACACGTTCTTGTGATGTCCTTTTCTTTTAATATCCGTTTATGTGGACTACTTGTATCCGTGTTTTTAGGAGTTGTTTTATTCGTGTTTTTAGGAGTTGTTTTAATCGTTTCACTTAAGTTGTCGTGTAATTCTCCCAGTAAGACCAGTAAGAGAAGTCAGCGAGTCAGTATAGATTCACTATACCAACCGACCGAACTAAAGGGACGAAGGTTCCCTGAGAGTTCTCAGATGTGGTACAAGTTTTTTGAAGAGGGACCCTACGTTCCTACCAAGTTGTTTGTGTTTAGTTATTTACACCGTACAATTTAATTACTTTCCTTTCTGATTATAGTTATACGAGTGAAGTCATCTACATCTTTTTGTAAACCGTTTTGAGTGGTAAGAAAGTACTATTCTTGAGACATCCTTACTCCATGTCTTTTTTACATGGAGTTGTATTTTGTTTCTGGTATATATTGTTCGGAGTAACAATTGTGATATCAATTACAATTACCACTCTTCGAATTTCTCGAAGAAGAGTCAATCAAGTCAAGTCAACGAGTCAGCACAGGCTGAGAAACGCTGGTGTACTTAGCGTAGTACGGTCCGGAGGGACAGGTAGTGGTAGAGGGCCTCAAGTGAGTCTGAGTACAGGTAGCTCAGCCGCTACGGTAGGTCGGTAGAGTAGGAAACGGCAGGGAAAGAGGAGGACGGAGGTTAGGGAGGGTCGTAGTCCCAGAAAAGGTTACTCAGTTGAGAAGCGTACTCCACCGGTTTTATAACCTCAAAGTCGAAATCGTAGTCAGGAAGGTTTCTTGTGGTGACTAGAGTAAATCTTACCTGACCAACCTAGAGGAACGTCATGTTCCCTGAGGGTTCTCAGAAGAAGTTGTGGTGTCAAGTTTTCGTAGTTAAGAAACCGTGAGTCGAAAGAAGTGTCAGGTTGAGAGTGTAGGTATATACTGGTGACCTTTTTGGTATCGGAACTGATCTACCTGGAAACAACCGTTTCATTACAGAGACGAAAACTTATACGATAGATCCAACCAGTATTGAAAGGAAGGTTCCTCATTCACAGAAAATTAAAGTACGGACGTTAGTGGTAGACGTCACTAAAACCTCGGGGGGTTTTTTCTCGAAGGAGATTTTAGTCCATTTTCTATTCTTACGAGTGAGAGTGGTGAAATTAAGTTGTGAGGTATCTCAGAGTTTTCTCGACCTGTACTGAATCGTTGAGTCGTTGTTGACCTTCAGGGTCCGTCTCGTTAATCCGTTCCTTTTATTTATTTTCGGTAGATTTAATATTGTCTTCTCAATTATACCAGAAACAAACGTTTACTGTGTTAGAATACATATTTCTTGGGGTTGTTGAGGTTGGTTCTTTATAAACGTCTGGTGTATAGATTATTCTCCGATTATGTGTGTGTATCCGTGTGTGTGTGTGTCCGAAAGGGCTACCGAGTCACTATTTCCTAGACGGACGTTACGTCCTCTGTGGCCTCTACGTCCAAGTTAGGGACCCAACCTTTCTAGGGGACCTCCTCCTTTACCGTTGGGTGAAGTCATACACAGACTTTTTAAGGTAACTGTCTCTTCGGACCGTCAGATGTCAGGTTTCCAAACCTTTATTAGCCTGTACTGAGACGTCGTGTCGTGTCGTCATATCTTTTATATATTTAAGGTCCTCGGTCGCACTTCTTAAGGTGGGCACTGTTCCAGTACTCCGTTCTCGAGACTACCGTTCCGATTAGTCTGGAGTCCAAAAGGGGGACCTTAAAGGACTCGTAGGTGGGGGGGCTTTTTTTATTCTTAGACGGACGAAAAGGTGAGAAGACTATAAGAGACCTTTTTCAGTTTAGACCCGAAATCGGAAGACGTAAACTTTCCCTATAAAGTCAATTTGGGGGAGACTATCGAGAGATCGAACGGATTGTCCAAGGGGTCTGAAGAATGTCGGACACTTAACGAATGTCGGGGGGTTGACGCTCTCCGTGTTTCGAACTTTCGTAGAATTTCTATGTCTCGGAAAAGATTTCTCAATTTTTAGTATAACCACTACCCAAAAGTGACAACTGAGTTCCTAACGACGGTCTGGAGGTATAAGAAATAGAAAATCCGTGGACCTTCCTGCAATGAGTTACATTCGTCCTACATCTTTTTCTATGTATCATCAAAACTACAATCGTTGTGATCTGAAAACTCAATTAACGAAGAGAAAACGACATTTAGTGACATGAGGGAGATGAACAATATTCAACGACATAGAAACGACGCATTCTTACATTGAAATAAATCACGAAAGACTCTCACCGTGATCTGGAACCCTTCTAGTTGTGTTTATTCAGAAGACCAACTGTTTGGGAGTAGTCTTTTTTCCGACATTTTACAATTAACCGGGAAAACCGACCTTCTACTACATTTAATGGATTCTGAATACATATGTTAATCCATGCGTCTCTCTTTTCGGACCAAAACTATTCTCAGACCTGACGATTGTGACGTATTGAAACACAATGGGTAACTAGAGGTACAAAATAGTTTTCATATTTTCCGGAAGACTTGTTATCTCCTGCCTCTATCAACGACCTGACCAAAGGGGGCACAGAGAGAGAGAAAGGAGAGGAGAAGTGAGATTAAAGTCCGACTTGAGGGTAGACCCCGCGCCTCCGAGCGGTTCATATGAATGAACGGGACCGACAATTCTGAGCGCACTTTCCCTCGGGTTCCGCTCCGTGGGAATCTATAAGTTCGCTCGCGGCCACCGGGTTGCATCTACCGCGTTTAAGGAACAGACCTTAAAATGACCAGAAGGCGCATTAGGTTCGATAAGTCGTGAGAAGGAGGTGAATTAAAAGGATGATGTGATAAAGAAGGATTAGATTAGAATATAATTATTTATTTGTTCAGAAAGGAGTGGTTGCGGCAGGTGGGAAGCTTCAGGGACCTAGGTGGTCCCGACCTGGGACCGTATATTCCTTTAGGACATTGAGTTGTCATTTACTGTTTTTGTTGTTGTTGTTTTTTTTAGTTTAAATTTATACACGACTTCTGACTCTGTCTGTAAAATGACCTCTTCTATAAGTATACCGGTCGTATATATGCTTTTCCACGAGTTGTAGTGATTAGTAGTTCCTTTACTTTTAGTTTTGGTATTACTCTGTAGTGGAGTGTAGATAGTCTTACCGGTAATAGTTTTTCTGTTCTGTATCGTTTACAACCATTCCTACACCTCTTTTCCCTTGGGAACATGTGACGACCATCCTCACATTTGACCATGTTGGTGATACCTTTTGTCATACCACCAAGGAGTTCTTTGATTTTTATCTTGATACCATACTGGGTCCATAGAGCGATGACGCATATATAGGTTTCCTGTATTTTATTAATAGGACTTCTTTATAGACATGAGGGTACAAGTGACGTCGTAATAAGTGTCGTCGGGTCCATACCTTTGTTTTCCATTTGTCGTAGTGATTGGGTCACTTGTACTTAAACTCGTTTGAAACCTTCTGTCACTTCCTGTCCCTTCGGACCATACGACGTTAGGTACCCCAACTTTTCACAGTCTGTGCTGAATCGCTGACGTGTTGTTGTTACCTTTGTTACAATTCACAGATAACCTCCTATTTCTTTTTTTTAATATATATGTATATAAATATATATGTGTGTGTGTGTATTGCCTTATAATAAGTCGGAATTTTATTCTTCCTTTACGTTGGTAAATGTTGTAATACCCACTTGGACCCCCCTTAATACGATTCACTTTATTCGGTCCTTTTTATTTGGTGTCTTTCTGTTTTATGACGTACCATAGTGAATATACACCTTAGATTTTTTTTTTTTTTTTAAATTTCATTCTTGTTGGTAAAAGGGAATATANTCTTTCTGTTTTATGACGTACCATAGTGAATATACACCTTAGATATTTTTTTTTTTTTTAAATTTCATTCTTGTTGGTAAAAGGGAATATAATTTGAAATTTTTTTCAATGATATCTATTTTGTTATATAATAACCGGGTCTATTATTAAGTCTCCTTATTTTATCCAGAAGGATCTCACCTAGGTTTGAAATATTCTCGTGTATTATTCAGTGTTTCTGACTTAAAATTAAGTCACTTTGTAATTTATATTTACATAAAATAAACTTCTGCAAACCAATAGTAGATTCTACTTCAAAAGACCTATTTGAATTCTTTTTTGATAAGAAAACCGTTTTCTTAATCCTTTATATAAATCTCTTAAATGACGTTCCGTATAGTTCTTACTAGGGTGGCTTTCTTGGTCGGGAGGGAATCTGTCCTTTGACCAGGGGGAAACATGTTTTGGGTCGGACTTAAAGGAAGGACACTTCTCCTTTACTATAAGACGAATGTATACCTACTGGTCTCTCAATTTAGACTATTATCTGGATAAATAGAATATTATGTTATTGCTGTACTGTCCCCTTTACTACGATTGACCATCTAGGTAATTTAGATTCCTATGATTGTGATGATAGGTTTCTACCTCAATATTTTAACGTTAATTTTTTACCTTGTTTTAGTCCTTATTGTAGTTTGACTTACTTCACACCTCTTTACTTCCTTCATCTCTTTTGGTGATCTGGTAAGTCCATACTGGATTTAGTTTAGGGAATACTGATATGTCACCTTCACTCTTTATCTAAATTCCCGGATCTAGACTATCTGTCTCACGGACCACTTGATACCTACCTCCAAGTATTGTAATATGTCCTCTGTCCTTAGTTCTGGTAGGGGTTCTTTTTCTTTACGTTTTTTCGTTTTACCGAGAGACTCCTCCGGAATGTATATCGACACTTTTCTTCTCTTCGCTTGTCGTTCCCTCTTTTCCTTTCTATATGTTTAAACTTACGTCTGTTTGTACGATAAGATTTCTTATCGTTCCTCTCTATTCTTTCCGGAAGGAGTCTCTGGTTACGTTTCTTTATCTCCTTTTGTTATCTTACCCTTTCTGATCTCTAGAGAAGTTCTTTTAATCTCTATGGTTCCCTTGTAAAATGCGTTTCCACCCGAGTTATTTCCTGTCTTTACCATCCCTGGATTGTCTTCGTCTTCTATAATTCTTCTCCACCGTTCTTATGTGTCTTCTTGACATGTTTTTTCTAGAAGTGCTGGGTCTATTAGTGTTACCACACTAGTGAGTCGATCTCGGTCTGTAGGACCTTACACTTCAATTCACCCGGAATCCTTGTTTGTGTTTGTTTGTTTCGATCACCTCCGTTACCTTAACGTCAACTCGATAAAATTTAGGACTTTCTACTACGACACTTTCACGACGTGAGTTATACGGTCGTTTAAATCTTTTGAGTCGTCACTGGTGTCCTGACCTTTTCCAGTCAAAAGTAAGGTTAGGGTTTCTTTCCGTTACAGTTTCTTACGAGTTTGATAACGTGTTAACGTGAGTAGAGTGTACGATCATTTCATTACGAGTTTTAAGAGGTTCGGTCCGAAGTGGTTATACACTTGGTACTTGAAGGACTACAAGTTTCATCAAAATCTTTTCCGTCTCCTTGTTCTGTAGTTTAACGGTTGTAGACGACCTAGTAGTTTTTTCGTTCTCCCAAGGTCTTTTTGTAGATAAAGACGAAATAACTGATACGGTTTCGGAAACTGACACACCTAGTGTTATTTGACACCTCTTAAGCCTTTCTCTACCCTTATGGTCTGGTCGACTGGACGGAGAACTCTTTGGATATACGTCCAGTCCTTCGTTGTCAATCTTGACCTGTACCTTGTTGTCTGACCAAGGTTTATCCTTTTCCTCATACAGTTCCGACGTATAACAGTGGGATGAATAAATTGAATATACGGCTCATCAAGTACTCTTTGCGACCCGACCTTCTTCGTGTTCGACCTTAGTTCTAACGGTCCTCTTTATAGTTATTGGAATCTATACGTCTACTGTGGTGAGAATACCGTCTTTTACTTCTTCTTGATTTTTCGGAGAACTACTTTCACTTTCTCCTCTCCCTTTTTCAACCGAATTTCGAGTTACAAGTCTTTTACTTCTAGTACCGTAGACCAGGGTAGTGAAGTACCCTTTATCTACCCCTTTGTCACCTTTGTCACAGTCTGAAATAAAATGATCCGAGGTTTTAGTGACGTCTACCACTGACGTCGGTACTTTAATTTTCTGTGAATCAGGAACCTTCCTTTCAATACTGGTTGGATCTGTTGTATAAGTTTTCGTCTCTGTAATGAAACGGTTGTTTCCAGGTAGATCAGTTCCGATACCAAAAAGGACACCAGTATATGCCTACACTCACAACCTTATATTTCTTTCGACTCGCGTCTTCTTAACTACGAAAACTTGACAACACAATCTCTTCTAAGAACTCTCAGGGAACCTGACGTTCCTCTAGGTTGATCAGGTAGGATTTCTAGTCAGGACCCACAAGTAACCTTCCTGACTACAACTTCGACTTTGAGGTTGTGAAACCGGTGGACTACGTTTCTCGACTGATTAAACTTTTCTGGAACTACGACCCTTTCTAACTCCTGTCCTCCTCTTCCCCTGCTGTCTCTTACTCTACCGACCTACCGTAGTGACTGAGTTACCTGTACCCAAACCCACTTGAGACCCTCAACCACTACCTGACCCTCCGGACCGCACGACACTAAGTACCCCGGCGTTTCTCAGCCTGTACTGACTCACTGACTTGACTTGACTTACTTCACAAAGATTTTTGACTACTTAATTGTTAAAGTGGGTCACCGAATCACCATTTCTTAGACGAACGGTTACGTCCTCTACACCAAAGTTAAGAATCCAACAATTGTAGAGGACCTCTTCCTTTACCGTTACGTAAGGACATAATAACTGACTTTTTAAGGTATCTGGCTCCTCGGACCGTCCGACGTCAGACACCTCAGTGTTTCTTAGTATATTCTGACTCGTACGTGTGTGCGAGTACAAAATGTTTTCACAGTTGTCCAACAACCTTTCGTTTTATAAACTTTCCACTTCGTTGGAGTTTAGCAAACACTTACATAAAACAAAAGACTAAATCAAAGTCTTCCTTTGTAATTTCCTTTATACTCCTGATTATTACACTCAATTGTAAAATAACCAGGGAAGTTTCGTACCAAACGATGTCGGGAACTCGGTTTATGACGGAGGAGATCGAAAACATTCATTTCAAACTAACCCTATATTGGTGTATACAAACAATGGATAACAAATACTGACGCAAGTGTAAGTATAAAAATGTATAAACTCAATTATCTTTCGAACAAATTAGAATTTTTGTCTCGTCTGACGTTAGAGACTGTTGAACTATTTAAACCCTTCTATAATGTTTTCACCCTTGTTTATTTGTTTTTTGGGTTTGGTGGACCTTTAAAAATTTTTAGACTAGTTTTAAATTATGTTTCTTTTTTTAGTTTTGGTGTCAAACATGGTCCTTAAAGTCTTTTCTCGTTATGGATAATACGAAGGATGTTTTTATACGACGGTTTTGATGTATAAAGTAATAAAGTAATGTATTTCTTACTTTTATTTAATGACTTCCGTAAATTTCTTTTATTTGTTGTACTTTTAGACTCCATTCATCTCCACTTCCTCCTTAATTTTTTCTTTTTCATCCGAGTTTTCTGTACGTTCTAATTATCGACCTTTCGTTTGTCTATTCTCCTGTCCTACTCGGTTATCGATTATTTTAGTTAATTTTTACCTACATTTTATAAAACTTTCCGTGGATTGTTGTCTCGATGTACTTTGATTTCTTTTTATATAGGTGGTAGTTTTTGTATTTTGTTTTCGACTGACTCAAATTTTCTCTTTATGTGTTTAGGTGTTAATATCAACCGATGAAGATATTGAGAAAAGGAACATTAACTGTCTTGTCATTTCTTTTAGTGATTTTGATCTCTTATGGACTTGTTTTGGTATTTGGCGGAACAGGATTGATCGTGAAGATCGTGTGACATGGAATATTATCGCTTAATGCATAATAAAGTACCCGTGAACCGTGTAAGTGGTGTCGTCTGGCATATGATCGGGCATTTTGTTTAGACTCATTTATATTTTCTTGACGTTAGTATCTTTTACACGAAAGACTATTGGAACCTGAATTTGATTTTTAGTGGTCGTCTTTCTATAGACTTTCATGGGAGTTATAAACATTTATTGTGTTTTTTGTGAACTTTTAAGAAATTTCTTATTTAGTGATCACTTCGATTTAACATGACTTAACCGACTTTTACTTTTGTGTCTTACAAGTTGATACACCTTATCACCCTCTGTCACTTTCGACATGAATTTGTCTTTAAATATCGTAATTTAACGGACATACTCTTTTATTCTTTCAAGAAGATAGTTTTTAAATTCGACTTGTAATTCTTTCATCTTTTTCCCGTCTAATTTATATTTCCTTCGTCTTCTTTCCTTTATTATTTCTCTACAGTTACTTTAACTTTTACCTTTTGGTTGTCTCTGTTCACTATTTTAGTTTTCAACTAAGAATTTTTTTTTTCTATTTATTTATTTTTACTGTTTGAGGATCGGTCTGTCTGGTAGTTTTTTTTCTCCTTTTAATGTTTAGTATTTATAGTTCTTACTTTCTCCTGTGTAGTGATGTATAGGAACTCTGTAATTTTTATTTTTCCCTGATAATATTTGTTGAAATACAGTTATTTAAACTATCGTATTTAATTTATTCAACAAACGTTCCGTTTCATGGTTGTAAGTGAGTTCTTCTTAATCGATTGGGGTTAATAGGTGAATAATTCATTTAACCTAGACATTAAATTTCTGGAAAGGCGTTTCTTTTTAGGTCTGGGTTTACCAAAGTAATCTCTTAAGATGGGTTTTAAATTCCTTTTTTTATTATCTTCTCTTTACCTCAAAAAAATTATCCACTACGACCTTATTTTCACACGTACGATTCGACAAAGTGTATCTGACGTCGGACGGTTCGAGTAAACAGGTACCTCTAAGAGGTCGTTCTTGCGACCTCACACAACGGTACGGGAGGAGGTCCCCTAGAAGGGTTGGTCCCTAGCTTAGGTCCAGAGAATGTCGATTGGACGTAACCGTCCATTCAAGAAGTGGTGATCACGGTGGACCCTTGTTTGTAGATATACATTTTTAACTTGGAACTGGGTATGGAGTTGTGGTATATGTTATTCGTTGATTTTTGTTTTGTATCCTTTCTGTAAAGTACTGAAACTCAATCCAGTTGAAAAAAAAAAAAAATCTATACTGTGTTTTTTGTATTTGTTTTTATTAGACACTAATAACCCTCAAGTAGTTTTGATTTTTGAAGATGAGAAGGTTACTACGACAGTTCTTTTATTTTTCTCTGTCCCTGTTCTGTAAACATTTTGTAGGTAGACTTCTTTCCTGATCATAAGTCTTATAATATATTTTTCGAGAACTTTGAGTTCTTATACTTTGTTAGGTTAAAAATTTTACCCGTTCACTACGATTGTTTGTGGAGAGGTTACTTCTACACGTCTTTCGTCATTGGGTACTTTTTACGAATGACGGTAACTAATCAGTCCCTTTTGGTTCGATTTTAGTATTACTCTATAATCGAGAGTAGGTAAGTGGATAAGGATACCGGTTTCCTCTCACCTTTTACGTTTCAGGACTGTTCCTACACGTTATTATCCCTACGATAACCCTTGTGTGTTTCGACGAAACGTTTTGTATTTCCACCAAAGACTATTTCAATTTGTATAATTACGTGAAAGGTATATTGGGTTGTGTGAGTTAGGACCTATGACTTTACTCTCTTTATTTCGACGTACAGAGGACGTGTTTATAAGTGCCGGGAACACAAATGTCATCTGTTGGTTACCTTCGGTGGGTGTACCGGTGGGTACTTATTTATTTGGCCTCGTAAAAGTCTATTATTTTGTAAGGAGTTGTTTATCCTTTGATTACTCTGCTCACGATCGATTTGAATGACACCGTTAATAAAACGTCATATATGTATATAGTTTAGTAATGTGACTTGTAGAATTTTGTTACGAGATATAATTAATATAGAGATATTTTGACCTTTCTTTTTCTTTATTTGATGACTCTGTATGTTATTGTACCTGTTTGGGACTTTTATAATACGGATTACTTTCTTTAGTCTGAGTATTTCGATGTAGCACACCCTAAGATGAATATACTGTAAGACCTTTATCGTTTTGATATCCCTCTTTTTAGTCTAGTCACCAAAGATCCCGGACCCCTCCTCCTTGACTAGTGTTTTCCCGCACCCCTTTGAACCCCCCCCCGACCTTTATAAGATACAGCGATATCACCACCACTAATGTCTTGACGTGTGTAAAGGTGTGTGTAATTTGACAGGACGATTTTCCCCATTAAAAATAATATACGTTTATTATGAAAAGTTTTTGGAATTAATTACATTATGAAATACCCTTTTCCGTTTATTACACCTGTTTCTACCTTAATTTTAAAATATCGGGTCGTAAAAGGGATTGAGATGGTGATAAGATAGACTTTTAGAACTACTTCAAGATTCATTGGTCTTTGATCGGTTAAATTGAATTTTCCCCTTCGGGACTTGTTTAGTTATTTACATTTGATTTGACTTGGTGTGTACTGAACGCAAGAGGAGGAGGTTCTTGGTCCCCTGTATGAAAATACTTGTTTATAAAAGTCTATAAATTCTATGTATTACAAAAATAGACCTCTTCCTTTACCGTTGGGTGAGGTCACAAGAACGGACCTCTTAGGGTCCCTACCGTCTCGGACCACCCGACGGCAGACACCCCAATGTGTCTCAGCCTGTACTGACTTCGCTGAATCGTCGTCGTCGTCGTTACAAACATACCATTACTTTACCATAATTCGGTACCTTTTTCCTTTATGTTTGAATTCTTAAGGACTAAAATTTCGGTCAGATTGTATGTCTCGTTTTAAAATGTCTATGTGAAATTTTATGTCTCACTTCATTCGGTCTTTCTTTTTGTGGTTATGTCATATGACCTTAAATCTTTCTACCATTCCTATTGGGACATACGCTCTGTCGTTTTCTCTGTGTCTACATATCTTACCTGAAAACCTGAGACTCCCTCTCCCTCTCCCACCCTACTAAACCCTCTTACCGTAACTTTGTACATATGATAGTACATTCTTTGCTTAGCGGTCAGATACAAGCTATGTCCTATGTCCTACGAACCCCGACCACGTGTCCCTCCTAGGTCTCTCTACTATACCCCACCCTCCACCCTCCCCCCAAGTCCTAACCCTTGAGTACATGTGGGTACCGTCTAAGTACAGTTACATACCGTTTTGGTTGTGTCATAACATTTCATTTCATTTTTATTTTTAATTTTTTTATTTTATTTTATTTTAGGAGTCCGATTTGAATCTTTGTACCTACATTTTTCAAGATTCAATTTATGACAGTTAGATTATTGGGTAATTTCATTGATATGGAATACTACTTTAGTCCAAATAATACTGACATGTTCTATTAAGTTATAATCCTTTACACGGAAAAAGTAATATTGTAAATTCTCCAGTCTCTCTAGTGGACTACGAAAGACTAAGGTCACAAACACTAGAAAGGCGTATAAAGTATGTCGAGGGGACGTTACTTTAGACGAATTTATAGTGGAGGAGTCGTGTCGGAAGAGTTTGATATAAGAAACAAAAAGTGACTTCATATCAAATAAACCCGAAGAATCCACCACAATTACCATTTCTTGAGCAGACGTTTACATCTGTATTCTCTGTGCCGAAGCTGGGAACCCAGTCTTTCTAGGGAACCTCCTGCCGTACCGTTGGGAGCGGTCATAAGAACGGACGTCTTAGGGTACCTGTCTTCTCGGACCGCCCGATGTCAGGTTTCGCAACGTCTCAGTCCACACTGACTTCACTGAATCGTACGTGTGTCGACTAAATGTTACGACACAATCGAAGTCCACACGTCGTTGTACTAAGTCTATATATATTTATAACTATATGTATAAGAAAAAATCTAAAAAAAGTAATATACAATAATATTTTATGAGTCACATCAAGAGAAACGATGTGTCATCCAGGGACAACCGTTACATGAAATAGATGTGATCACACACATAAATTAGGGTTTGAGAGTTAAATAGGGAGGGACGGGGAAGAGGAAGGGGATACCATTGGTCTTCAAACAGTTTGATTTAAGAAACTTTAAAGTGGAGGGAAGGTTGGATTGTGACAGTGAGTGGTCCTTCTGTCTCTGAAAGAAATGACGAATGTCCTAACGGACCGGGGTGAGTTAGTCAGTAATGAAACGTACTTACAGTTATCAGTGGAGGCTCCGAGAAATTTTTACAAGTCATATTTAAGTACTATTTTTTTTTTTGAACCATTTTACCTTTATTTACTGACGAAAAATTGTACTATGTTTTCTTTCTTTAGAATTCAGGTTTAGAACGAAGTATAAATTACAACTTTATTACGTTCTAGACGGTAATCTAATCTTGGTCTACTCCTACTGGAGATAAGACCCGTATTGACGGTTTCTTTGATTTGTTCTCCTAATTTATGTTCCATACAGACAACAATTTTACCTCCATTTTACTAATAATAAAAATTCAAGTCGGAACCACTTAGTCGACCTTTTGTTTAATCCTTTTTTTTTTCTCTTTTTAATTCCACCGACCAATGTTTTAATTATACTTTTTTCGGTAATCAAAGTGTTACATATTGTTTATCTTTTATATTACCTTCATTACTAGACAAACTTTTACATTATATCCTTTTTATGATATGGACTTTCAGTTATCTTTTTTTTTTTTAGATCTTTGCTCGAATTTATCTTTACACTTACTTTTGTCGATGTCCTTATTTCGATACGTTTAGATAAGTCTTTCTATTTTTTTAAAGAAGTACTACAGTATTGATCTACAACCTATTCTTTCATAATAATTCCATAGTTCAGAAGGATTTAATTATATATATATAAGTTACGTTAATGTTATATTTAAGTCATCCCAAATATAACGTTGAATTGTTATAAGAAGTGGTGAATAGACCTTTTTATTTATCTACTCTTATAGGTCGTTCAAAAACTTTTTCTCTTCCCTCTATCCAGATAGTCTATAATCGTCACAGGACATTTTCAAGTTTCAATTTTAATATACCATTGATAAGGTTACAAGGTTAAGTAGGGTGGGGGTTGCAGGGGTGGGACACAGATGTGCAGGTAGCAGATATCGACACAGAGATAGAGACGAAACGTTTATCCAAGTAGCCATGGTAAAAAGGTCTAATGTATATATACGTAGTCATATAAAATTTTTAAAGAAAGACTGAATGAAAACCACGAGACAACACTGGATCTACCCACCCAACACCTTCCCACCCTTCCTCCAGGCTATCCCTCCCCTACATAAATATGTATATCGACTAGGTGAGACAACATGTGATCTTTGGTTGTTTTGAAACATTTCGTTGGTGTGGTTAAATTTTTCATACCAATATCACGTCTTATGTGGTTGTCCGTTATTTTCTCTTATGTGAGGCCTTCATCTTGTCTTATATATATATATATATATATATATATATATTTAAGTCCCACACTTACTTTGAGCGACTAACACAGACTGAGAAACACTGGGGTACTTGATATGTCAAATACCTTAAGAATTCCGGTCTTGTGACCTCACCCATCGGTAAGGGAAGAGGTCCCCTAGAAGTGTTGGGTCCCTAGCTTGGGTCCAGAGGGTGTAACGTCTACCCAAGAAATGGTTAACTCGGTGGTCCTTTCGGGTTCTTATGACCTCACGCATCGGATAGGGAAGAGGTCGTCTAGAAGGGTTGGGTCCTTAGTTTGACCCCGGAGAACGTAACGTCCGTCTAAGAAATGGTCGACTCTTACCCGTTATTTTCTCTAATAATCAATTTATCAACCCGAGATACAACATTAAGGTTGGGACGGAGAAGATCATTACCCTGCTGTCCTTTCAATGAATTGAAAAACCTTTCATGAGAATAGGACACATCACTTACTTTGTATCTCATTACCATCATTAACGGTATTTACGAAAGCTATATTAGTTTCTTTTAGTACATATCTTTATAACCCTAAGGGTCCACTGAGTTATGATTTCTTAGATGTACGGTTGCGTCCTCCGTATTCTTTGTACCCAAACTAAGGACCCAGTTCTTCTAAGGGACCTTCTCCTTTACGGTTAGGTGAGGTCACAAGAACGGACCTTTTAGGGTACCTGTCTCTTCGGACCACCGGATGTCAGATACCCCAGTGTTCTCAGTCTGTGGTGAATCACGTACATATGTGTGTGTGTGTGTGTGTCTATATGGTATTCCCAACTGTAGACTGTAAATCATTTACAAGTTATTTACAATAATATGTGTATATATGTATTTTTAATTATATTTGTATTTGTGTGTGTATATATATTAATATATATTTTAGTTCAAACTTCTCTTTTCTATGTCACAATTCTGTTGATGAATATCTAGATCCTGTTTGATAGGTGTACGGACACTACGTATGTACTCCTGTAAGTAAAGGTGAAATAAATATTACTACTTTGTATTAATCTATTGTTCTAATTCTTTTTAGACCATTCACATGTACACCGTACGCTCACAAGTCAGCACAGGTCGAGAAACGCTAAGGTACCTTATACCACACGGTTCGAGGAGACAGGTACCCTAAAGGGTCCGTTCTTATGACCTCACCCAACGGTAAAGGAGGAAGTCCCCTAGAAGGGTTGGGTCCCTAGCTTGGGTACAGAGGACGCAGAGGACTTGACCGTCTGTCTAACAAATGGTGACACGGTGAACACTTTGGGGGTATGTACACTGGACGTACCATACGTCATGAGTCGTCAGTTATTTCTACTTAGACCCTCTAGAGGTGTCAGACTATACCTTTCTATGGACAAAAAAAAAAAAAAAGAGGTAATAGGTACCTCTTAAGGTACATGACATATCAGGTTCCCCAACGTTTCTCAGCCTGTACTAACTCACTGAAAGTCAGTGTGAGACTTACATATGTGTGTGTGTGTGTGTGTGTATATATTAACGCATATATTAGGACAAGAAGAAGACCTAAGATAAGACAACGTAACGGACAGCCAGATAAGACGTGATATTGGTATAAAAATTTTAACCATCTCAACGAAATGTTTCAAAATGACCACAACCCACATGTTTTTTACCTAGTCGATATACATATGTATGTAGAGAAGGGATGACCTGGAGGGAGGGTGAGGATCTTATAACGACTTATTTTTGTTTGTCCACTATCTCACTGTACGTCCATTGTCCTTGGGTGTTGCATGTTGACACAAGTACTTACATTAACGGAAGAGAAAGATACCACCCAACTTACCACTGGGGATTTTCTATGCAGGTGACCCTTCGACGTTGAGACTGGAACAAACCTTTAACCCAGAAACGTCTACAAAGATCCAATTCCTAAAGTCCTCATCTAACTGGACCTAGACCCACTCGGGATTTTGGTTACTGTTCACAGGAATGCTTTCTTCTCTCCCCATATACTATGTCCTTCCTCTTCTCGTACACTCCTACCTCCGTCTCTGACCTGAATACACTTGTGTTTGACCCCTTTACGTTCCTGACACCCGTCGGCGCTCCTCGACCCTCTCTCCGCACTTCGTTTAAGAGGGGTCTCAGAATTCTTCCTAGGTTGGTACATTATGGAACTGAAACCTGAAGTCCGAGGTCTTGGCACTCTCTTGTCTTCAGACGACAAAGAATTCGGTGGTCTAAACACCATTAAACAATGTTTACAGTGTCCTTTGATCGTATGAAAGGTTGGAGTTGTTTAGGGTCATAAACAGAAACTTTTAGGGGAGTAAGTGGTACAGGAAGTCGAGGAGGGGTGAGAGAGTGGGGTCTTTGGTGACCAGAAGATAAACGACGGGTATTCAATTTATCTTCTTTAACGGACGGTGGACTGGCATACGTGTTAAGTACCGACTCAGACGGTCATAGACGAAACAGTCGAAAACTAAGTGGTCAATCTCTCTATTATCACGATAGACATAATCTCGTTACCACAGGTTATTATCCCTTTACCCATTCATTTAATCCCAGGTAGTTGAACTACTTTATAATGTAGCCGGGACTCATTCTATTACTATTTCTGATCGTCTCACCCCCCTTTTTTCCCAAAACTACATTGTGACTCACTTTCTTTCATACAATAGTCTAGTATAGATGTCAAATTATTATTCGTACTTTTTTTAAGAAGGATGCACATTCGGACCTGAAATCGAACTACAAAAATCAGGGACCCTTCCACCCATACAAAGAAAGAGGAACGTAAATCTCAGAATCCCTACGTTACCGCAAACACGATCTCATTTTGTCTTTAGTTTTTCCAGTGGTTACGGGTGTCCAAAGGATTTATGTAGTCTTCTATGTCAAATTTTTGTTTTCACCCACCATCATTTCGTAGTGGTTCGTCCCTGACCAACAGGTCACCAATTCTGGAGCGGAAGGTTACGTCCTCCAAGTCCAAAATAGAGACCATCCCCTCGATTCTAGGGCGTACAGAACACCGGTTTTTTCAGTTTTGTGTTTTGTTTGTTATGATATTGTTTTAGTCGTCTGAAATTTTTGTCAGGTGTAAAATTTTTTTTTAGAATTTGTTTGTTTGATTGTTTTGGTTTTGTAGTGGTTCGTTTTCCGTGACAAAGTTTCGAGATGGTTTGACGACTTCTCCTGATCGACCTGTGACAGAAAGTCATAGTCAAGTCAGTGAATCAGTAGGTTGAGAAACTCTGGGGTACCTGACGTCGTGTGGTCCGAAGGAACAGGTAGTGGTTGAGGACCTCAAGCGAGTCGGAGTATCGGTAACTCAGCCACTACGGTAGGTTGGTAGAGTAGGAGACAACAGGTGAAGAGACAGAAGTCAGAAAGGATCGTAGTCCCAGAAAAGGTTACTCAGACAAGAAGTATAGTCCACCGGTTTCATAACGTCGAAGTCGTAGTCGGGAAGGTTACTTATAAATCCTGACTAAAGGAAATCTTACCTGACCAAACTAGAGAAACGTCAGGTTCCCTAAGAGTTCAGAAGAGGTTGTGGTGTCAAGTTTTCGTAGTTAAGAAGCCACGAGTCCAAAGAAATATCAGGTTGAGGGTGTAGGTATGTGTTGATGACCTTTTTTGTATCAAAACTGATCTACCTGGAAAAAGTCCAACCAGTATTAAAAAGAAGGTTCTTCGTTCGTAGAAAATTAAAGTACCGACGTCAGTGGTAGACGTCACTAAAACCTCGAGTTTTTATATTTTAGACAGTGACAAAGGTAACGAAGGGGTAGATAAAACGGCACTTCACTACCCTAGTCTGCAGTAGAATCAAAAGACTTACAATTTAAAATTCGTTTGAAAAAGTGAGAGGAGAAAGTGGAAGTAGTTCTCTGAGAAATCTAGGAGAAATTAAAAACGGTGTTCCCACCATAGTAGACGTATAGACTCCAACAACTATAAAGAGGGTCGTTAGAACTAAGGTCGAACACGAAGTAGGTCAGCCCGTAAAGAGTACTACATGAGACGTATCTTCAATTTATTCGTCCCACTGTTATATGTCGGAACTACGTGAGGAAAAGGATAAGCCTTGGTCAGGCAACAAGGTACAGGTCAAGATTGACAACGAAGAACTGAACGTATGTCTAAAGAGTCCTCCGTCCAGTCCACCAGATCATAAGGGTAAAGAATTTCTTAAAAGGTGCCAAACAACACTAGCTGTGTCAGTTTCCGAAATCGCATCAGTTACTTCGTCTTCATTTACAAAAGGACCTTAATAGAACGATAAAGATACTAGGTTCCTATAACCGTTAAACTAGAGACCAAGGAAACGGAAAAGATTTAGGTCGAACTTGTAGACCTTCAAGAACCAAGTACATGACAACTTTAGAACGAACCTCTTAAAACTCGTAATGAAACGATCGCACACTCTACTCACCTTAACACGCCATCACACTCGTAAGAAACCGTAACGGAAAGAAACCCTAACCTTACTTTTGACTGGAAAAGGTCAGGACACCGGTGACGACTCAAAAGGTTTAAACAACCGTATAACTCACGTCGTGAAACTGTCGTAGTAGAAAGTCCTAAACTTTATCGAGTTGACCCTAAGGTAGTGGAGGTGATCGAAACAAGTATTACTACGAAGGATTCCGGATGAACTGAAGCGTGAGACCCTACAGATCGAAATCCACTCACTAGTGTAGTAACACCAGTAGACCCAGTACTTCTAGTAAAAACATGTCAAGAAGACACATAAGAACGGTGGAGAGAATTATAGAAGACCAAGACAGACCAGATATGACAAAGACAGGAAATAACTCGGGTAGAAACGTACTTTACAAGGGAACCGTAGAGATTAAAAGAACTTCTTTAGAGATCACAAAGGGTAAGATAACGAAGGGAGATAAAGAAGCGTAACTAGTGACTCCTTCCGAAAGAATAACGAGGAACGATAAGAAACCTTGAGACGTAAGTCTATCCATATAGAAAGGAAAAGAGGAAACGGAAATCGAAGAGAAGAGAAGAGGCGATAAACATTCCAGAGGAATCTACTGGAAAGTCATACCTCAGAACATAAAAACTTAATCTGAGTTCAAGACTAACTGTTTAAGTGTCACTATTTTTTTAGACAGACGGTCACGTCTTCTGCACCCTCTATTCCCAAGTCAGGGACCCAGCCTTACTAGGGGACCTCATCCTTTACCGTTGGGTGAATCATAAGAACGGACTTTTCAAGCCACCTGTCTCTCCTCGGATCACCCGATGTTGAGTACCACAACGTTTCTCA
Source organism: Capra ibex (assembly GCA_006410555.1). Taxonomy (NCBI): domain Eukaryota; kingdom Metazoa; phylum Chordata; class Mammalia; order Artiodactyla; family Bovidae; genus Capra; species Capra ibex. The sequence continues at coordinate 52,907,252 of SJYO01045292.1, forward strand.
GTCTGTGTTAATTCGTGTGTGTACAGATGGTATATGTTCGAACCTAACCGTTTAAGGATCATTTAGACTGGTTGGTGACCCATACTGTGTTGGTGTCCAGTGGGACACAGGGTCCGACAGGTACTAGACCGGGAGAACCTATAGTCGAGGTGGAGTTTGAGGACACGAGAAGGAGAACTCTTGGGGAAGACTTAAGAGTCTGTGGGGGGAAAAAAAGAAGGGACGTTTGTGTGTATTTTCCCGATAGGGAAATGGAGAAGAAGACAAAACCTTGTTTTTTCGATGGACCTGTAAGAAGTTCCAAATCGAACTCATGTTTGGGTAGTAATTCAGAGACCTCTAAAGGGACCAGTCCGAGTAAAGAACCCACACGAAGGTTTTCTTTGGAACCCAAGCACGTCTGTCTGTCTCAAGATTTTTATGTAGGACAAGGTGCTCCAGTGAACGTCGAGTCTTAGAACATCTGACCGGACGAAGGGACGAGAACGGAGAGACTATAAGGTCCGGTCCACGTCTTTTGGAGTCCCGTCGATCTGAAAGTCCAAGTACCGGACACCACTACGGTTCCCGTCCCTCTGGAGGTTGTCGTGGAATACGTACTCACTACCTCCGTTTTCAGGTTCACATCACCCGGCTGCTTACTTACCCTCCCTCTCCTTCACCTTTGTCAAGTGACTCTTACATAATCAAAGGAGGTCGACGCCATTGTTTGATGGTGATAGACCCACTGAAACGTTCTCCGTAAATAAAAGACTGTCAATACCTGAGATCTTGAGACTTTAGTTCTACCTGTCCCGGTACTAGAAAGACTCCCGAAATCTCCTCCTAGGAAAATCACGAACGGTTGGTTGGGACTGTAGGATCTGTGCATTCCGATCAGAGGAGGAAACAACGGGACACCAGAAGAGGAAACACACACAGACACAGGTTTAAGAGGACAAGAGGGGTGTCGTCCAGGTGAGCGGGGCGTAGTGGAGTGGCACTGCATTGACGTGGACGTGTCCAGGATAAAGATCTATTTCAGTATAAGTGTCCGTGATTTCCAATCCCACAATTGCAGAGATAAAACCCCTCCTACGTTAAGTTTGATGGTGTCTGTCACTCGAAGGACCTGAAAAGTCTCTATTTCTTTCTTTTTTTTGTCGATCTATTTTTATTATTATATCTCGCTTTATTACCTCCTTGATTATAGATAATGTAAAATTTTCGAGTAAATATAAAACTCCGTTTGTCAAAGACGGATTGTGTCAGTTTTACGTACTTATTATACCTCCAGGTAAGACTTCCTCTAGTTGGGATCTTAAAGAAACGTTCCTGACTACGATTTCGACTTTGAGGTTATGAAACCGATGGAGTACGCTTCTCAACTGAGTAACCCTTTCTGAAACTACGACCCTCCCTAAACCCCGTCCTCCTTTTCCCCTACTGTCTCCCACTCTACCGACCTACCGTAGTGACTGAGCTACCTGTGCTCAGACTCACTTGAGGCCCTCAACCACTACCTGTGCCTCCGGACCGCACGACACTAAGTACCCCAGTGTTTCTCAGCCTGTGCTGACTCGCTGACTTGACTTGACTTGACTTCCTTCGGACTACAAAGGACTAGGGGATGTTACAAGGTCCCCAAGAATGTATGTTTGGGTAAAGTAGGAGTGTCACTATATCAGGCCGTAAGTATAGGGGGAACATGTTTACTCCTTTGACTTTAGACCGATGACTCACGAAGTCGACACCTGTCATGTCTAACTTTACACGATATTCACCTTTGGTGTGTGGCACAAAGTTTGAGACACGTATTTTTCTCGCTTTTTATAGAGTCATAAAAATATAATTGATGTACAATTTTACTCGGATAAAACCTAAATGACCCAATCCTTTTGTAATGATTTTAATTTTGAAAAAAACAAAGAAATTAAAAGAAAAAAATTACGCCGATGATCTTTGCTAACCTAAATATGGGTATCCAGGGTTACAATGAGATAACTCTCCACAAGATTGTTCTATCTCGACTCTTCTTGTTCTCAGACACAATCTAGGTCTTAATCCTGAGGGTCCGACTAGTACACAAAGGGGAATCCAGAGACGGAGGTGTCACTTCTCGTGTTCAATCTTTTGTCACAAAGTGTTTGTTACATGTTTGCTAATTGTTTGTGTCTCCCTTCTTACTCGGATCAGACGTTAGTTACACACCAAACACCGACGATGTTACTTTCTATTCTCCTTGTACCACTAGTCGAACGAGAGTCTTAGTTATAGATTTAGTCTAGTCTTGTCTCCCTACGTCTAATGGACATACCCCTTCGTCCCGAAGATCTTCTAATCCTGTAGACTACAAGTCTCTTTCCCTAGACGGTCAGTCATCGTGGTCGGTTCAGTCCCTTCAGGGACGCTACCGGGTATGGGGTCGGAGTAGGTGCCCTCTCCCACAGGACCGACCTTCTGTGACGGTACACCAGGAACCCAACCACCTCCATCTCCGGTGATTTTTGAGATTAGACAGAGGAGAACGGAAACTGTTTCCGAGGGTTCGACAGTTTTCCCGACGGAGGATAATGTTGAGTTTGTAGTCGAAGTCTTCCTCTGTCCGAGTCGTGTATCATTGACGAGTTATTTGTGTCTTACTCACTCGTTACTTACTTACTTACTGAAGGGTACCCCACGACGGATATCGCTCTCTGACACTGTCAACACTCCAACCAAAAACGACACTTTTATGTGCACACCGAAACACGAACGTGCATGACACATACAAAGTCGTAATGTTGACGAGCCCGTCCAGGTGGGACAGGTCACACAATGTTGGTCTCCAGGTCGTACGGAACGGTCCCGACCTTAGTTCAGGTTCGGACCGACGTGTACGTGCACTAAACGGACTCGTGTCCTCGTTGAGTATGAACTCACCTCGTCCTTCCTCGCGGGTCCATGGTCGGTCCCGTCCCTGTCGTCTTTTCCCGGTCAGACCCCACACCTCGCGTCCATTTATATATCCATCTCAAAGAGGACAAACCCCTGTCAAGACAAAATCTGGGAGAGGGGTTTATCTTGAACCGAGTACTTGGTACATTTCTCCTCCCTGGGTCAGACTGAACGGGTGTCTGAGACCCACTACAACTCAGTCAGTAAAAACCTCTGTCCCTGGACCGGACATATACCCTTCTTAGTAATGTACCAAGTAGTAGGTGACAAGAAAGATTCCGTAGGAGTTAAACAGGATTGGACGTCTCGAGTGGAACAAGGTCCGTGGAGTGACTGGAGTCGGAGGAAGGTTGACTCCGAAGACCCGGTTGTCGGGAAGACTGGTCTCGTACCCAATACTATGTGGTGATTACCCCCTCTCGCATTTGGGTCTTTTTGTAATCCACCGAGACGAGAAACTATAGTATTAGTCTCGAACGTTTACATAGATTTCCTTTATTTCATTTTGCTTTTTCGTTTATGTGTTTCGACAACTGCTTCGGAGTAAATATGACCTCTTTAAGACCTCTGACTCACTTACAGTGTCTGCCACGCCGATTCATTTAGCACCAGTCCGGTGAACTACCCTGTAATACGTCGGCAATTTTACGATTATTACAATATTGATACTATATGAAAAGTCACCCCTTTTTAGTAATTTTTGATATCTCTACGTTATTAATGTTGATATATTTTGAAAGTATGCGTCTCTCTGTCGTTGATCCTCCTCCGTACCTTTTTCTTTTTACACTCTAAGACTCATTGACTTTAACAAAAGGAAGAGACAATGATAAGAGTGTAAAATATTTATATTCTGTGATTAAAGACTAATGTTTAAATTCCAAACACGATTTTAGGTTCAATTGTCGAGACACACCTAGAGTTAAGTACACCGTAGACGACTTGGTTGGTTTACTATTCCTCTACACTCTCCCTGACTGGAGTTCTATAAAGAAACGGGGTCGTTTATAAAAACAACGACGAGATAGTCACTGAAACCTGTGGGTTCGACAGGGTTTGGAGGTGTTTTCTTTGAACCGAAAAGAGTCGACCTTAGGTTATAGTGTCCACTTGAAAAAAGACCCGGTATCAGAGTTAAGCGACTATCTCTGAATTGTTTCTGTCTTTACGTCGTAAGTTCCCATATGGTTCCTACAACGATGGATTCTGAGGATATGGAGTCCTACACAAAGTGTGGGCACCCAAAGACTCGGGGACCGTCCTTTTGTGGTCCCAACTAGTAATTCCTGAGTGTCGAGGTAGAGTGAGAGGTCGACTCACTATACCCAGACTACCTCAACCGTCCACCCATCTCCCCCTTAAGACAGAGAGTTTTCGGAGTTTATCCTTAGCACTACTGGATGAGTCCCGGATTAAACCCCTACTACAAGAGTAAATGCGCACACTGACTTCAAGATCGTACTAATTGACCACAGTGACCTAAGTCACAGACACCCCTACTACACTGTCGATAGTCTGGTGTGGTTCGGGTCACGTTAATGTCGTTTGACGTCACGAGGGCCCGTACCACTTTATCTGAAACGGTAACGACGGTACTCGAAAAAAAAAAAAAAAAGTCCACTCCTGTGTTTATCTTTTGTCAGACATCGTTGTTGAAAGGAGGGTTCTGTCCTTACGTCCTCCCTTAACTCCTACCGTAGTTCTGTAATGTGTCCCTCCACCAAGATTATTCTTAGGATTTAATTTCTCCCCACTTCCATACACTATACACGTACTTTCTCCTACCTCAATCCGTCTGTCTTTTCGTGTTTCGTTTTCTTTTATAGTCCGTCAGAAGGAAGGGTACAAAGAAACTGAAAGTCATTGAATAGGGAGGTCGACTTTAAATTATCCAACCAAAACCACCCCCTCCCCTCCTTTTCTTTCTGGGTTATTTCAGTCCGCTAAGTAGTTTATGGGGAACCCGTAGGTAATACACAATCCATGACAACGCCTACAATTCCCTTGTACCCACTTATTCTGTTTCAGGAACGGTACTCCAGATCACTGTGGACGGGTAGTGATATTACACTACTGTTTATTATAGGAGGTCTCATGACATACCCCTCACAGATTTGGTCGACCTCCTCCACTCTCCGTCAGAGGAACTTCTTAATCACGGACTCTACGGAACCCCCGTCCGTAGTGGGGTCGTTTGTCCTTCTCCCATTTCGTCTCCCTGGAACTTTCATCCCATAGGTTCACTTGTCTCCACTTGAGGAGGAAGACGTTCCTCGGTGGTTATATGTCAGACCTCGACGACCTTATAGCTCAATCTTCGTTCTCTACAGGTCTTTCCTCTGTTTTCTCCAGTGCCCCGTGTCCCTTGTAGGACCCCCAATGTCAGTCCTCGAGAACGATGTGAGACGACCACCTTCCTACGGTCGTAAACGACCGGACACACCAACTGTCCACTGAGACTTTCGACTACACCTCCGACCTCGAACCTCTTTATACTGGTTCGTGTCCTTCTAGATCGTCCACTACCTCCGTGCTTAGAACCTCTTCGACTCCGGGGTTGGTTCCGGTTCCATCCAATCTCCCCCTTCAAGTCTGTCTGACATCACCGAGAGTTTAGACCGATATGTTACCTGAGAATACCCGAGGTTAATATACATACCGGACCGAGACACGGACTTAAAAGACTAAGTCATCGAAATTCGTCCTAGAACTGAAGGGACAGAGACGGTTTGAGGTCCCAAACTTTTGAGTCGGTCCAGAGTTTCATCGACTAAACGTAACAGTCCAGACGAGAGGGAAAAGGGGAAGGAAGGAAGGAAAAAAAAAAAAAAAATTTCCCAGAAATAACCTAGACAATGTTATAACGAAGACAAAATACGAAACCACGAAACCGACACTCCGTACGTCCTGAAATCGAAGGACTGGTCCCTAGGTTGGGTGTGGAAACGTGACCTTCCACTTCAGAATTGGTGACCTAGAGGTCGTTCAGGGAGAAGGAAGGAAAGATAATTCGTGAAGATGTCTCGATCCTAAGTAATTACGATTTTTCATGGCACCTTCATCTTACTTCTTTTTCCTTTTCCGGTAAGTAAGTAGGAAAACAACAAGTCAGCGAGTCAGTACAGACTGAGAAACGCTTGGGTACCTGACGTCGGGTAGTCCGATGAGACATGTACCCTAAAGGGTCCGCTCTTATGACCTCACCCCAACGGTAAAGGCAGAGATCCCCTAGAAGGGCTGGGTCCCCAGATTGGACACAGAGGACGTGCCCGTCCGCCTAAGAAATGGTGACACGGTGGTCCTTTCGGAGTAAGCAGGAAAGTCACAAAGAGTCTACCTTCTTGAAAGTACGAAAATTCGTGTCTACACACCGATGGGGTACGACGTCCTAAGGTCGACCTCTTCGTCACGGGACTCGTAGTATTTTATAGTCCCCGACCTACACAAGGTGTGACTGACTTTGAAGTCTAACTTGTACCAGTGATCCGAGAGGACAGTCGTAAACCTAATGTCTTTAATAGTAGGACACCGGGTCCTGTCCACAGGAAAATAAATTTCTGTCATTAACTAAACTTTTATACTTTGAAGTATTTGGTGGTACCAACAAATATCTCTCGGGGCGGATAAAACTGTAACGACCTACAAACTTTTCCAAAGAGGGGGAGGGGGTTTCAACTAAACTTTACCCTTAGAAAAAGATCGTAACTCTTTATAGGGTTAAACGTCAGACGTCAAAAGGAAACTGTGACTGTACTGTGTGTCACGTGTAAACACAGCCTATAAGTAGAGACAGGGGGTTTATCGGTGACCCAGTACGTACGATAAGTCGACGGATGCTCCCCTTTCCACCCCAAAACTTATAGAGAACAAGTCGACGTCCTTACAAGTTCAACTTACCCTAAACGTTTATCTTTGGTACTACCACTTCGGTGGAGATGACTCCCGGTACTGCGGAGGGAGAGGGTGAGATTTCTGTGGACGAAAGGGACGGGTGGCGGGACACGGACGGGAACAGGTAGTTATCACCGACACGTAGTCCTCTACGTCCAAACTAGGGGCCCAACCCTTCTAGGGGACCTCCTTCTTTTTTGTTGGATGAGGTCATAAGAACGGACCCTTTAGGATACCTGTCTCCTCGGACCACCCGATGTCAGATACCCCAGAGTTTCTTAACCAGTGTTGACTCACTGACTCGTACCTTGAATACGAGTTACACAACTGTCGAGATCGACCCTTCTGTGTTACACCTCTCAAAGATCCGGTTCCGACCAAACTCCGAAGTCAGGGGAGAAACAGGGTTCCAACGGAGAGATTGGGGTAGACGTTCGAGTACCGGTGTGTCAGTTCACTCAACCCGTACTGACCCTTTGAGTCTAGGTAACATGTTAACAAATAACTGACGGAAACCTCTTTCGTGTCACTGATGGATCCATTCACCTGACTGACGGAAACCTCTTTCGTGTCACTGATGAATCCATTCACCTGTCTGAAACAGTAGTTTCGACCATTCTTTATGATTACTGTTCAATAGTAGATTAATGGTGAATCCACTAGAATCCGTTTACTTTGATAAAGAAATTCGGAATCACAGTTATCCCTACTACTGGGAGGGAAACTCTTTGGATATACGTCCAGTCCTTCGTTGTCAATCTTGACCTGTACCTTGTTGTCTGACCAAGGTTTATCCTTTTGCTCATGCAGTTCCGACATATAACAGGGGGACGAATAAATTGAATATACGTCTCTTGTAGTACTCTTTGCGACCTGATCTTCTTCGTGTTCGACCTTAGTTCTAACGGCCCTCTTTATAGTTATTGGAGTCTATACGTCTACTGTGGTGGAAATACCGTCTTTCACTTCTCCTTGATTTTTCGGAGAACTACTTTCGCTTTCTCCTCTCACTTTTTCAACCGAATTTCGAGTTGTAAGTCTTTTGCTTCTAGTACCGTAGGCCAGGGTAGTGAAGTACCCTTTATCTACCCCTTTGTCACAGTCTGAAATAAAAAAACCCGAGGTTTTAGTGACATCTACCACTGACGTCGGTACTTTAATTTTCTGCGAATGTTTCTTTTCAATACTGGTTGGATCTGTCGTATAACTTTTCGTCTCTGTAATGAAACGGTTGTTTCCAGTCAGATCAGTTCCGATACCTAAAAGGTTATCAGTTCATACCTACAGTCTCAACCTGACACTTCTTTCGACTCGCGGTTTCTTAACTACGAAAACTCGACACCACAACCTCTTCTGAGAACTCTCAGGGAACCTGACGTCCCTCTAGGTTGGTCAGGTAAGATTTCCTCTAGTCAGGACCCACAAGAAACCTTCCTTACTACGATTTCGACTTTGAGGTCATGAAACCGATGGAGTACGCTACTCAACTGAGTAACCTTTACTGACTACAACCCTTCCTAACCCCCGTCGTCCTCTTCCCCTACTGTCTCCTACTCTACCGACCTACCGTAGTGACTGAGCTACCTGTACTCAGACTCACTTGAGGCCCTCAACCACTACCTGTCCCTCCGGACCGTACGACGTTAAGTACCCCAGCGTTTCTCAACCTGTGCTGACTCACTGACTTGACTTTACTTGACTTGAACTTCCCGATATTCCAAATGCTATTTCAGGTACTACTCTTCGTGGGAGTTATTAGGTACCATTACTATTGTCCCGAGAACTACCCAGGGTCACCCCTTTTTTTTTACTGTACATTAGGTTCGTCTCGAATTATTTACTTGATAAATGTGACATCCTCTACTACCCTTGTTCTCGGGTCCGTCACTCCCGCGTAAATCATTCCCTCTCTCGTCACCTCCTTCCTCATCCAAGTTCTTGGACCTTCCAGTGGGACTCTCCTTGACACTGGGAGGGTCTCCAACGACCTCGTCAATAGTGTGGGGAAGGGGAGAGAAGGACAGGAAAGGTCCCGTGAGGAAACCGACTTGTCTTCCATTCTTCAGTTTTGTCCAGTCACTAAGGACTCTCAGACAGAGGACTCAGTCTCTCGTCCATGTCTTCTTACCTGCCTGGAGCTCCTTCCTTCCCCTCCAAGGACGTCACGACCGATGACGGTAAGTACCTTCTAGACGGTATCCGGTCGAGGACTCTTGAGTTGTCTCTTGTTTTATAACCCGACCGGTTTCTCAAACAGACCCTAAAAGGTATTCTACAACCGGTTAGGTCATCTAAGAGTTTAAGAATTCTTAAGACTCGAAACAGCATCTTCATATATCTTTGTTCGTTATTGTCGTAACCCGTTATCTACGATAATATTGTATTGTTCCTTCTTGGAGCTCTGGTACACAAAGGTTTGTGGTCACAGGGACTTTCTTGGGACTCGGGAGTCCCACGACTTCCTTCCTGACGGAAATTTTCGTTCCTTCCTCCGCAACTCTTTCGCATAGGATCTGTCTCCTTCTGTTCTTGTCGTCCTCACACTACACCGACAGTCCATTTCGGATACCTAAACCCTTCCTCCCCTATTCTTGTCCCCTCCTACGACCCCTCCGGTCGTTCTCGACCCAGTAAGTATGTCCCTGGACAGTCAGTTCAATCTCTTCTCAAGTCTAAGAAGGGAGAACTGTCGGTGACTCTATATGTCGTCCTAAAGAATTTGACACCTTACTGATCATTCTATACACAAAGTCGTTTTTACCAAGAGTGGAGTTCCTTTTTCCATAACCAAAATTACTGGGGACTGGGGATTCTTCACCGTAGATCCAGGTGTCTACTTCTTGGAGTGACGTCGAATCCCTTTAGGACTCTGTCACGTCCGTATACCGTCCCTCTAGTACCAAGATTTTGACTCTGAGGGTCGTTTACAAGGATCTTACTGTCGTTTGGAGTCCGGCTTCGATTGAATCTCGACACGAACAGTACGACATTACCCGTAGCCTAGGGGACCCCTAGAATATTGTTACGTATGAGACTGAGTCGTCTAGACCTACCTCGGGTTCTACCGTGTAGAGAAAGTAATAATTAATTAAAAACAACCTTATATCAACGAAATGTTACAACACAATAGAAGATGACGTGTCGCTTTACATAGTCAGTACCTACATGAGATTGGTGAGGGACAACCTAAAGGAAGATAAACCTGTGGTGTCTCGTAATTCGTCTCAAGGGACACGATGTGTCGTACAAGGTAGTCGACAGATAAAATATGTGTCACAGTCATCACATATACACAGTTAGGGTTAGAGGGTTGAGGAGGGGGAGGTGGGAAAGGGGGGAACCATAGGTATACAAACAAGAAATGGGGACACAGAGATAAAGACGAAACGTTTATTCCAGTAGAGATGGTAAAAAGGTCTAAAGTGTACATACACAATTATATATAAAAAGAGAAAGACTAAAGTGAGACAAACCGTCAGAGATCCAGGTAGGTCCAGAGATGTTTACTGGGTGAAAACAAGGAGAAATACCGACTCTTTGGTTCTACCGTTTAAAATTTCTCGAGGATCTGTTACGACTACAGTCCTGTGTGAAACTCACCAAACCGGAATCTTTGGTTGACAGAGTTAGAAGAGGAAATGTCTACTCGATTCTCTCCGGTGCTCTCCCGAACCACCTGGTCTCGTTCGTCTCCACGTCGGATGTCCTTGGTCGAACCTCATGGGGCCAAGTCTCGAGAACACACCAGGGGTCCTGGAAGAACCCTCTAACAACCTCCGGTCCGGGACATGAACGAGGAACTTCCGTTTTTCACACTTGTTATTCAATTCCTCCACCTTCACAAAGGTCGTACAGGAACCTCTTCTTTTTACCAAGACGGTTGTACACACTACTCGAGAAGTGTGTTGTCGGGTGAGACTTCCCTGACCCCATTCATTCATTCATTCACGTTCAACGAGTCAGCACAGGCTGAGAAACGTTACGATACCTGACATAGATACCTTAAGAGGTCCGGTCTTATGACCTCACCCATCGGAAAGGAAAGAGGTCCCCTAGAAGGGTTGGGTCCAGAGGGCGTAACGTCCTCCCTAACCCCTTGGACTGAGTTTAGGGACGACCCGACGGTTTCCGGACGAAGGATCTGTGTCGCCGGTCGAGTTGTGTCCTGAGTTTCGTGTGTGGGTGTGACCATACTTGGTAGACCTCTTGTTGAACGGTTGTACGGAGTTCTCAATGTGTTCACAAACGAGATAAGTTGGGACAATTAAAGTGTACCCACTTACAGATTTTTTCTTGATGTGGCTTTTTCCTAAAGGAACCAACAGGTCACCGATTTTGAGGTACGAGGGTTACGTCCCCCCGACCCAAGTTAGGGGTAGTCCCTTGATCTAAGATGTACCGTGTTGATTCTCAAGAGTACGATACGGATTTTGGGTCACGTCAGTTATTTTTTCTCTTTATGTGGTTTATCCCTTTCTTTTGGTCGGTACTGTAACTTCCCAATAACCGTTGTATGTAGATTAAGAATACTTTGAGGGTTTAATATACAAACCATAATGAAGATACGTGTAAAAATTTTTAAATACGTATTTACCATTGAGTTAAAGTCTCACCAATTACACAGGGATTTCAGAAGGTAGGTCCATTGTAATCTTGGTCCTAAGATCTAGGTTCAGTAACAAGACTTCAGGTACAAGAAAGGTGGTAATATGTAGGTGGTGATATCCGTACTCCAAGTAATATCACAATGGTCTTTATACCTTTTTGTTATATCCTTACGTCTTCATTTAATCCCATATATGTGAGTTACCTGTTAATCCGTTAGTAATTTTTTCTATTCGTCAAAGGTACCACGATATTTTTCGTAGTACTAGTACTATTTTACGAATTATTTTTTAATGTCATTTTTTAAAATACATTGATATCAAACCATTTTCTACGTCCGTGTAATTGTTTCCTATTTTATGTTCCGTTTTATTAACAACACGATACTCTTCTCTAATAACCACTAAAAAGAGAGACTATAGGTTTGAAAGACATTAAGACAGTATTTTTGACCGACCCCTTCCGATCCTAATGTCTTACGTACATGACCACCCCGTCCGTGTCTGAACGACACACATATATGTGTGTATATAAATACATATATGTATATATATGTATTCCAGAAATTCCTTTCAAGGTTATACCAGAACTTTGGAGATGTGTACAAGGACAGAGGACACCGAGACACAAAATCTGTATTAGGACTTTTCAGAGATGTTCTCAACAAGATCATGTCTGAAAGAGTGGTGACCGTGGAAGGAGCCCTTCCTGAGGTCTCGTCACCAGGGAATAAGGTTCTTCATCGCGTCTATAATTTTTCTTAATGGGAGGTCTTAACGTCTATCGTGTAAATGTGTCTTCCATCCCGTTTCTGTTTCTACCGTCGACTCGTAGTGTCTACTGCGGTCCTGGTGGATCTCACGGTTCAGTTCTCCCTAAGACCCTGAAAAGGACCACCAAGTCACCAATTCTTAGGTGGACGGTTACGTCCCCTGTGGTTAGGGACCAGGTCTTTCTAGAGTGTACGGAGTCCCATTGATTCGGGTACGAGATGTTGTTCTCTTCGGTGACGCTACTCTTCGGACACGTGACGTTGGCCTGTCGTCGGGGACGAGAGGTGTTGATCTCTTTTAGACACGTGTCGTTGCTTCTGGGGCGTGTCGGTTTTTATGTTATGTAAAAAAAAAAAAAAATCTTTTCCCCTTCGGTACAATCTCAAGTTCCCTTCTTACACCGGACTTGTTAATGTGCAGATAGTACCCTTTCCATAATCCCTTCTCTCCCCTTACGTGCCCCGTATATAGTGAAGGTTAACAGTTCTTTGTTGGTTTACCTCTGTACAAAAATTTTGTTCCTCCTTTTATGCCGGTGGTGAAGATTGAAACCCAAATGTCTAAAGATAGACTTAAACATGTGTACCAAAATGAGAGGAAGGAATCTAGGTAAGGATAACTTGTCTCCCTCGATAATAAAACTCGTGTCAAGATACTAGTTACCTTCCGTACGTTGACCGAGACTGACGATGATTGTTTGGATGACTGTTCCTTTTCCTTTCGTATCGAGTTTGAAACGATTGGTCCATAAATTTTTCTAGGTCCAGGGAGACTGAGATGGGATTTTTAACACAGAATGGAAGAATCTTCTAGTTAGTGTATAAGATTTTATCTTACTAATCTTTCATTTCACACCCGATACACGAGGCCCCTAGTCTCTCGGTAATCTACCCTAGCAATTCATCGAATGTAACTTTGACCCTTTGCAGACTACATCACTTTTGGGTTTAAAACGTTACACCAGTATTAATCGATTTTCTACAGTTACGTGTTTTTAATCTTCTTCTTTTTTTTTTGAGAACACTTTTACCACCCAGACGACCCGTCACCTTTATCCTCGATTGAAAGGTGAGGGGTATAAAGATTGTGGTACATTACAACGATATTACAGTGATTGTAATTGTTTCTTATTCAAGGAAGATTTATATTAAGTGATAAACTGAACGTTACTATGTGTCTACGATTTTGTTACGTTTTTTATTTTGTCTACGGTTCTTTCGTTTCGTCACCCCTAAAAATACTGTATATAAAACTTCCCGAGACTTTTTCTGGACTATACGTTCGTTCGAACGTACCTCAGGCATTACTATGTCCGGTTCCAGAGCATGAACCCACATTTTACATTCCTTGATGAGAAGAGAACCACTTCTCCCTTTTTTTCCTCGGTTTCCCTGAAGAGACCACCAGGTCACCAACTGTTAACCGTCCCTGTACCCAAACTAGGGACCAGGTCCTCCTAAGGTGCACGGTACCCCGTTTATTTGGGTACACGGTGACACTGATTCAGGTGTCCGGGATCTCGGGCACGAGATGTTGTTTTCTTCGGTGGCGTTACTCTTCGGGTACGTAGCGTGGATGTCTCATCGGGGCTGAGTACCGTTGATGTTTTCGGGTGTACCTCATTAAATCTGGGTCGTGTCAGTTTTTTTAAGTAAAAAAAAATTTCATCGGTTTCTTTTCCTAACCTCACTCCCCTTCTTTAGGTGGACGGTAGAAGATTTCGGTTACTTTCCTAGCAGAGACTTAGTATGTAAACTTAAGGTCGGAGGTCTCTGAAGTCCTACCTCCTAGGTTTGTGAGACTACCATCTACTTCTGGGCGAAGGAGGAAGTAAAAAATTCAGGGTTTGTTTCTCGACAAGACTGGTTTTGTCTTTCCTTCAGTCTATTTTCGTCGTCTAGGTATGACGTGACGGGACAGGTCCACCTTAAGATTGTCCTCATTGTTCCATCTTGTAGACTCTACTTTTCTCTTGTCGAAGACTACAACTTTCTCTGTGAGTCGTCGAATTTGTGGCGGAGACCCGTACCAAATAACTTTCCTGGTGCATCGGTGTCTCTCCGAAGGCAGTGATCGGTGTACCGACGCACATGTCCGGCGAAGAGTGATTCAGGAAGCCCACACGTCTCGTAGTTTTGTTCCAAACGGAGGGTGTCTTCCCTGTAGTCCCTCTCAGGACTGCCACGGTATACGTCTTGATTGAAAGTAAAGAGAGGGAGGTGAAAGGATCCTGTTGATCTATACGTGTCTAATTTGAGTTGGACGTCCAAAATCGAAAAAATTAGGTTTTAAGAGGAAACCGTTTTCGAGACCTCTCCTTAATACCGTCTTCAAGTACTCTTTGTCGACCCTCGGGTACTTCTCTAAGGATACTGTACCTATCCTTCACTGGACCTCAAAGAGGTCCGTTCCTCTTTTGTCTGTATCGGGACCCGGAGACTTTAGATGATCTCAATTGAGAGGTTTTTTTTTTTTTCGTTAAGGTTCCTACGTCAACTCTAATACCCATGTCGGGTTCCGATTTACGAAATGTACATGTACTCCTTTTTGGTGTCTTTATGTCTACGGTATGTGCACAGTCACAGCGATGTGGTTGAGTGTTCGGATGTACAATTGTGTGTGTGTNTTTTTTTTTTTTTCGTTAAGGTTCCTACGTCAACTCTAATACCCATGTCGGGTTCCGATTTGCGAAATGTACATGTACTCCTTTTTGGTGTCTTTATGTCTACGGTATGTGCACAGTCACAGCGATGTGGTTGAGTGTTCGGATGTACAATTGTGTGTGTGTATGTTTCTGTTTATGTGACTAGATAACCCCGAGTGACATCCTTATAAAAGGGACGTCATTGAAGACGACAAAGAAAAAAATGTCGATTCTACTTAATAATTACAAATAACACTTTTGGAAAAATAACGGTCCTTTTGTACTGAACGAGAAGAAGTCCATTGTTCACGATGCGTAGACAACTAAGGATGACAGTGTAATAGACCAAGGTAGTGTTTATGGGCACAACATTGTTTTTTCTTTCTTTGTGGGGTTCCGTTTATATATCCGTAAGGACCATACGATGCTCACCTACTGTCCGTCGAGATTACCAGGGTGAATGTATTTACGTTGAGGAAGTGTAGTCTTGCGTTGAAGGAAGATCTGTGTCTCACGGTCTTTAGTAAGAAAAGTTGGGTCTCGACAAAGATAACTTTGTGGACAGTTGGCTGGACAGTCGGGTCGTCTGGATACATACCGAAGATAG
Source organism: Capra ibex (assembly GCA_006410555.1). Lineage (NCBI taxonomy): Eukaryota > Metazoa > Chordata > Mammalia > Artiodactyla > Bovidae > Capra > Capra ibex. Next base: position 52,922,688 of record SJYO01045292.1, read on the forward strand.
GTCCCTACGGACGTAAAAAGTTCAGAGACCTTCTCTTTGTAGGATACCTCCGACTTACTACCCGACTCCCAATCCTTTTTACCAAGGAACTGTAGGGTCCCGAGACTGAAAATTCTGAAACCTTTTCGGAGACCCGTTTAGATACTTCGAAAAACACACATATATTTAGAAAAAATTTAGAGTGTTTGTTTGTTGTCTTGATTGAAGATGGCATTTTCCTCTCCCCTTTTATAAACATTCCATTTCAGACTGTGGTCTCGACGTTCTACGGTAAACACTTTACGTTTTCCTATAACTGTCTGGTTATGCCGGAACACACAGAAGTTAATAAGGTGTTTGACAAACAAATCGTCAGAACTCCCCTTTTCCGATTACGCAGTACTTAAACTCGGAATTTTATTGATGACGGATCGTGGACGTGCCCGTACTCTCAACGAATATCACATTGTAGTCTGTCACGACTTAAGGTCTTCTCACTTTTTATTTCCGTCCCATTTCGATCTCAGTACCGACACAAATAAATCGTCCATAGACAGACCCTATTGTATAGTCTCGCGTAACTGACTTAAGTACGATACGTCATGAAGAAGGGTTTGAACCTACCTGTCATTTTGCAGGTAGGGACCTACGTCCGTAGGGACCTATCTTCGGTATGTATCCAGACGTGAAGAATTTTTCGGGTAAACCTATCTTGGAGTGGGGGTCTCTAAGACTAAATAAACTTTACATTACTACGGATTTGGGTTGGTAAATACACAGATGGATGTATACATAAATAGCTATACAAACCTCCAACAGTTCCATACTAAGATTTAGAAGTCGGTCCGCACTCTTGGTGATTTGAACAATCTGTTTCTAAAGTGGTGATGGGGAATAGTTCTATTTCATGTTTAGGTGTGTAAGTATATTCATTATAAATAACTCGTGTACAATACACGTTTGAAAGAAAATCTAAGACGACGACGACGATTCAACGAAGTCAGCACAGACTGAGACACTCTGGGGTACCTGCCGTCGGGTGGTCCGAGGGGCCAGGGACCCTAAGAGGTCCGTTCTTGTGACCTCACCCAACGGTAAAGGAAGAGGTTACCTACTTTCACTTTTCACTTTTACTTCAGTGAGTCAGCACAGGCTGAGAATCGCTGGGGTACCTGACGTCGGGTGGTCCGAGGAGGTAGGTACCCTAAAAGGTCCGTTCTCATGACCTCCTGTGTGATTTTTCGTTTTTATTTATACCGGTCATAGTCAAGTCCTGGTTTCCGGTAGTCCGATTTCTTGATCCCTTCTCGATCACAGTGTCAAGTTAAGCCTTCCGGTTGACACCCGTTCATGGTAGATCGAACCCCCTCGAGTCAAAAAACAAGATAAGACTCGAAGTCGACTAATCTACTCCGGGTGGGTGTAATACCTCCTGTTAGACCAAGTGAGTTTCAGGTGAGTAGGTTTTTGTGGGAGTGTTTTTGTAGATCTTATTACAAACTGGATAGACCCGGAGTACCGGGTCGGTTCTACTGTGTATGTTATTGGTAGTGTACCGGGTATCGGAATACTCCAACTTCAGGTCATCCCCTAATCTACTATGTTTTCGTATGGTTGTTTTACTCACGTCTAACACTTTTATTATGTTGTCTTTATTCTTTTGACGAACTATTTCACCTCTCAAGTCCCATTTTCGGAGAACCTCCATTTCTTATCCATCCTTGGATTCTTTATACTTCATTTTTTCATAAGATCCGTCTTCTCTACTGTAATTGTTTTACGCCGTTAGTGTACCCGACGTTTCTTGAGTTAGTCGAACTCTTTCACAAGCTTTCGATCTCCCCAACCATGTGCCTTTTGTCGCCCTCCTCTCCGTGTCTTACTCCAATCTCCCCGGTCTGGTAAGTTCCGAGGTTTTAATTCAACTCCGTTTTCGTCTCTTCGTTGTACTGACATAAATGGAAGGTTCTACAAGACAAACCCATGTCACATCCCTTCACTTTATCCCTTCACACCTACGTCGTACGTGTCTCTTCAAGACTTCACCAAATCCGTAGTCTACTCACAAGTCTTGCACCACCACAACTTCTACCCCGGCACACTGGACTGGAAACAGATATGATCTTCCTCTTCTCTATCTTGAAAGATCTCATAAACTACACAACGTTCACCCCTTCTTACCACTAAGGATGTAAATATCGAATTTCTTAAGTCTTCTTTGTTTCCGAAAATAGGACCAATGATCGAACTGAGTTAAATATGGGTGATCGACGGACGTAATACGTTTGATACGTAGAATTAATTGTCTTTAGGTCGAACTTAATACGTTTAAGAACGAAACCCGACCCAAAAGGTAAAGGACGGAGATCCCGAAGGACGGGTAGTTCCTGGTGTAGGGTAAGAGGGATGACTGGGAGACACCTGGTGTCGGTAGACGTACGGACCCCACTCACTCGGGACTCTCCGGTGGCACCGGTTCGGTTTCCCCTCCTTCTCCACTCAGACTCATGGGTGTACTTCGCTCGTGGGGGGCCGTGGAGACTCTCGAACGAGACTCGAGTAGGTATGTCGTCGGGGACAGAGGTAGTTATGCACAGACGGGGTCAGGACAAGTCTTGATGAAAGATCGAGTCTTGTGCGTGAGTCGAAAGAACGTTACGAGAGAGTACCTTACGACTAAGGACCCCGGACACGAAAGACAAGTCTCGTTTACGTTGGTAGACATACGGTCTTCTTATAGCTACTGGGAGACTGGATCGGATGGAACGTTTCCCCGAAGCCGTGTCCTTCCGGTGTAACAAAATACCTCCGTTTCAGACACAAAATAAATTGAGACTTGTGGTCCGCGGATCTTATCGAACGTTCTATTTACAGTTAGTTGCGATCGTATTAGTTCTGTGGGTAAGGACGGAGTAATCCCAGGAGAGTAAGGCAAATTCGAAGAGTCTAAATATGTGACATTAATCTTTGAACCACTAAAACTGACGATTTGTATTTCCGAATGACCCTTCGAAGTGTACAGACGTAAAATTTATAAAAGTGTGTAGCAATTGGGTCAACGGTCACATTGTAGAAGACCGGGTTAAGGGAGTGTGACACACTATAAATAAAAACCTGTCTCTGCTCTTTTTGATTAACTTAACTTTGTGCATAACTAATGACAAAAAGCACTTGAGACTTGTCGAACGGAGATTTACTAAAATGGCTCCTCGAAAATCCGTTGACAAACCGACCTGACAAAGGGGACACTGGTGTAAACCCGACACACTCGGACAGACGTCAACGGACCAGACGAAAGTCCCTCAGGACAGCACGTGTCCTCGTCTCAGCCTCACCTTTCCCGGCACGGTCGGGAGAAGTGTATATCTGGGACTAACCCTGCGGGACACATACACAATCAGGTAGTCAGCACAGGTTGAGAAACGTTAGGGTACTTGACATCGGGTGGTCCGAGGAGACAGGTACCCTAAAAGGTCCGTTCTTATGACCTCACCCAACGGTGCATGAAGAGGTCCCCTAGAAGGGCTGTGTCCCTAGTTTGGACACAGAGGGTGTGATGTCTGTGTGAGAAATGACAGACTCCGTGTTTCCTTCTGGGTTCGTCCCGAGGTCTTCTTAGACACGTTTCTCGTACCAAAAGTGTAACGACCAGTTTCAGAGTCGAGAAACCTAGGGAACATTCGTCCGTGTAGGGAGTCAAGTAAATCACCGGTGTAATGAGTGGACTCCTGACACCCACACACAGTTCGTCTCGAGAGGTCTAGGTCTAATCCTGTGAAATCCTTCACAGAATCTGGTCTCGAAGAGGGTGACAGTATACACACACAGTAGACCAATTGTGTGTCCGAGACTAAGTCACCCAGACTCAACTCCGGACTCTATGACGTACAGACTGGACGAGGATCCACTGTGACTAGACGACCACACATCTGTACTCCGGAAACAACACTGGAAAGAGGTCCGTGAGAGACAGTGGAACGACTCTAGACTCCGGTCCCTGGTACGTAAGACTATGTTCGACGAACGTCATCTCCGCTCCGACCGAGGTCACCCGTCCCTCTCTCCCGCACCGACGACTTCTTAGTCGACGACGTACCAAGACCCCATCGTAGTCCCTTCGGTAACCTGAAGGTCGGGAATCCCTAACGATAACAAAAAGTCAGTGAGTCAGGACAGGTTGAGAAACACTGGGGTACCTGACATCGTGCGGTACGAAGGGACAGGAAGTGGTAGAGGACCTCGAACGAGTTTGAGTATAGGTAACTCAGTCACTACTGCAGGTTGGTAAAACATAAGACAGTAGGGGAAGAGGAGGACGGAAGTTAGAAAGGGTCGTAGTCCCAGAAGAGATTACTCAGTCGAGAAGTGTAGTCCACCGGTTTCATAACCTCGAAGTCAAAGTCGAGGGTCGGGACTCCCGATCTCCGGTCTTAGATTGTCAGAACCGAGGTTCCTCGAGAAGTTCTATTCTTGAGGAATAGGACAGAAATGACGGAATTTCCTTCGGTGGGTTCGGGTGTTTGTCCCTCGTTCCCTCTTCGTCTACACTGTTTCAAAGGGGAGAAGGTGGACCTCCGTCCCAGAAGGTTATTTATCGACTCGGGAGTGACGTGACAGATAACAACCCCGACTCAGTGATTCAGTGCAGAGAAAACGTGGGGGTACCTGTCGTCGGGCGGGTCGTACGTTAAAGGGTCTGTTGTTGTGACGTCATAGTATGTACTCAAGTTATAGGAACGGAGGACCGTCTAAAGGGTTCATAAGGACTCTACGAATACACGGGTCCCGGTAATAAGTGTGTTGTCGGTCCACTATAAAATTCTTACATTTAGACTAAGGAAGTAAAGAGACGAATTTTTAGGAGGAGCCCACAAGACAAGGAGAGTCCTCTTTCGTGTCTGAGATCTTTGGGACGTAGCAGACTGGGACGGGTGGCGGAGGGGTGTACCGGAGTAGTAACAGGTGGGACGAGTGGTCCCAAGTCAGACCACTGGAGGAAGGACTGGAGGAAGGAAAAGAGTCTGTTCGGTCAGTAAGATGGCGTCCCAGAAACGTGTGACCGATGACAGGAAGTTCACTCACAGTGCCGACGAAACCGAAACTTAGAGACCGGTCAAACTTGTCACCTCGGTTATGTTTTACTCCATATTTTGAAACCAAGACACCCAGACTACATCTAAATAAAAAGAGAACTGAAAATGGGATCTTGTCGTACTGTAGAAGTACAATGTTTCTCCCCTGACTTCGGGTCTCTTGTCTACTCTGTATTAGTGTCGGTAAGACTTAGACCTCCCGTCTTGACAGGCTCCTACCCGGTTCTGAACCTGAGTCCACACCCGAGTCAGTGAGGTAGTACAGGTATGACATCGGGTGGTCCGAGGAGACAGGTATCCTAAGAGGTCCGTTCTTGTGACCCCACCCGACGGTAAAGGAAGAGATCGGCTAGAAAGTTGGGTCCCTAGCGTGAACGGGGAGGACTCATGACGTCGTAACCGTGCCCCTAGGAAATGTGATCCCGGTGGACCCTTCGGTGAGGGGCGGAAAAAAAAAAAAGACCCCCTCCCCTTTTCACCAAGGCCTTCACCATACCTGGGTACCCTTTCCTTCAAATTAGAATTGTATACTGTATGATCAATCTGGACGACGTTAACTGTTAAAAATGTGATAAATGTTTGAGTGTTGAGAAGAAGTGAGGGAGTAAACAAACCGAAAACGGAAAACCTTAGGTTCCGACATGTGTCCTGCCGTAACTGTTAGGACCTAAAGAGAAGGTGAACACAGTAGACTAAAAAGAAACGGTGTTTTGTTTGAAAAACTCTTGTCCTCTCCCACTAAACATTAAATACCTAAAGAGAGATCTTTAATGTTGGTCTTGGAGTAATTTTTTTTAGTTTAACCAAAGTAGATTAATTTAAACCTTTAACGGAGTATTTGTGTATAAGACAATATTTACAGAAATTTTTGTTCCAGAGGACGAATGACAGACTCCGTCCTGACCCAACTCGACTCTCCTCCTCTGCGGGGTAGAAAGATGAGTCTTCCTGGATGAGAGTAGTCAACGACTTTGCAATAAATAAATAAACCGACGAGCCAGAAGCGACGATACACGTCCGAAAGAGATCAAGTCAAGGTCGCTTACCCCCAATGAGAAGTAACTCCCTACGTCCGAAGAGTAGTACCACCGGAGAGGACAACACATCTTGCGTGAGATCCGCGGACCTGCAGTCGTCGACGCCGTGTGTCCGAACCATCAACACCGTGTGTTCGAATCGATGAGGTACCGTACACCTTAGGAGGACTTGGTACCTATTTTGGGTACAGGGAACGTAACCGTCCACCTAAGAATAGGTAACATGTTGTTCCTTCAGGACTTTGAAAGATTTCTTATCACTTCAGATCTCGTCACGAAGAGTTTGTAAAAATTACGGGTATGCTTATTGGATCCGTAGAACAATTTTACTTTTGAGACTAAATCCTTCAGACCGTTCTAGATTCTACGACATAAAGATTGGTCAAAGGTCTATCTCGGTTGGGACGACCAGGTACCTAGTGTGACTCTTTCTCCGTTCTGTAAGCGTGAACTTAAGTCCTGGGTTCCAGCCTTAACCAGAAATGTAAAGTGGAGAGGTTCCTAGGTAACGGAGTAAAAATACATTACAATTCTCAATTGTAAATAGTCACGATAAAGATTTACGGTTTGTGTCATGATTTGTATATAAACGTAAATAATTCGTCATATTTACTCGTCAATGAATTACATGGGGTCAAATGTGTCGTTCCCTTCACCGTCTCGACCCTAAATGTAGATCCGATGGAATGGAAGTTTCAGTTGTACGAATGGAAGACTCCGAAGTGACCGAACACTGTGTGTACCAGAGTCGGTGCAAATACCAGTTTTATGTTCCGGATTCGGGTACAGGAGGGAAGTCCAGTAGTAGGGAATCCAGGGAAGTCTAGTAGTAGGTTTTTGAGACCGTATAAGGGTGTTCCATTGGAATTTACGAGTTCGTTCAGTCTGTCACCGTCGAGACCACGAGATAATGTCGGGTTCCTCGTCGGTTTTTTAATGTACTTCAAAAGAATGTTGTCGATAAAGATCATCTCGTGGGAGTATCCTTACGGTCGTAGAGTCGTTGACCAGAAACTTGTAAGTGTTCCGTGACCCAAGTGTCTCTTCACGTTTCTTCCCTCGCGACAAAAGTTGGCCCACGTGGAAACACGGATGTCGAGGACTGGTACATACTATACTCAGGAGTGAAAGCATTGTCTCGTCCTGGGATACCCCGGAAGGGTTCTGACTTGGGGTGGTGGTGTGTAAGAGACGGACCGAGTACAGACATCTTTTTGACATCGGTTTCTTATTTAAATTAGTTTCTTCACTCCTTTACATCTTTGTTTCCTTATGTCAGTTGATTCCGTTTCATTATTCTCAAATCGGTAATTCGTTTCAGTTCCTGGAACTCAAGAAGGAGTTCTCGGTTGTCTATCATAAGACTGGATGTAAGAAACTTGATAATAAATCTATGGTTTTGGGAGTGGTCCATCTTATTCAACTGAATTATATACTACCGGTCTAACGTCAGTACTGCATTCGACTAGGTGGACTGCATGAAGGTTCTTGACCGGAGTTCCTTTACCCTTGTTTGACTGGGATCTTGACTTCTAATTAACAGGAATTTTGTTAATTGTACCCCTGAAGGGACCGGTCCCCGATTCTGAGAGGAGGGTCGTCCCGGGTCCAAACTAGTGGCCAGTCCTTTGATCTAAGGTGTACGACGTTGATTCTGGGTCGTGTCGGGTTATCTACTTACTTATCCCTTTTTTTTTTTTAGTCATACGGTTAGTTGGTGGGGTACTGGTTGTACTGGTTAAGATTCTACTAATAGTCTCTAGTGACACAAAAGGACGTGTATTAAGGGAGAAAGGTGGATATGTGAGGACATTGAGGAGAAATTCTCGAGAAGGAGGGATTAAACGTCACCCCTCACCGAAAACCTGTACTCAGACGGAAGAGGGGGTCAAATGGTCGGAGGACTCATTTGGTTGGAAGAGGAAGGTCGGTCACAAAAAGAGAACTCGTGTCCGAAACCTCGTCACTCGTCGGATTGGACTGAACCCATCATGGAAGTCCCGTAACTGACGAGTTTGTCACAGATTAAGTGTCAATACAAACGAGAAAACAAGAGAGAGGTAGATAAAGAAGAATGACACCTTAATAGTAGGTCTCAAAGTATTGGTTCAGGTCACGTATTAGGCTAATCTCGTTCTCCCTATAACGAGGACTCCTTTTTTTTTTTAGACATGACCCTATACGGAGAAGGACGTCGTATCGGAGTTGGTCACAAAGATTTACGTCCATCCATGTTCTTGGTCCTAGAAAATTACGGTCTTCACAGGAGTTAAGTTCCGTTTTATTCTTTTTTTGATTCCACTAGTATTACTCAACGGGTATTTCAATTTAAATAAGTTAAATTTCCTGACGGAAAATAAGACTCTAATATATGAAAGATATAAAAACATTAACAGAAAACATTTTACTACAATTATTTTGTACCATTTTATGAGATACAACCAAGGGGGTGTTGTAAACTCCAAAATGACCGGACACTTAAGGTTTTCAGAAGTCGTAGACGGTGACTCTCGATAAATATATTGTGGTGGTTCGTGGAATAGAGAGATTCAGGACCCGGGAAAAGGAAACGGAATGTTTCTCGTCCACCATTTAGAGATCGAGTAGATACAGATACACTCACACGCGGGACACGAAATGTTTCTTGCGACACATCGAAAATTTACTGACCCGAAGCAAAGTCAACTGACAAGTCAGCGGGAGAAGGGACTGTTCCAGTACTTACACAGGATCCGTTCCAGGTAGTCATACTTTTGGGAGAGAGTAAGTCGTGGTAGGGGTCCTTTCTACGAAGAGGGTTGGGGTACCAGGTTCTGCCTCTACAATCTCTCGAGACGAAGACTCTTTGTGACCCACCTCACCGTATTCCACAAAGGACTTCCGCAAAAGAGGTGGTGAGACATGCACTGACTGTCGAAAGAGGAGGAAGTCTCTCGAGAATCCAGACAGGCCCAGAGAGGTCTATTAGAGACACAGGTAGTCTAAGTGGGACTTATAAAGAAGGAGTAGTTATGCGAAACTGAAAGGAGGGGTCTCAAGTAGAAGGGATACCGTCACTATAAGAAGGATTCCGAGTGAGAGTTGTCCACATGGGAAGACGTGCTCGTGGGTCAGAAATCAGGGAGGTACTCGAATATCACATAAAGTCGGACCCTACAAATAGTGGAAAGGGGGGAGTCTGAGGAGTCTCTTCGGGACTTCGTTGTTAATTGGGACGAGGGGGTGGGGAGTTAGAATATCTATTCGTTTGACTCCGAATTTCTCTCCTTCTTGGACGGTTCCCAGGGAACTCTGACTCGATCTCGATGCTTCTGTCGTCTGAGGTAGGAAGGTCGAAGTAAAAGGTACGGGAAGGTAGACGTTTCGATACACAAAGATGACATGGGCTTAGTGTCAGAGTACCATAGAGTCTTATATTCCCCACCCTTCTCTCAGTTAGGACGGGTATAGGATGATAATCGTAAAACGATTTAGTCGGAATGACTTCAAAATGACAAATAAACGAAAACGAGACGTTACTCGAAGATAGTAAACAAGATTAAAACGTTCAAAAGTCCCTCCGACGTAAAACAGAACAGGTTCCTGTAAGATAAGATAGAGACTATCTTCCGGGACGATTAGGACCCTCTTCCCGAAAGTTGTGATAGTGGATCCACTGTTATGTTATACGGAACCGGTGTTTCGTTACAATTTCGAGTTCTTACTACATGAGGATCGAATCTCTTACTTAACCCTAGGAAAGTCTTCGGGTCCCTAAGTATGCCCATGGTACTCGTAGTGCACTGATAATGCTGAAAGGTCTCCTGTCAAACGGTCCGGACCCAGACGAAACCGACACGGTCCTGTTAGACTGAGGAAACGATTTCTCTACTTCTTAGGGTAGTTACGTACTATGTGGGTTAAAAGAAACAGTAGTCCCGATAGTTCTGTCGAGTCAACTACAGGAACACAAACGAAGGGTAGTGTGATAGTCTTTGGAAGACATAAGCGACACAGAGTGAGTGGAAACACGGAAACTACCTCGAAGATGTACGTCATAATAGACGGTTGAGGTCCGACTTCATTTGACTTCTTTTGGTTCACTATGTCGGTTTCTCCGGAGGAATGGAGTATCTCACACTACTGGGGTAACCAGAGTAACCCTCCAAAGGTGACCTACATCTAGAAGAGGAGTTTCCCCGGGGGAACCTACCTAAGATCTCCTTGTCGAGGACCTTGATGTCTTCCTTTGTTCAATCCTTAGACTACGGTGGAAAGTAGAGTAAAAGGGTCGGAGTTACTGGATCTTACCCTCAGTCGTGTTAATGAGACAGTCAAGTCAAGTCAACGAGTCAGTACAGGCTGAGAAACGTTGGGGTACTTGGCGTCGTGCGGTCCGGAGGGACAGGTAGTGGTAGAGGACCTCAAGTGAGTATGAGTACAGGCAGCTCAGGTACTACGGTAGGTCGGTAGAGTAGGAACCAACAGGGGAAGAGGAGGACGGGGGTTAGGGAGGGTCGTAGTCTCAGAAAAGGTTACTCAGTTGAGAAACGTACTCCACCGGTTTCATGACCTCAAAGTCGAAATCGTAGTAAGGAAGGTTTCTTTAGGGTCCCGACTAGAGGAAGTCTTACCTGACCAACCTAGAGGGACGTCAGGTTCCGTGCGAGTTCTCAGAAGAGGTTGTGGTGTCAAGTTTTCGTAGTTAAGAAGCCGCGAGTCGGAAGAAGTGTCAGGCTGAGAGTGTAGGTATGTACTGGTGTCCTTTTTGGTATCGGAACTGATCTGCCTGGAATCAGCCGTTTCATTACAGAGACGAAAACTTATATGATAGATCCAACCAGTATTGAAAAGAAGGTTCCTCATTCGCAGAAAATTAAAGTACCGACGTCAGTGGTAGACGTCACTAAAACCTCGGGTTTTTTGATTTCAGACTGTGACAAAGGTGACAAAGGGGTAGATAAAGGGTACATCGTAGTCTATTATTTATAACATCCGAACCACCCAGTATCTCTGGGATAACTTTAATGAGTCAAACCATGAACATTGTATTTTTGTCGGTGTATGTTAGGTATTTGTTTACCCGTATAGACACACGGTTTTTTTTTTAGGGGAAGTAAAAACCTTTATCCGTTTCCAATCTCGACTACGTGCCCGGTGTCAAAAGACAAAAGGACATTCCGGTTACCGAAAAGTAGACGTCTGAGACTCGTTCAGATAGGACCTTGATTTCGACCGGTCCTAATTCTCCTATAGAAATCCGGGGTCTGGACGGTTGTCCACCCTAGGGCTTTAATCTAAGAACCGAAACCTAACCATAAACTCCTGACGTTACACTTGAAGTGATAGTAAAAAGATTTGGACAGTTCCAAAGAGGTTGACGTCCTTCACGAAGGTATCAAAGGATTAGGGACTTAGGTGGTCCTTGGTACACGGAACTTTGGCGGTAGATTAATCTTCCGAGGTCCTTACGTCGAATAAACAGAGGGACGACTCAGAGACTGCGGACGGTGTACCATCTGCGTACTATTGGTAAACGACCGACCTGAGTATCCACTCAGTTACTGGAAACGGCCGTAAAACGGGATTTAGTTTTGGAAAGGACCCGTCAAAGACATGGGTCTTTTCAGAAGGACGGTAGTAGGAGGACGACTTAAGGTGGTAGTAATACTGTCAGACCTTCTACGACTTGGTATTTTATTACTAAGGGGTTTGAAGGGCAATATTGAGGGATCTCGTAGTACTTAAGTACATTTAGTAATACCTTAGATAAATATAAAACCGTAATATTTCCGTCCACAAAAAAAATTGATTCGTGAATGAGAAACTAGTCTGAAAATGTATGGAATAAAGTAAATTCAGTGTCTTGTCGAGACGGGTCACATATAGTAGAGGAAACACAACTATTCCCTTGGTTCCGACTCTCTTAATTTATTGAACGAGTTCCAGTATGTCGAGAATTCAACATTTCTCCCTTGACTTGTGGACAGACACTCGAAGTTTCGTATATGAGAATTAGTAGTACGATACGGAGAGATCTATATCGGTGTCGGTATACAACGTTAGTCAAGGGATAACAATTTAATTTTATATAAATCAAAAAGAGTAATGTCTGTACTATGTGTCTTAAACAACTTATAATTCTTGGATGTCTTTTCTAAAAATTTTTCTTGTTTTAGTAAGATTAGGGGCATTGACATCTATAAAAAAGATCAGTGAAATACAGAGACGTATATGTATAAAATAAAAATTTTTAATTTGAGGATGGAACGTATAACACAATACTGGAAGAAAATATCGATTTGTTTAATGTCAATTTTTTTTTAGGATACCGCCTAAGTACAGTTACATACCGTTTTGGTTATGTTATAACATTTCATTAATCGGAGGTTAATTTTATTTATTTAAATATAAAATTTTTTATTTTTTTATAATTTTTTTAGGAGTCTACGAGAAACCCCGGTACGTAAAATTACCGACGAATCTTGTCCTATACGGGGTAAAATCAGTGGTTAGGAAATAATAACCCGTAATTTCAACCAAACTTAAGAACTACTAATATTCATTGTGACATTATTCGTCAGAATGTTTATTCATAAACGGACGTTGAGACGACTACAGGGATTCTATTTAAGAACCTTTAATTAAATAACCCAGTTTTGTCTACCTAATAAAATAGAAATTGCGCAAACTATGTATAATGGTCTAAAGGAAGGTCTTTCAAACGTGGTAAGACCCGAGGGGTTTCTCTTCTTATACAGCTAAGGATTAGGTACGGTTGTTACTGACAAATTTTCTAATTCACATACGTACACATAGAAAAAATCTTATAGTCTCTTACGTCTAAAAAGGTAAATTAACCGATAAACGTAACTAAGAAAATACTTGTACGAGAGATGCGGGACACGAGTAAAAGGACGCACCGAGAAGTAAAGACAAATAGTAACAGAATACTGAATATTAGATAAAAATTCCTGAATTCGAAAAAATGTATCCAATGTTATTAAAACCAGTCAAAGAGTAAACGAAATATTTAGAAAATCCATACATCTTCGAAGATTCATAAGTCTAGAGAATAACTAAAAGGAATAGGTCAGTAGGAAAGATGTTTATCAATAAGTCATGGATTATACTGGTTCCCTGAACCACTATCTGTAATGTCTATGTGGTTATTGTTTCTGTCTGTATGAATTTAGGAACTATTTCGAACATAAGATATTTCCCTTTGATGTAATTTATTTATTAACGTGAGTATTGATCAAAAAGTTTCAGTAATAATCCTAAAACTCCATTTGTGTGTTCTACAACCTTCTTAATATTAGTCATCTCTTTTAGAGTCTCTTCCATTACCGTGGGGTGAGGTTATGAGAACGGACCATTTAGGGTACCTACCTCCTCGGACCATCCGAGATCAGGTACCCCAACGATTCTCAACCTGTACTGACTCGCTGAAGGCAAAGTTAAAAGTGAAAAGTGAAAGTACGTAACCTCTTCTTTTACCGTTGGGTGAGATCACAAGAACGGACCTCTTAGGGTCCTTGCCCCCTCGGACCACCCGAAGACAGATACCCCAACGTGTCTCAGTCTGTGTTGATTTCGCTGAAACGTCGTCGTCTCTTTTAGATCAGACCGTATAATAAATCAGTCCTATGATGTACCTTTCATTCAATCCCAGATATCCATTCTTCTTCGATAATCCTGTTCGTACCCCTCCCACCTACAATTCTCACACCACCTACCGAAACACCCCCTTTTCACCTTCCTTTTTGTAGTGGAACCCCTCTTTTCTACCATAGAACCTGGTGCCACTACCAATACGTCTTCTCTTGTGTTGACACAGTCTTTAAATCCCCCCCTCCCCGATTCGTACATACTAAACCATCACTACCTCCCTTCTCTACATAGTTCCTTCTGGGGTCGAGAAAACAAGATGTGTTTATCCTACCTAGTCCCCCAACAGTATTTTTCTTTGGAATCTCCTGCTACCGTTCCTTCGACCGTTCGAGTCAAGACAGTATCGAGTAACCTGTTCATACACCTCGTTACGACTCATGGTCGCCCCATCCCCCACTCATCGTTATAAATCTGTGACTTTGGTCCCAGTCCCTTATCTAGAACATCGTCTTCTCTTGTTTTCATCGTTCATATCCTGATTCCGTTTTTCGTTGAGGTTGGAGTTCCTCCTTTTGTTTCTTTAAATCTTTGTCCCTTCGACATAAGTATCTCCGTTGTTTTTTGGTCCTTTCACCCAACAGTGACTTCGTCGGTACCCTCCGAGTTCTTCAATGACATTGTCCATACCGACGACTCACTCTTCGTTGGAATGTAAGAGAGTGACCTACATCACAGAAGTTTCAATAGACACTCGACTGGTTCTCATTAAGTTCTTGTAGCCGTAGTTCGGCAACAAATCGCCCCCCTCTTCTCACCTTCAACTCCCTGACACAACTCTGTTCATTAATAAAAACGACACTTCCACTTCCCTTACGTTCTACCTTGTCTTTACTCTATACGTTGGCTTCATGGCGAGGAGGGTTTCTACCCTCTTCAATACCGTACTAAGTTCCATTGATCCCTTTTAGACTTTAACTGCATTCTTCATCTTCCTACCCTTTCTCTCTCCTTTATTGACTACAATCATCCCAGGAGTTTTACGACCCCGTCCCCACCCACCCTTCTCTCGTAGGAAGGGAGACACTCTGTTCTCTTCTCCTTCTTTTACGTGTCTACGAAACCTCTTCCCCCGACTCCACAAACTTACTGAGAACGAAAGAACTCTTCTCTCTCTCCTTAATATATGGTTTCCACAGGACCTCCTCCTCGAAGCAGTCATTGACCCTCCTCAAAATTCTCCCCTTCTCTTACAACTTACCTCTCCACGGACACGAGACGTGATTCCTTTCCTTTCCAGATACCCGACGTCTAAGACTGCCCCTCGTAGTTCGACCCTGGGGGTGGACCCGAAAAGGAAGGTATGGTCGAGTCTCTTTTAAAAGGAAGAGTTGGGTCTACTTATCAGTAGACACAAAAGAAGAAAGATAAAGTACGAAATAAGGGTAGAAAAAGAAGAATTTGGATTGTAAAATTAGGTAGACCCTAGTTGAAATACGGAACATGTTTCACCTTTGGATTGATCTCAAGGGCTGTTATAAGAATCCTGTTATTTAACTGGTCAGTTTTGAAAGGGGTCACTAAATTTTACGGTAAAATAATGGTGTAATTTAATAAAATATAAGGTCGTATACAACAACCGAAAGACAAGATAAAGTAACTCAGTATCGAAGATAAGGCTGTCATAGAGAGACAACACGACTATATTGTATAAAATTATAAGTTGTCTTGTCCAGGAAAGGTTTATGGTAGTAAGAAAGCGTTTCAAAAGACCTGATAGTGATGAGCACATCAGAAGACTTCCTTATAACCTTATTGAAATGTTTTGAAGCTTTACAAGGTAATCTTAACATTAAAGTCAATGTGAGAAGTGAAGAGGTCCCCTGTTTCCTATGAGAAATTATTACTCAGGAAGATAATCATTACAACATAATTAGGTGTAAATAATTACAAAGAAAAATGCAGAGAGTCAATTTTCAATACAAAAAGAGTAAACAATATTGAACGTAAGGATCCTAAAACAATGAAAACGAGTATGATAAAAACATAATTTAATTCTTCAAAAAGAATACTTTATATATCCTTTTAATACATATTGTTTACCTATAAATTTATTATTAATACTTTACTGGTGTATACGTGGATGATAGGTGAGATTCTTTATTTTGTAGTGACATAGTACCTTCGTAGGATACATAGAGTGGGAGTTGAGGAGAGAAGGGGTGGTTTTTTGTCACGTGACCATGTACATATGTTGCCTTATAATGGGTCGTCCATTTTACTTATTTTGACACGGTAAACGTCTCTGTACCTACCTGGGTCTCTCACAGTATCTCACTGATTCAGTCTTTTTGTTTATATATAATTACGTATAGATACCTTATATCTTTTTAGCATGTCTACTTGCATAAACACTTCGTCTTTGTCTGTGTCTACATCTCTTACCTACGTACCGATAGTTCCGCCCCTCCCGCTCCACCCTACCTGAGCCTCTAGCCCTAAGTGTGTGTATGGGGTGATGCACATTGTGTGCATTGATTACTCTTGGCTGACACATCGTGTCCCTTGAGATAAGTCACGAGGTACCACTGGATTTACCCTTCGTTCAGGTTCCTTTTCCCCCGTGTAAATATATACACCGACCAAGTAAAACGACATGTCGTCTTTGATTGGGTTGTAACCTCTTGTTAATATACGGTTATTTTTTACCTATAATAAGATTTAACATACAATGAGTAAGAAATAAAAATAAACCTCAATATTTATATATGTAAATAGAGTTCTGTTTTATAGTAAATCGAGAAGGATCAGAGAGAATGTATGTATTTTAACTCACAAACATAATGTAATAGACGAAAAAAGTGAGTTATGACGAAACTCTAAGTAAGTGTGACTACGTCCATCAACATAAAGTAAGGGCATTCAAAATACTTATCTCAGAATAAATAAAAGATTTAAAGAATAAATAGTGACATCTGTCTGTAATTTTGATAAAGGACTACTCCAATGTTGTAACGAGGATACTTTTATAAAACAACTTTTATATGCACTACAGTGATTCCATATGGACCCTTGCCCTCTCTGTCTGATTCCCTTTATGGACAGAAGTCGAAAGGACTCACTACGGTTCACCAGAAGGGTTCCCCGCCGTCGTCACATATGAGGGAGGTTGTTACAAGACTTTCAAGGACAAAGGAATGTAGGAATGTTTGTGATCCATAATAGTCTAAAAATATAAGATGGGGTATGCCACTCACACTTTACTGTCAACTAATTCTAAAATGAACGAAAACAGATAAAAGATTTCTCCGACTGGTAGAAAATCACAAACGATCTGTAATGACATAAGAAGAATAACTAAAAATCTCAAAGGAATATATAGGAAGAATAACTAGGAAAGTAACCGACACATACAATATTTTTATAAGAGAATCAAAAACAGGAGGGATGGGTGAATATAATGGAAACCGATTTCTAGGCAAGAATTAAGACTACATCAGTTTAAATAGTCGAAAAGAGAAAAAAAAAAAAGTGTACCCTTTTTCTTTTTGTCTGAATCATTGAACTACATTGGTAAAGTGTTACATATGTCCATAACTTAGTAGTACAACATGTACAATTTTTATATGTTAAAATAAATAGTTAATATGGTGTTGTTTCGACCTTTTTTCTGTCGTTGTCTCGACAACCACGAATGACAGGTATATGGCTACCAGGGAGGAGACCATCTCGTTCCGGACGTTGTAACGGATAACACAAGTCCTGACATAAATACAGAAAAGAAGGACGTATATGTAAAATTCGGATCGAACATTTAAGGTGGGGAGGGGGGTCTTTTCAGAATAAAAATATGACTTCAACGGACTTAATAACCCTTTAGTAACTACATAAATATACAGAAATTTTTAACCCAAAAGGATAGGTATTTGTACCCTAAAGAGAATGAATCCAGAAGAAATCGTGAAAAATATAAATGTATATAATTATGATACATAGAACTTTAGAAAAACATACCGAATAAAGATTTATAGTACATAAAAATAACTATATTTATCATAGAAAATTTTTTACATGAACAATCCACTTATCTTTACGTTAAATAAAACATTACAACTGAAAAAGTTTATACGATATAAAAGAAAAATTAAGATTATTTGATACACATTCAAATGACCTAATAGATATATTTATTGGTATCGTAGATGTCAATTACTGTCAAAACAAGAATAGGTTAGAAAATTGAGAAACAGAAGTTGGTTTCGATGGTTATGTTATAAAATACCTCTATTACTATTCGTAGACACACGAAAGGTTGAAATTTCCTTTACTAAAATAATAAAGTAGGAACCCGTACCACAGACATAATTATACCCAGAATACGACGGGAAATAGTCTCATTCTTCCAGAAAAATAAGGACTTATGTTCCTATAAAAGAAGAATTTAGTACGACTTAAATTGACTTCGAAAAAAAGAGAATAGATAACTTCATTGTTAGGAGAGAATGAAGTGATTACATCACTTACGTAATTACCTAAATGATTACAACTTGGTTGTAATTGAAAGATTTTATTTGGTATAAAAGGGATCAACATATGTCACGACCTAACAAACGATTATAAAACAAACCCCATAAACGTAGATCAACAGGAAAAAGAGTATTTATTCGAACAGACAGAAATAATGTCTATTTGACCATGGGATTGTACTCCTCTCCTCTCAAGGAAGAAGACGAGAGACGTTCACATCTACGCTCTGACACCAATGGTTACGGAAGAGATAAACAGACTACCGTGAACATTCTGACAACGTCCCTCTTCGGTAAAGGTTGAGGTATGATCTTTGAGAAACCGAATGAAAGGAAACGAAAACAATAATGTTAGTATGTATTACCGGACGGAGTCTCCTAGGACGGGGAGAAGGACTGTCAATTTCTCGGAAACAAGTCGAGTGTCTTTCTATTAGACTCGGACGGGTGGACACTTATCGATGTTGTTTTTCTTCTCTAATTGGGGGTTTCCGACCGGGAAGGATCTCCACAAAACCCTCTGCCTTCTAGGAAAAATGAAAGGAAGGAGAGACAGAAAGGGAGAGATAAGACGGAAAACTGACATCGAGGAGTAACGAAGAGCGAGAAACTGAGATATTTTGTTGGACCGTGGATCTGGGACTGTTCTACCAGTGAAACTCTACAATCAGACGGTAGAAGAATCAGTCGGTCGGAAGGGATTTTGTAGTGTAAGGAACGGAATTGTGGAACAGAGATCCTAAGTAACCGGACGACACACCGTTCGTCTCACTCGAACCTGAGTCATTGTTCTGTTAGATCTTGACCACACAAAAACAACCTTTTCAAATTTTATGACTAATATAAAGAGACAAACAACATCTTAAAATATGTAAACGGGGGAATCAGTTCAAAAAATGTAAACATAAAACGATCCTTATAAAGGTATCGAGTATTTACAGTTTAAATAAACATATTTTCACTTCACTTCACTTCACATCAGCGAGTCAGCACAACAATCTGGTTTGTCCGCGTCACTGTCCGAAGTCCCCCGGTTCCATCCGGATTCAGAGGAAATGTCTCCCCGACTCAATAACGGTTCCTCCTCGACTCTAGTAGGAGGCGGCCGCGGTCCTGAGCTGGTTAGTCATATGAGGGACATCGGACCAAGTTCGAATAGTCCTGCTCCTACTTTTGGGGGACTCTTTCGGGCACGCACTTTTAGATCGGTTAATCATCTACGATTCCTTGGGAACGTTAGTTAGGTGGGGACGGTTGAGGGACAGAAACAGAATTTGGATATTCATGACGACATTAAGTCCCGAGCCCCGGGAACGAGGGTGAGGTGACGCGACCTACACTGAACCCGGGACCGAGCTCGATCGTTATTTGAGGGAAAAACGCAAACGTAACGGCACCTACAGAACAAAAGAGTCGACACCCCTGAACCTGACGCCCGTATTGTCACAGACTGACAAACACTGGGGTAACTGACATCGGGTGGTCCGAGGAGACAGGTACCCTAGGAGGTCCGCTCTTATGACCTCACCCAACGGTAAAAGAAGAGGTCCCCTAGAAGGGTTGGGTCCCTATCTTGGGTCCAGAGGACATAACGTCCGTCTACGAAATTGGAGACCTATAAATTAATAGAAGTAAAATAGAAAAAAAAAAAAAAAAAAATGACACTTTCTTTGTGATGTGTTCGTATATTTTGTTTATGTGTAGAATAATTAAATAGTTGTTGAAGTATGGGAGTTTTCCATTAGTCAGAATTGAAGAATTATTAGTACTGAAACAAAAGTAATATCAAGAAGATGGAATTTGTATATAGGAATTCACGATACCTCAAATAATAATTTATTTTTATTATGTATATTGTTTATCACGATTTAAGAAAATTTTTCTAGTCAGACCCTCTTGATTGGAGAAAAAAAATATAGTCATTAAAGGTAAGGTACTTGTACAAGATTAGGTCGTAAATAAATATAGTTATGTAGGATAATTCTTATACCGAAAATAATACAAAATTTTAGAACAAAGAACGATAAAAAGAATCCCCTGTAAACGAAACGTAATAGTCTAACCTGGAGAAATTATTCTTACTTTCGTACAAAAGTGGACAAATGATTGGAAACAAATATGTTGGTTCGTCCGAGTAGGTGAAACCACCCAACTCTATGCAAGACGATCATCTAATATACTCGAGAACAAAAATTATAAGGGTTAGGTCTCCCGTTCCATTTTAAATCTATACGGGTAATCATGAACCGGTCTATTCCCCAGACGAACGAACCTACAGTCCTAATTGCCCCCTTTTAATCACTTTTCTTTATTGGTCGCGTTTCCGTCGCGTTTCGAAGAAAAAAAAATTTTTTTCCTGAACAAAACTGAAACCCACCGACCCCCCCGTCGGACTACAATGAATCTCGTGGCGGGGATGGAAATTGACTTTACGGAGAAGGATTTCTACGCGAAAGGAGTACAGGGAGACGAAAGGACGAAATGGTATGTGTCCGAACCTGACTCCCGAGGGTAGGAGACGAGACACCTGACCGCATATTTCTACGGAGTTGTAATTCTGGAGGACTAGGGGACTGACGGATCAGGACAGTTGGTTGAGATTTTGGGTGGACGCGTAAATCGAGACCCGTCTCAACCTTCCATAAATACGTCAACCCGAATCTTCAGGGAAGAACACTGGGTTCCTTGACCCCCACCCCAAGAAAGTCACTTCAGTGTTGAGATAGTAGAAAAGAGGTACATCAAGGGGTGGGACGTTGTGACGAGACGTAATTAAGGAGTTCGTACCCATGTCGTTGGAGAATATTGAGAGTCCCGTTTTACTTTCCGTAAAAAGAAGGATAGAAAAACCCTTCAATCAAATTCTTCTTACTAGGTTGCTGGTGAAACTTAGTCTTGAGAGAAAAAGTAGTACGTCTGGACATTGTGTCATGATTGTAGTGCCCGACTCGGTCTGACGGATCCAAATAAGATTAAGAGTGACGAATAAACAGCATGTTTGACCCTGTTCGACTAATTTGAGAGACACTGAGTCAAAGGAATGAAATTTTACTCTTGACTTTATCATACCCCAACCAGTTTTTCAAGTAAACCCAAAAGGGTGTGGTACCATGTTTTTGGACTTACTTGAAGAACCGGTCGGGTTATGGAGGAGGTATCGATAACACTTCTAAGTTACAAACTTACGTGCAATTCACGGATCGTTTCGAAAACCGTGTTTCAACAAGGAGACGCATAAACGAGGAGGGGAACCAGGGTAGTGTAAGAGACTCTTGACGAGATCACGTCAGACCTCTAGTAGTTAAACCAAGAAGACGTCTTAGTCTTAACAATCATAAAGGGAACCATAGATATATAGATAGATACCAGAGACTCATCACAGTATAACGATTAGTCTCTTCGGTATAGAAGAGCATCGAATGACTCATACAAATTGTCGAAAGATTTTAGAAGACTAACGATACATTCAATAAATTTTTTGATAAAACAGAGACTCCTCTACGACTTCTAATTAAGTAAGTTATAATGTAAATAACGTACGGATAATAAATGGACCGTGGTAAGATTCACGAATTTTCATGGTCATTTACTTTTATCTTCTTTCGGTAGTAACAGAGGAACCATATGTTCGATCACCCTCTTCTCTACATTAATCTTCGTCTCACTTTGTCCTTCGTACAGTTTGTTGTTTGGGATTCCTCTATGTGTCAAGACCTTTCTTCCTGTTCCTCACACCACAATCTTCTCAGGTCAAAAATTATCTTTTCGTCTCCTTCTAGAAGGAGTTTCCACTGTAGATTCGTTTCTACACTTCCTCCACTTCTTTAGTCGGGACATAAAAACGCCTTTCTAATAAGACCAATCTTCTTTACCGTTTATGTTTATAGGGCTCCGTCCTGTGTAGACCGTGCAAGGTCTTGTTGTCATCGACCTGACTACGTCCCGTCTCCGTCTTCTTCTACTCCGGTCTCTCCGTTAGTCTTCACCATCGTACCGATGTACCCTGGACTACTCGGTGGTATTCCTGGACCCGAAAATTAGAGTGACTGTGCTCTTTGGTGACCTTCCACTACGTCTCCCCACTACGACACTAGGCGGAGTACAAAAAATTGTTCGAGAAGACCAAGGACTCAGCTAATTTGTCACGTCCCCGGTCCCGATTTCGACTGTCCGGTAAAACCTCTGGTGAAATCATTAGGTCCAACCTTTAGAGTCACCAAACCTGGGTTCTCGACCGTCATCTCCGACATTTTTTTATACTAGTTCCAGAACAATATATAATTTTCTTCTCAGTTCTCTTACACGAGTACCTACCCTAATTCCTCACTCGTCCCAACGACGAAACGTGTTTCGTCCCCAACCCCCACCCTCCCACGGTCAGTGTCTCTTATGTCCCACTTCCCACAATAGACCTTAGACGTTAGATCCCGAAAACTACACTATTTTCACTCCCGAGTTCCATAGACTGAACTCGGCAATTATTTTACCTCAACGGTAATTGACTCCACTTCTCATACTCTTCTTAACTCAAACTACCACTAACTCCCTACTAGTCCTCCAGTCGAGACCGTTACAGATTAAGGTCACCGGTCGTTAGGTCCATCTTTCTCAGTTGTCCGTCAACCTATCTACTGAACCTCCCGTTCCCTTTCCAGACTGGACCTTTGTAGTTAACCTCTTTAGTAGTCGAATACCTATCTAAAATTTCGGTTTACTGACCTTCTTTATTAATCTCCTTACTCACACCTAATTCCCAGTCGTTTGATACCGGTGACTGTTTACTTTGGTCGACGGACAAAACATTTATTTTAAGACGACCTTGTGACGGTGTGGGTAAGTAAAGATCCCAGTCTCACTCTACAAACTTTGACTCTAATGTCTTCATAACATCCGTTAATATAATATCAGGGAACGGGTACTGATTATCTTTAGAGTGTTTCTAGGGACCAAACAAAAAAGACTCAGTGTGTAGGAGCTAATTTTTCGTTAGACGATCCATATGTGTCTGAAGGGACCACCGAGTCTACCATTTCACAGACGGATGTTACGCCCTCTGGACCCAAGTTAGGGACCCAGTCCTTCTAGGGGACCTCTTCCGTTACCGTTGGGTGAGATCATGAGAACGGACCTTTAGGGTACCTGCCTCCTCGGACCCTCCGATGACAAGTACTCCAGCGTTTCTCAACCTGTGCTGACTCACTGAAGGGAAAGGGAAGGGAAAGATACCTATGTATATATACACACCGACTCATGGAAGCGATAAGTGGACTTTGATGGTGTTGTAACAAATAATTAACCGATATGGAGTTATGTTCTATTTTTCAAATTTTTTCGTAGGACGTCTCCCTTAAGGGACCACCAGGTTACCAAATCCTGAGACACGAAAGTAACACGTAAAGTGAAGAGTAGGGGACCTCTTTCCACACCGTTGGGTGAGATCCCCTGACGTTAGGGACGACCCCCTTGTTTCTAGGGTGTCTGGTGTACTGAGTCATTTTTGTTGTTCGTCGGACAGTCCAGACCGGGTAACCGGTATGTGGGGAATTGTACCGAGTACCGTCTCTCACTGAAAGTACATCCTAGAGTATATCTTTAGTTGTCCTACTGGCGACGGGTAAAATGACTACCTCCCTGATTTCATATGTGTTACGTTGATTAAATTGACGTTTCATCACTTACCTCGGATCTATATCGGGTCTAGAAAGACTAAAGTACAACCAAAGACTTAATGGGGAAAGAAGGTAGTGGACCATCTGTACACCCGAATCTTTCCGACTTTCTGTTCAGTGTTGTCTCAGTTCAATCACCGTTTTAGTCCAGTAGAGTCGGGATCCGGTTCCGAGAAAAAGTGGTGTAGGGTGATGAGGAGGTAATTCAGTTCTACAGAAAAAGTTACTTCGGTTGATTATCAACTGGGAGTCACAGACGTCCCGACCCTAAGTCCTATTGTTTTATTGTTTTAGGTGACTTCGAGTTTAGGAAATATACTGTGGTGGGAGGTATAACCCCAAAACGGTCACCCAGTCTACCATTTCTTAGACATTCGTTAGACGGACGTTACGTCCTCTACGTCGAGCTCGGGACCCAGTCTTTCTAGGGGGCCTCTTCCCACACCGCCACAAGAACGGACCTCTTAAGGTACCTCTTTCCTGGACTACCCGATGTCAGGTACCCCAACGTTTTTCAACCTGTGTTGACTCGCTGATTGTGTGTGTGTGGGTGGGAGGTATAACCCCCGAGGGGTACCCTCCTAAATAGGTTGACGGGTAACTAAAGATTTAGTTAGACGTCTATACCTTGGGTGTTTATACTTCGGGTACCTATGGTTTGGGTTCCTGTACCTTAGGTACCTATACCTCCCCACTGATACGAAAGAAATCTCAGTTGATCCTGAGGTGGTTGGGGTGACACTTTTCTGAAGGAACTCCTTTCTCAGGACTAAACAGAATAGAAGATTAAGATTCAACACAATGGGAAGAAAAAAGAGAAATATTAAGGAATCACTTAGGTGTATAAGGGAAGGATCTTAAAGAAAACGATTGTCGTGTCTTGAAAGGTAGGAAAACTGTCTCAAGATGTTGTTTCCAATTAATGAAATATTAAAGTAAGAGAAATTTTGTTTTGTTTTTTTTCGTGTGATTTTAACGATTAAAATTGACACGAAGAACAGTCATCCAAGTACATTTAAGTGACATTAATTTGGTCTACAAAAGAACACGGATTTTGAGTCTACCATTAAATTCCCTTTAAAAGTAAAGTTGTATTTTCTTCCTGTCTTACAATAGTTCCCTTCAAAAGAGGACAGGAGCGGACAGAATGGGAAAGGAGAAGAAGGAAGGAGAGGTAAAAGTGTAGACTTTTCACCCTGATTACCACTTGAAACTCTCATCAACACTCTTCATTGTTAATCAAATAAATTCTCGTGTCTCAGGACGTCTCAGTTGTCTTCGGGGGAAAAAACCGATCCAGAAGAAATGACTAATAACAAACGGAGAGGTAAGACCCACGGTATAAATAACCAATCAACCAAAAACGAGTGATATCTCCGAGACCTGATTGAATTTTTAACTTTATTAAACTTTTACTAAGTCTCCTCAGACCTTCAGAATATCTCTTTTCTATCTAAATCTGTTAAAGTTAGATGGAACATTAAAGGTCAGAACGACCTCCCTTCTAGTAAAAAAAGACCTACTTAAAAAGATAGAATTCTACAGTTTGTATGGAAAAATTACCTTGATATGGTCACCACATAATCATTTACAAAGTGTCGGTCGAGAGGTCCTTTTGTTTTGTTTTATTTTGGAGTTTTACAAACGGTTAAAGGTATCATATTTGTAGTGGTACCAACTAAAGTTCGCTACTTACACTATAGTGATCTAAGTCTCCGGTCTTCTCTCCGATTATCAATCGAGATAGTGTGGTCATATTCGACCCAAACTTATATTTATTTTAGGTACTACGTGAAGAAATGGAATGATCACATATATTTGTCTCAAGTCACTATAGTACTTTCTCCGTTCCCGCGTGCGTGTGTGTGTGTGCATGTGTGTGTGTGTGTGTCATAAAGTCCATTACTATTCATGATGTTTTTTCTTTTTTTGTCTCACAAGTCCCTCTATAACCGGTCCCTATCAAGACATAGAATCTACCCCAACCCCCTCTTTCGTCTTTATTCTAAAACCCTAGATAAATAACGGAGAAGGTGAACGATGGACGAATCTGTCCAAGGAATTTGAGAGATTCGGAGTCTAAAGAGTAGGTGTGTCATAGTCATCATAGATGTAGTGTCATAAACCCTTGACTGATGTACTTACTTCTGATAGTCTTGTTGTGTATCGAGTATCACCCGTAAACTTTTGACATGAACGTGAGGAGGAATGAGATACTATCGAGTTCCAGTAGAGACATTTGTAGTGTGTACATGACTCGAGATTCATTTACTACCGAGGCCTTAATGAGTCTACACATACCGAAAGATGGGGCGTGGGGCGGGGGTGATTTACCCAGACCTGACGTAGTGAATGACGGAACAACAGTGACGAAAAATGTGAAAAGAAGAGTGAAAGGAGAAAAGGTCTAAAATACATGACGTAGAACAATGACAGGTTTGTGGATAGGGATCGTCATACGTCGGAAGAAGATCGAAAGACACTGAACTCTTTGGTCTATTAATTAGAACAACCTTTACGTGTTCTTTTATGTCCGTGAGTAAGGACTTTATACAGACAGAAGAGATGTTACTTTCATGTACAGAGTTTACTTTATTATGTACATGGTATACACTAATTCGTGTATAGTTAATATAATTATATAATATAGGATATATAATGATTAATATTAGTTGATCTAAAAATATGACACTATTTAATGTACCCGCAGATTTAAGGAATGGCATTTTATTCTTTTTACTATGACGAACGAAAAAGTACAAACTACAATTCTAATTTACTTAGATGTAACGACTACCGCTACTAACCTACCGTAGTGGTTGAGCTACCTGGACTCAAACTCGTACGAGACCCTCAACCACTACCTGTCCCTTCGGACCACACGACGTCAGGTACCCCATCGTTTCTTATCCTGTGTTGACTCGCTGACTTGACTTGACTGTAACGACTACTTGTCCATTTTACTATCTTGAAAATGCCTCTTCATAGACAGTAATAGATTGTTTTTACGTATATGTAAATGAATGACTGGGGTCATTAGGGTGAAATTCCTTAAAGAGTACTTTTATGTCGAGGTGTTATAGTGTTATACGTGTTATCACCGATGTCATGATAAATAGTATCCTTTATTACCCTTGTTGGTCTCCTAGGACGGACTTAAGAGTACGATAAAAGTGTATTAATTCGGAGTTTGTCGATATTTTCTTGCTATGTTGAGACATGTTTGGTCGTGTATGACTAAAGGTACCGTATAATTCACTTGTTTTTGTATTCTACGTCTCATATGAATTATACAATAGAAAATGTATTTTTATTCTCTTGTTATCAAAAGTGAAAAAACGTTTTACCAGATATATATTCTTTCTATATAGACTTTATTCATAAAATGTCCACTAATGTAAAGACCATACCTGTCCTTGTCATACTTTCTCTCTACGACCGTTATGAAGAGACTCATATGGAAAAATATCTCAAGACTCAAAGTTTGTTTCTTTGAAAACTATAATTTTTGTTAATATAATTTCGTTTCTCCTACTCCTCTTCCGTTTTAATTTTGACTTTATTTACTTGTGTTAACCCATAATTTAACTATTATATTGGTAGGTCTCTTTTCTTACTTGGAAACCTGTACCGAAGAACTGACGAGTTTCTCTCTTTTAGATTTTTCTTTTGGAAATTGGATTAAATCATCGAAAGGACAAACAATCCTCCTGACCATAATATTAAGACTTTGATGAGACATACATAACATACTACGTCGGTTTTTTTTTTTTTTACACTTCGACCCCTTGACCCGAAGAGTGACACCCACCTCCATCTATACCTATCCGACTCTTCTTAAGACTCCCCGACCTAAACTTAATCACACTCAAGTACTAAAAACCACTGACATGTCTCGAAGAGGTACGGTTTCTACCTCTTCGAGATATGTCAGTCGTTTTTGTTCTGGCCCTTGTCTGACACCGAGTCTAGTACTTGAGGAATAACGGTTTAAGTCTGAGGTTAACTTTTTTCATCCCTTTTGGCGATCTGGTAAGTCCATACTGGATTTAGTTTAGGCAATACTAATATGTCACCTTCACTCTTTATCTAAATTCCCGGATCTAGACTATCTGTCTTACGGACTACTTGATACCTTACTCCAAGCACTGTAACATGTCCTCTGTCCTTAGTTCTGGTAGAGGTACCTTTTCTTTACGTTTTTTCGTTTTACCGACAGACTCCTCCGGAATGTTTATCGACACTTTTCTTCTTTCCGTTTTTCGTTTCCTCTTTTCCTTTCTATATGGGTAAACTTACGTCTCAAGGTTTCTTTTCGTTCTTCTCTATTCTTTCGGAAGGAGTCGCTAGTTACGTTTCTTTATCTCCTTCTGTTGTCTTACCCTTTCTGATCTCTAGAGAAGTTCTTTTAGTCTCTATGGTTCCCTTGTAAAGTACGTTTCTACCCCAGTTATTTCCTGTCTTTACCATACCTGGATTGTCTTCGTCTTCTATAATTC
This sequence comes from Capra ibex, assembly GCA_006410555.1. Classification (NCBI taxonomy): domain Eukaryota; kingdom Metazoa; phylum Chordata; class Mammalia; order Artiodactyla; family Bovidae; genus Capra; species Capra ibex. The sequence goes on from SJYO01045292.1 coordinate 52,951,081, forward strand.
TTCTCCACCGTTCTTATGTATCTTGACATGTTTTTTCTAGAAGTATTGGGTCTATTAGTTCTACCACACTAGTGAGGGTGAGTGGATCTCGGTCTGTAGGACCTTACACTTCAGTTCATCCGGAATCCTTCGTAGTGATGCTTGTTTCGATCACCTCCACTACCTTAAGGTCAACTCGAAAAAGATTAAGATTTTCTACTACGACACTTTCACGACGTGAGTTATACAGTCGTGTAAATCTTTTGAGTCGTCACCGGTGCCCTGACCTTTTCCAGTCAAAAGTAAGGTTAGGGTTTCTTTCCATTACGGTTTCTTACGAGTTTGATAACGTGTTAACGTGAGTAGAGTGTACGATCATTTCATTACGAGTTTTAAGAGGTTCGGTCCGAAGTCGTTATACACTTAGCACGTGAAGGTCTACAAGTTCGACCAAAATCTTTTCCGTTTCCTTGGTCTCTAGTTTAACGGTTGTAGACGACCTAGTACTTTTTCGTTCTCTCAAGGTCTTTTTGTAGATAAAGACGAAATAACTGATACGGTTTCGGAAACTGACACACCTAGTGTTATTTGACGTCTTTTAAGACTTTCTCTACCCTTATGGTCTGGTGGACTGGACGGAGAACTCTTTGGACATATGTCCAGTCCTTCGTTGTCAATCTTGACCTGTACCTTGTTGTCTGATAAAGGTTTATCCTTTTCGTCATGCAGTTCCGACATATAACAGTGGGACGAATAAATTGAATATACTCTCATGTAGTACTCTTTGCGACCCGACCTACTTCGTGTTCGACCTTAGTTCTAACGGTCTTTTTTATAGTTATTGAAGTCTATACGTCTACTGTGGTGGGAATATCGTCTTTCACTTCTTCTTGATTTCTCGGTGAACTACTTTCACTTTCTCCTCTCACTTTTTCAACCGAATTTCGAGTTGTAAGTCTTTTGCTTCTAGTACCGTAGACCAGGGTAGTGAAATACCGTTTATCTACCCCTTTGTCACCTTTGTCACAGTCTGAAATAAAAAAACCCGAGGTTTCAGTGATGTCTACCACTGACGTCGGGACTTTAATTTTCTGCGAACGAGGAACGTTCTTTTCAATACTGGTTACATCTATCGTTAAATTTTTCATCTCTGTAATGAAACGGTCGTTTACAGGTAGATCAGTTCCGATACTAAAAAAGTCATCAGTACATACTTACACTCTCAACCTGATATTTCTTTCGACTCGTGACTTCGTAACTACGAAAAATTGACACCACAACCTTTTCTGAGAACTCCCAGGGAACCTGATGTGCCTATAGGTTGGTCAGGTAGGATTTCCTCTAGTCAGGGCCCACAAGTAACCTCCCTACCTACAACTTTGACTTTGAGGTTATGAAACCGGTGGACTACACCTCTCGACTGAGTAAACTTTTATGGGACTACGACCCTTCCTAACCCCCGTCCTCTTCCCCTACTGTCTCCTACTCTACCGACCTACCATAGTGACTGTGTTACCTGTACCCAAACCCACCTGAGACCCTCAACCACTACCTGTACCTCCGGACCGTACGACGCCAAGTACCCCAACGTTTCTCAGCCTGTGCTGACTCGTTGACTTGACTTGACTTGTACAAACGACTCTTTCCAGACATATCAGTTTCGATACCGAAAGAGTCGTCAGCATCGCTACACTCTCCAACTGGTATTACTTCCACCTCTCGGTTTCTTAACTACGAAAACTTAACACCACGAGCTCTTCCGACAACTCTCAGGGAACCAAACTTTCCTCGAGTTTGGTCAGTTAGTTTTTCATTTAGTCTGAAGTTATAAGTAACCTTCCTTACAACGACTTCGAATTCGTGGTTATGAAACCGGTAGACTATGCTTCTTGAGTGAGGAACCTTTTCTGGGACTACGACCCTTTCTGACTTCCGTTTTCCTCTTCACCCACCGTCTCCTACTCTATCAATCTGTCGTAGTCGTAGTATCGACCACTACGAGTTACCGACACGTAAACTCGTTTGAGACCCTTTATTACCTCCTGTCTCCTCCAACCGCTCGATGTCAGGTATCCCAATGTGTCTCAGTTCTGTACTGAATCACTTACTTGTTGTTGTTATAATAAACTGGGTCTCTCTACAATACCCCTCCCTCCACCCTCCCCCCAAGTACAAACCCTTACGTACATTCTTAATTTCTAAAATTTTAAATTTTTTTATTTTATTATTTTTATTTTCTTTTTTTTATTTTGTAATAGTTTTTTTTATTTATTTATTTGTCTATTTAATATAAGGGGTCGAGATGGAAGAACTTCTCGGACCTCCGTGTGACTCGTGTGTATTCTACGTAGAGAATCACGGTTTTATAAGTTAGAGGTGAGTCATTGTGGTCTTTAGGAACCTATTCACCAATTGAGGTCCAGATCCCGTCTCTGTAATGTTCCCATCAGACCTTACAAGACAACGTGGTCTTCGTTTCTTTTGCTTACTCTGGTACAGTTTTCCTGGATCGTCGGTTATTCTTCCCTGAGAGTGTTCGATGTATACTCTGTCAAACTCGTGACTTTTCTTATTACTGTCACTACCTAAAATTATGTAACTCAATTTTTTTTTTTTCTGGGTACTCAGTTGTCCCTTTCATTTTTACCCCTACCCCTACTCCTCTCTTTCGACAAAGTATTTCTTCTTACGTTTTGTTATGTACGTCTCCCTTACGATCTAAATTTTTGTCGGAAAACGTTCATAGTCATGATCGACTAAGTCCACTTCTAATAGTCCCTCACGATTTTAGAAGTCCAGGTTTCAAGAACCCCTCTGGGTCTTGACCGTTTCGTTAGGACTCCTCTTTCTCGTTTCGTCCTTCGTATTGTGAGGGTCTGAAGTCTGTGTAATGTTTCAATCTTGTTAGTTTTGCCGTACCATGACCGTGTTTTTGTCTGTATGTCTAGTTACTTTGTCTTGTCTCTTGGGTCTTTATTTGGGTGTACGGGTCCCCGTTACTTAGCAGTTGTTTCCTCCGCTCTGATGTTTTACCTTTTCTCTGTCAGAGAAGTAGTTCATCACGACCCTTTCAACCTGACGACGTACCTTTAGTTACTTCAATCTTGTGCGGGAGTGTAGTGTATGTTACTATTTAAGTTTTACTGAATTTCTGAATTTGTATTCGATACTGTGGTATTTTAAGGATCTTCTCTAACTTCCGTTTTCAAGAGACTGTATTTGGTATGGTTACAAAGAAAGGAATCCAATTAGAAGGTTCCGTTATCTTTATTTTTGTTTTTGTTTGGTTTTTTTTTTTTTTACCGTGGATTAGTTTGAATGTTGGAAAACGTTTCCTTTACTTTGGTATTCATTTTGTTTTCTGATTGACGTACGTACGAGTCAGTGATTCAACCAAAATAAGAAACGTTGGGGTACGCGACGCCACGTGGTCCGAGGACAGGATGTATTACCCTCTTTTATAAACGTTTGTCACATTGGTCGTCCCCGATTTAAAGGTTTAATATGTTTGTCGAATATGTTGAATTACTGTTTTTGTCTTTGTCGGGTTGACTTTTTACCCGTCTTCTGGATTTGTCGGTAAAGAGATTTCTTCTGTGTCTTTACCGGTTATCCGTGTACTTTCTACAAGTTGTAGGGATTAATAATCTCTTTATGTTTAGTTTTGACGTCACTCCATGGTGGAGTGTGTTCAACTCTTACCAGTACTAATTTTTCAGATGTTTATTGTTTACGACCTCTCACACACCTCTTTTCCCTTGAGGGGAAGTGACGACCGCCCTTACATTTAACCACGGCGGAGATACCTCTTGTCATACTTCCAAGGAGTCTTTTGATTTTTATTCTCAACGGCATACTAGGTCGTTAGGGTGAGGACCCGTATATAGACCTGTTTTGAGATTAGGTTTTTCTATGTACGTGGGGTTCCAAGTGTCGTCGTGGTAAATGTTGTCAGTTCTGTATCTCCGTTTGATGTACAAGTAGGTGTCTACTCACTTACTTCTTTACACCATACAACACGTATACACATACACACACACACACACACACACACACACACACATACGTATGTGTTACCTTATAGTGAGTCGGTATTTTTCTTTTCTTATGACGGTGAACCTCGTTTTCTATAATAACATGATTCGTTTCATTCAGTCTTTCTATACTATAGTGTATTATAGGGAATGCACACTTTAGATTTTATACCGTGTTTACTTGAACAGATGTTTTGTCTTTCTCTGAGTGTCTATGTCTCTTGTCTGGACACCAACGGTTCGCCCTCTTCCCATCCCTTCTCTTCCTGACACTCAAACCCTAATCGTCTACATTTGATAATGTATATCCTACCAATTTGTTGTTCTAGGATGATATGTCGTGTCCCCTGATATAAGTTATAGGAGACTGTTTGGTATTACTTTTTCCTATACCTTTTTTATATATTTACATATTGACTCAGTCAAACGACACGTCTTCTTTAATTGTAACATTTAGCTGGCATGAAGTATTTTTTTAAAAAAAAATTAAGAACCCCTGATCTCTATGAATTTCTAGAGTTTTATGGTGACGTGTCCTCTCGATTAAATGTTTCTCTTTTCCGCGGTGTAAATGAGACTCCTCTGACCCACCAGGGGTGGAATAGATTCCCTGGTTGAGTCGTAGTGGTCATCTCCCCCAGGGACTCCAGTACATGGAGAACTGTACGATGTCTCTCTTTGGATGTAGTGGTTGAGTATCTCATAGAATCGGTTTGTACAGAGTATAAGACCAAACAGTCTATTTTAGTCCAAATTACAATGACCTTTATACTTATGTCTAACAGATAAACTAACAAAATCTTAGCGACGTTTTAAAGAGTCTACAAGATACCATAACACCCATGTCTCCTCGTTCAGGAATAGTAATTGACAGTGCATACGATTTCTTAAATCCCCACTCCATAGTACTGAAGACGGTGAATGAAAGTTTATCAATTTTTATAATATACATATCAATATATACAATAAAGGTATAGTTTATATAGTGTGTGCACTTTCACTTTCAATGAGTCAACACAGGTTGAGAAGCACTGGGGTAACCGATATGTCAGGTACCTTAAGAGGTCCGTCTCACGACCTCACCCATCGAAAAGGGAAGAGGTCCCCTAGAATGGTGGGGTCCCTAGTTTGAGTCCAGAGGGTGTAACGTCCGTCTAAGAAATAGTCGACTCGGTGTTCCCCTTGGTTCTTATGACCTCACCCATCGGATAGGGAAAAGGTCGTCTAGAAGGACTGGGTCCTTAACTTGGTTCCAGAGGACATAACGTCCGTCTAAGAAATGGTTGACTCGACAGTCCCTTCGGGATATAGTATGTATCCATAGTATATACGGATACTTTTTGATCTATCGTTCCACAAGCGATCACAATTCAGAGTACTTCCCAAATGTCTAGAACGAATATGAGAAGAAGGTTAAAAAGGTACCAAAACTTTGTAAAGTTTCGTTTTCAGTTCATACTTAGTATCATATATTGTACACACAGATCGGGTGATATCCAGAGTTGTTCCCCCTCGGTTTTACTCTGGTAGTAGATAAAACAAAAGGAAAAAATCTTAGAGTCTCTAAGGTAAAGTGTCAGAACCGACACCAAACCAACTTCCGTCTCTTTATTGGTGGGTCGTTCGACTCAACGCCAAAAACAGACTCTGTAAACACTTCTTTTCCCCTTTTGTATTTCTTGGACAAATCGGAGGATAATTGTTGGGGAAGCGTCTACTTTGTGACCCCGAGTTACCGGTGTTCGACAAGAGTAGTCACCACCCAATGAAGTGTACGAGTGTTTCCGTGACCCCACTACCTTAATGTTTAAGGTGAGTAAAGGGTCTTCTGTTAAAACATCGTGTCTACTTTCGTGGTACTGAGGTCGGTCGAGTTGGACGTTCTACGAAGGAACCAAGGGACTTCCCCCAAAGTCAATTACCTGATCTCGACTCGAGGTAGACGTCGAGCTGGAGTTGCAGTTACTCGGGGGTCGTTTGTCTCTATCACGGAGAGGGGAGAAGTCCTCTTTACCTTGCATTGGCACCGTACGTGTCCCAGGACACGAGAAGACTCTGGAAGGACATCGGAGGTACGGGGGGCTCCACCCCGGAGCCCTCTCGACGTTCGGTCTCCGGACCACAGGACTTACAAGCACGAAAATGACACTACTACGGGTGTGTCGAACCCTCTCGTCTCTACCTCCACGACGGTAATTACCGCACACTGATTTTAAATTAAAGTTTCGTAACGACAAGAGTTAGACAAAACTATTTCTGGAACACTGACAAAGGGGAGGGGGAACCACTACTCTTCTTCTTTACCTCTCCAACCCCGTACGGAATTTCTACCCTGAACCCTACACGTCGACGTGTATATCCATCAGGAGTTATTCACCGGGTTCCGTCCGTCTCGTAGAACCGTTCTTTACAGGACTCGAGAAGGACCCGATTTGGGAGGACAAGTAGAAGTCGTAGGACGTAAAAGTACGACCAAGGGTTGTGACCGAGGGGCTGGGGGAACAGGTTGTTGGTCCAAGGGGGGTACTTGAGAACAGTGATTTGGTGGGACCCGAAGGGACCACCGAGGCAGTCCTTTCTCTGGTGGACGTTACGACCTCTGGGCACAAACTATAGACCCGACCCTTCTACGGGACCTCTTCCTTTACCGATGGGTAAGGTCATAAGAACGAACCTTTTAGGGTACGTGTCTCCTCGAGCCACCCGATGTCAGGTACCTCAGTGTTCTCAGTCTGTCTTGAATCGTTGATTCGGTGGTTTGGTGGGATGAACGGGGTTGAGACATAGAGGAATAATATATTTTACTTCAAATTACAATAACCTTTATACTTACACCTACCAAATAAACTAATAAAAATTCAATTACACTTTAAGACGGTGTAACGGTAAGGAACCTATAGCTACAGTACAAAAGATATCGATTCTGTCACCTGTAGATGTCGAGATTTCTCTACCTACCCACCAAAGATCCAACTAACACGATCTCCTAAGAAACAGTTCTAAAAAAAACCCCCACCCCCCACCCCTGAATCACGTTTACATCATCGATGTAAATTACTTTTGAATTCTCAGAATACCTATACTAAGATCAAAGATATGTACGGTAGAAAAGATACTCGTGTTATTGGATCTTCAATTCACGATACTAACAGAGGAAAAAAAAAGTTTATTGGTGTACCGACCCCCCAGAATCAAGGGACTGGTCACTAGTTTATACCCGGGGGTTATCGCCTTCGTGTCTCAGGATTGGTGACCTAGCGGTCTCTTAAGGGTTAGATAGAGGTAAAAATGTCTATTCCTTGGGTCCGCGACTCTCCAATTTGTTGAAAGAGGTCCGTGAAAACCAAGGTCTCAGACTGAAAAGTCTGTCTGTCAGATACACGACAGTTTCCTCGATAAATAGAAACTATGTTACCTCGGTTTAGATCTCTTTCAAGACCGTCGAAGTAATCTTGGGTTTAGGTCCCGGTGTCTTACTTCGGTTCTACTCTGCAGACTGGGAGATAACCACCGACCTGTCCTTATCCGAGGGTCCTTCGTCCCGTGATTGTAGACTGGGTTCACTCTCGACGTGGGTGTCCTCTGGCTCCAAGAAACGTTCTGTCCTTCGACCTCCTTGTTCCACTGTCTCCGACTTAGGGGTGGTGACACGATGGGTCTTCGTGTCAGATCTCCCCGACGTTTCTCTCACCGACGTTCCTACTAAAATTTTCCATGACCCCCCCCCCCGAACAATGTTTCCGTCTAAACTATTTTGAAGGTCCAGATCCTATTCTACTTCNTTATCCGAGGGTCCTTCGTCCCGTGATTGTAGACTGGGTTCACTCTCGACGTGGGTGTCCTCTGGCTCCAAGAAACGTTCTGTCCTTCGACCTCCTTGTTCCACTGTCTCCGACTTAGGGGTGGTAACACGATGGGTCTTCGTGTCAGATCTCCCCGACGTTTCTCTCACCGACGTTCCTACTAAAATTTTCCATGACCCCCCCCCCCCGAACAATGTTTCCGTCTAAACTATTTTGAAGGTCCAGATCCTATTCTACTTCCCTTGCTCCCTGTTCAATCTTCTCCAACGTCCCGAAAGGAGACATGCGAACACCCCGAAACGTCGACTCCTATACCCAGAACTAGGGTGGGCCCTGGTAGTGAGTCCGGAGGGACACAAGATCCTTCATATGGACTTGTGTCCCTCTCTTCAGTCATTTCTCCTCCTTTACTCAAGTTAAAGCCTATGAAACAACTCTACGGACATCCTGTGGGTCCACTTATGCACCGAGACCCACGTAAGTTACACACACGGTTCGAGAAATACACATAAAAGACTACGATTAAAAATTCTCTTAGGTCTCGGCAGACTGAGGTTTGAGTTGTACAGAGTTGTCATACTAGTTATGTGTGGAAGAGAAAACTCTCCGTAGTCACACCAGTTTACGACCGTGTCGTCCACCGTATTTCACTCTCGTCCCTACACCTACTCGTACACAGACACCGTCTCCACAGTGACAGATCCCGGTGTCCCGGGGGCCTCAACACATGACATGTCGGACGTACCACACAATGACTTCTCGAATCTCTTCTACGACTATGTGACTGTCTCTCTGCTTTCTACGACCTTTTTTTATTTGAGAACGTTGACGATCCGCACCGGCGGACTCGACCAGGTCGGGAGGGTCAAGGACTCCCTCGTGCGGGTGAGGGACTGAGTGGTAGGAGGAGGCAGACGTGGTGGTCGAGGAGCGAGAGGTAGGCCGGAAGTCCCAACCTGTCGTCGTCGGCGTCGGCCTACCAGTACTTCCCTGCGTCCGGGGCGTCCCACATCACCCTCCTCCAGACCTACTCGAGGAGCCGGAGCATGACGACGACCAACTTGTGCATGACCATGACGTGACACTCCAACATCGACACCGTCGCCCAATGGCGCATCGGTTTCCCGAGGGTGACGTCCCAGTCGACGGCCCGAGCCTACAGGTGCTAGAGGTGCAAGACACCCGGCACGTGGCCCAGACGTTCTGTGTGTGTGTTCTGTGCCCCGAGACTCGTCCGGTAACCCTTCCGCCCCACCCCCGAGACGATTTTGTTCCCTTGTGTCGAGAGTGGTTAAGTCGGTGACGGAAGGACTAAAGTGGTGAATCTTATATTAAATTGATTATAAAAAGACATTTTGTTTGGATAATAAATTTCTGTTCGTAGATTTTCTTTTGGATAAATTTCCCTTTCGGACTTAGTGACCAGTATTTACTTATAATTGGTAAACCTTTTTTACGTTTCAACAATTTTAATAACTCCAAGTAGTCCCATGGTGACTTCTGGTAACACCCATGGTGGTTGTCGCGTGTGTTACGAAACCCTTTTATGATTAACTCTTCCTTCGACGTCAAGACTAGATAGAAAAATGTAAAGTAGACCGGTGTAGGAAGGGGAACTCTTTGGTCGGGGGAGAAAAGTCGAGTGACGTGAGCTCACGTCTCTTACGTGTGACTCGACGGAGGCGTTGTGTGTCGTGGGTCCGACAGTGACACTGGTCACCTGTTGCGGAACCTTAGAGGAAAGGAAAGTGACTTTTGTGTTGTCTAGGAAAACCTCGGAGGGTGTTGTGGGAAGTTGGGAAGGAAGAGAGGAGAGGAAAGAGGTGGTTTGTCCGGAGAGGTCCCCATAGTAAGATTTTATCTAAACTACGTTGCCAGGTTGAGGATCCGTGTCTAAACCTGTTTTAATATTAAGTCTTTCTATTAACGTGGGGGCACAAGTATCGTCGTGATAAGTGTTGTCGGTTCTGTACCGTCCTTGGATTTACAGGTAGTCGTTTCCTTCCCTATTTCTACACCATGTTACCTTATGATGAGTCGATATTTTTTTTTACTTTATTACAGTAAACGTCGATTTACCTACCTGGGTCTCTAATAGTAGGATTCGCTTCCTTCAGTCTTTCTCTTTCTATTTATGGTATACCATAGTGAATGCACACCTCAGATTTTATGCCGTGTTTACTTAAATAGATGTTTTGTCTTTGTGTGAATGTACGTATTTCTTGTCTGAACACCAACGGTTCCTCCTCCCCCCGTTCTCTACCTTCTTGACCCTCTACCCTAATCGTCTACGTTTGAGAATGTACATCTTTCTTTTTTCAAGACGACTCCTCGTGTCCCTTGATGTAAGTTATAGGATATTATTTAGTATTGTCTTTTATTATCCTTTTTATTATTAAAATTTTCTTTATTTTTACTTTTTGTCCAGAATAATACGGAAGAGTGGGGTCTCGACAGAGGGTAAGATAGGGAGGGGTGAATATAACCAGGGTCTGGGAGTATATATTGTCACCGGTAGAAATAAAATAGTACTTATAAGATAAATATGTTTAATTCATCTACAAAAACATGTTTTTTTCTAATATTGTTTGTTTTGTTAAAAAAAAATTTAGAGGTATACATTTCGAGTAAGAGATTCCGACTCCGTAAATAATGTTATCTTTGTGTTGGAGAAAAGACCAGTCGCGCGGGGCATTCGAGGAGGTAGTCCAAAAGAAACGACCCTCATCAATTCGTGTCCGATCTCTACGTTAGTCACATAAAGGGGGGTGCGATGGATGTCCCGAAATGGTTAAATATATTAGAGAAACCCAGGTAAAAGATAAAGTAAACAATTTATCTCTATTACTATCATCAATTGAAATACGTCCCCTACCGCCCCCCCCCCGTAATTTACTCCACAACAAACGTTTTCGAGAATCTTAATGTGGACCTTAAATTCGTGAGTTATAAACCGTCAAAAAGAAAACGTCATTTTCCTTTTCATGATTTTTATTATTGTTCGGGAGCGTACGACCTAGGAGGGTTGGTGGAATATACACCGTCACGACACATCGTAGGAATGCGTTTTCCTACTGAAGACAGTGGAGAGACCAAGGGAGTCTCGTATCCCCATTCCGTCGAAGGGGCGGTTACGTCACTATTTTTCCCTCCCACCCCTTAAGGGACCACCAGGTCACCAGTCCTGAGACGAGAAGGTGACGTTCCTCGTGCCCAAACTAGGGACCACCCTCTCGATTCTGTCCCGTACGGTGTACCGTACCGGTTTTTCTTTTTTCCGTCCGCTATGACTACCTCGACTCAGGAGACTAGACAGACACGTCCCGTCTACAGGACACTGAACACATCCCTGTGTGAAACTTCACCAAGAGAAACCTCTTCCTACGAATCTTTACTTGCAGTCCCTCGGGTCCTCGGTCGGGTCTGGAGGTTACGTGACGACCCCTCTGCCCGTCAGACCGGGACGAGTTGGTGACTCAAGTGCCAGTGAGAATGTCGGGTTATTGAGTACAGTGCATTTCCTTTCGGGCACAGGGTTTTCGTTTCTCTACTGTGGCTTGTTTTCGACGACACACCTCGGGTGTACCTAGCTTGTCACTCTTCCCTCCAGGGGTCTCGACCCCTCAAGACTGGACCACACCGACAATGGCGACGAGCGAAGTGTGTTCCTGTCTCTGTCTCAATTGTCACTCTTTGAGGAACGGACCCTTCAGGACTCGTAGGGGGTCGTGACGGACCGTCTTCGGAAAAAGAACCGGGTCTACGGTCTTGTGACGACCGTCCCTCCGGCGGGTGGGGCGAGCCTTGGAGTACCTGGGAGGAGACCCACACGGAAGTTTTGACTGAATCTCGAAACAGGTCGATGTGTTGACGGGAGTACGGGAGAACCGAGTGGAACAATCTCACTCTAGTCCTTATGAATTCTGGACATTTTAGGTTCCAATATTGAGATAAAACAGTTTGTAGAATTCTACATGGTGTCAGGTACAATTTATGTGTAAACCCTTAGAGGTTATAAAGGAAGTGAAGGGACTATCGAGTCAACCATTTCTTAGACGGACGTTATGTCCTCTGGAGCCAAGTTAAGGATCCAGTCCTTCTACTCGAACCTCTTCCCTATCCGATGGGTGAGGTCATAAGAACCTGAAGGGAACACCGAGTCGACCATTTCTTAGGTGGACGTTACACCCTCTGGACCCAAACTAGGGACCCAACCCTTCTATGGGACCTCTTCCTTGCCGATAGGTGAGGTCATAAGACCGGAACTCTTAAGGTACGTGACATATCAGGTACCCCAGCGTTTCTCAGCCTGTGCTGATTCACTGAAAGTGAGAGAGTGAGTTTTGAGGGAAGTTCGTGATTACTTTGTTATTTTTGTTTTGTTGGAACTACCGGTCGTCGGAGTCAAACCCCAAGATAGTGGGGATAGTGGAACACTGAGGCATTCCTTCTTTGACTGCCGGTTAGGGTGAAATACCTACTTATTTGACTTCGGTCTCTCCAGGTCCTTGAATGTGTCTGACTGTTCTCCATTCAAGTCGCACTGTCGAAAAATTTTTAACAGGACGTGCGATCTTATATTCGAGAACCTCTCGTTCCCACGAGAGACGAGTAGGGAAGTCGGACGTGGGTCGCATAGTCAACTTTCCTACGAAATCAAACATTTATGGTGGTGTTGGACACTTCTTTCATAGTGATCTGAGCAGGATCTCCTTTGGTTTCAAAACACTCTACTTTCCTACCCGGGTTTCGCCGTCTCACTCGCCGTGTCGACTCTAGACTTAGACCCAGGTCCTAGACACAAAGGAGACATGACACTATAGTCCTTCCTCTTGTTCCTTTCCTGTATTTGTGCTCCGGACAGTGTCAGGAGTCCTTAGACCCCTCTTGCATCACTCTTTAGACTCTTGACATGTCACCTTCACCGAACTAGGTATCCGCGGATTCTGGGTGACCCCTCCCACTGTACCCGCGAATTAGTGTCGCCCCGATTCGACTCATGACTGGGCAGAAGGGTGAGGAGTGGAAGTCGGTGATCTCAGGAGAGGGGCTCAAGTGGATCCTTCCACACGTGTATTTGTGGAAAGACGACGAGAAGTTCCTTCCTCGTCTGCTCCCGTGGAAAAGTTTCTTCCGGTCTCTACAACGTTCGGACGGTGTCTCGTTTCTCTGAGGGAGGGTTTCACCCTTCCAGTCCCGTGTCCTCTTCACTGAACGAGGGAGACTTCGTCTACGCTGACTGACAGTAGTCTGTCCGGTGTCCCTTGTCGCTTCGACCCGTCTCGTACCGAACTTCGGTCTGAGACCGCGAGTGATCGACACACTGGAACCCGTTCCCGTGAAGTAGAGACTCGGAGGTAAAGAAGCAGATATTTCACCTTTAACAACGTGATTAGTGTCTCCCGATAATTACTCATGTTTTACTTGACATTTCTTTCTCTTTTAACGGAGATTGTCACCCGTAGGGAGAATCTCTCTTACCGGAAAGAACCCCTTTCCGGAAATCTTCGAACGAACCTCATCTTCGAAGTGAGGGTCCCGGAACCCTGGTCAACACGAATCGGAAATTTCCTTCGCCTTTTACTTGAGTGACCGACGACCCTGACTTATCCCCTCCTTCTCTCACTTGTACTGACACCTTAGGACCCACCTCGAGTTTCCCTGACAAGAGTACCCTGAGGGTCAGAAGTTGTTCCAGGAGGTCTATGGTGTTTGCCAACCGATACTAACCTAAAGAGCGCCGAAGACTCTAGACTTACGGAGTGAACTCGGTTTATTCTAGGGTGTACCCTTGTTTCTCTGGTCTCCGTTTCTCCTGAACCTTTTTTTACAGGTCCACACAATGACTGTGGAACTTTCTATTACACTCCGAAAGAGTCCGATACCTTAGTCTCTAAGTTCGTTTTGAGTCCTTCCTTCCTTCCTTCCTTTCAGCGAGTCGGCACAGGCTGAGGAACGCTGGGGTACCTGACATCGGATGGTCCGAAGAGTCAGGCACCCTAAAAGGTCCGTTCTCATGACCTCACCCAACGGTGAAGGAAGAGGTCCCCTAGAAGGGCTGGGTCCCTAGCTTGGGCCCAGAGGGCGTAACATTCGTCTACGAAATGGGGAGTCAAGTTCACCTTTCTGTTCTTGAAGACACCGGGACACCCACTCTATGCACACCCAACTTTCACAAGATATTCGAGTTCTTGAGGGTAAGTTCTTTTCCGTTTCGACCGATATGTAATTGGTACCTGACCCGTCGACGTACGACTTTTGTTCACAAGTCGTCTCCCTTGACTCTAGTCGTTTCCCTGTACTGAATGGGTCCTGGTGTGTCGATTCAGTCAGGGGTCGAAACCTGAGGGCGTCGTGAAATGTGTTGGTAGGTCGGGTGAGTTACGAACGACACGAAAGGTCCTCGACGAACAAGAACATAGGTAGTGAGGAGGGTCCGACGTTCCCTGGTATACGACAAACAGGTCGTTGGATCGTGTACCGTGGTCCGGACAGTTCCCTGGGTCAGACACAACCAATTTGACTCTACTTGTCTACCACTAGACAAAAACTCTTGACCCGAACCTGGGGGACTGAGGTGTTAAGAGACAAGACGGGGGACGTTCGTGTAGTGGTTCAGAAATTCCACTTCCATAGAAAAAAAAAAAAAAAGGTAAGTTTGTTCTCTTACAGGACTTTAGGATGTGCTACCTTTGATCAAAAGTTTTACGTACTACCTTCGTAAGTGCGAAAGTGAGACTGGGAGGGTCTGGAGTCTACCGTTTGGGACGAAGCCAAGACCATTAACGGACGTCGTCCCTCTCAGAGTCCAAATGTAAGGTCAACCATGTTTGTTCAACCTTTAACGACTCTTTCGGAACACACACGTCACCTCTAACCAAACAACTTAAATATAGGGAGCACATTTATACAGGTTCGGGTCTCGGGTACCAAAGACGGAGGTCTATTCCGAGACAGGTATGCTGGAAGAACTCTTTCTCGGATGTTCGGTAACTCTACCTTGTTACCCTTTTCTCACACAGAATAGACCCTGCGACCTTTCAGACGGAGACTACCTATTAGTGTCACCACACTGGAGACCCAAGTGTCAGAGATACGGAAATCTGAACCGTCACCCCCGGTTACGGTTCGGGATACGTGACCTTCGTGCGCGGTCGGGAGACGTCTGGTACGGGAAGAGGATCTCTTCCTCAGTTACCCGGTGACACGGATGGACCAGGGACACCTGGGTGACCGGGTAGACCTGGTCCGAGACCTACGGGTTGTGGAGTCTTAAGGGACAGGGTTACCGGGGTTTGAGTTAAAGTCTCGAACAGACTTGGAGAAAGGAACCAAACCGGTAGGTTCCAGTCTGGTATAAGGTAGACACATGGGGATCTAGGTTTCCCACTTGTTTCCTACCGACAAACCTCCTTGTCTAGAAACACCCCTTCCTGCCTCAGTCCACTTTCTTCCTTTCCCTGGTATCCGGAGACACACATAGAACAGGGTCTGACAAAACACAAAAATGTATACTATCCCTGTCCACACACACACACACACAGAGTGAGTGTAGAAGTCTTCGAAGAAATAAGACTTCGATGGAGACCTTCCGCTCCACCTGGAGAAGTGGAGTCAGTACACGGGGGAACGGTACACTCTAGAATGATTTCATGGTAAAGGAGGACTTCATGGTAAAAGTTGGGTTTTGAGTCTCACGTTGGACGTTGAATGTGGGAGGGTGGAGGTTTAAGGGAGGGACTAAAAGGTGACAAGTAAGAAACTTGGGACACAAGGATCTCGTCTCACAACGTAGGAACTAGGAAAATACGGAGGTACGGGACCAACCCAACGGTGACCGTTTAGGGATAGGTCATATAAGTTCCGGACTGAGGTTTCGGTGAGACAGAAACATTGAAAGAGGTTTTTGAAAATAACGGGTCCGTCCTACTTAGTAGTAGAGAAAAGAAATGATAAAGAAGGTGTCAGGAATAGTTTAACGTCTAATTAACGGACGTACAAACCAAGTGTGAGTGGGAGAGGGACGAGTGGGCACTCGTGGATCTAGAGAAGTAAAAATATTGACCTTGAATATTGACTAATTATTTATTCATAGTCATTTATATTTTTCATACTCTGTTGACTTCTGACTTGGTCTTAGTTCCGAGATTGTAGGACGTCCCCTTTACGTCGTTCACTTCCCCACTCAGTCCTGGGAGAGATGTGAGGTCAATAATTCCATTAGTGCACCAATTCAATCTTAAGGTCGAAGAATAAAATATCCCTGTTTCGGAAGTAGGGAAGACAGTTTCCATTGACGACTTGTTAGAGGATTACTGGAATTAGTTCCGTTGTAGAATTAAAAAATTTTTTCCTAATCGTTTCGTCTAAAGACTAAGTACTTAAAAGATACATAAGTAGAATCTTACACCTCAACCGACATTGTATACATGACAAGTTTCAACTTGGATTTAACTCTATTAAACCCCCGTATCCCGACTTTTACGCCTCCACCTATCGAACATACATTTTAATTAAAAAATAGGTAAACCTCTATGTTAAACTCAAGGAAAGTTTAATTTAACGTTACCTCAGGATCCGTCGACCTTTGTAATAACGGTTGTATTAAACTATGACGTTCTCGTCATTATGTAACTGTCTATCAAGCTACACTGGTAATTAAACGCTAAAGACGTACCTTTACTATGTGCTTCCCTTTTTTCTATTTTCCTTGTTTTAATTTTAGGCAGAAGAAAGTCGTACTAGGTTTGGACGAGAGTACGAAGGAAAGACGGTGACGGAGAGTAAATGACGTCTACAAACCATCTTCTACTCTTAAACAACTGATAATGGTG
Organism: Capra ibex; assembly: GCA_006410555.1. NCBI lineage: Eukaryota > Metazoa > Chordata > Mammalia > Artiodactyla > Bovidae > Capra > Capra ibex. The sequence goes on from SJYO01045292.1 coordinate 52,967,731, forward strand.
TCTGTGGGAATACTTCCATCCGTTCCTGTCCTTAGGTCTCCGAAGTAAAGCCCTATAGCCATGGGAGTGGTAGGTCCCAGTGACCCAGGATGGATGGGGCCGGTGATTTTAGTGGGTTTCGATCTTGTACAACAGAACACTCTCGACTGAGCCAACAGTAGGAGAACGTCTCTATAGTATCTCCTACATGCAGTAAGTGTACAAGCAACCGAGTGGGTGACGACTTTTTTACGGGGCCTCCTCCCTCCGTAGCACTACACCATCTTTCCTTGTGACCGAGACAGCAGTGGACCTGGACTTCGTTCACTGGACGGGGTAGACTCAGTAAAATGAGTACACATTTAGTTCTTACCATGAGGGACGGAAAATCCCGGTACCCCACTTAATTCCTCTACCACAAGTGGTTCGAGGACCTACCATACACTGTGTCGACACAAGGGAATTTACGTTAAGGGTGGAGGTCTTCCCTCCGCTCCGTTCCCTTGGTGACTCTGTCTTGTCCCCAGGACTTCTACTGTCACCTGGGGACCTGTCCAAGAGCCAGGTCGACCACCGACCCAAGTACGAAAAATTTACTGCCAAAACTCAATCGTTCGAGGATAATTACGTATAAATGTGTCGATAGATATGAAGGGAAAGATGTTTGTACGGAGCCTGGTGACTCTACCCTGTCCGTAAACCCCTACGACCCCTTACTGTGTCTGCTAAAGACTGGAAGTACTTTAGGTACGAGATCTCCCCCCGCATCTGTGCTGTTGACACTTCCCGCCTTACTACTGCGGACTACCTCGAAAACGTCCCTTCCACGGTCCGAAGGTCCGTTGTTCACAGTCTTCCTGTGTCGGAACGCGACCTTTAAGTAGACTCGGTTAAATCAGTACTGAGTGCGTGTCGGAATGTAAGTAAAAGTGTCTTTGGTCTTCGGTGGTTTCTTTAGACTCCACTCACTTCCAATTGTTACGGAAGTATTACCGTAATAATCCAATATTTATTTTCGTTCAGACTCCAGTTTAAGATGATGTGTCTATTTGTAAATAATGTGTTTACATATAATCATTCGTCTCTGTTTGTCGAGTATGTTAGGTAGCATATTTCAAGTTACTCCGGGATCGTTGGACAGGAACAGAAAAATCCACTAGCCCAAGGACAGAACAGACCTCCAAGTAAATTTCGTCAATACTGTCGTAAGAGTCCATCCTCAACTGTTTAAAAAAAACATTTCCCGATCTATGATTTAGGAAATTCGAAACACCCAGTCTGTCAGAGACAACATTGATAAACAGAGACGACAGTATTACGTTTCCGTTTGTGTCTGCTACGCATCTGTTGGCCGTACCGACACAAGGTTATTTTCGAATAAATGTTTTTATCCCTATCTGACCCTCAAACCCTAGCTGAACATGTGTGATGATACAAAATTTTATTTTGCAAAGAGGTAAAATTTTTTTCATTTTATTTCCGTTCTTTCGGTTCAGACACCCGATATGAAACAGGTGAAGACAGGGTTCCCGTCTTAGTTCTTGTAATGTCTGAGTAATCCATTGGTCCCTAGGAGGAGTAGGTTATCCACTGCGTCCTGACAAGTCCTTAGTGCCGACCCTGAGGCAGGGATTCCGGTTCTCAGTCTCCGGAACGACCCGCGAGGACGTAGTGCATGCAAGCCTTTCGTGAGAGTACGATAAACCGGTTGGGCACATAAAACTTATGAAAGTGGTGAATCTCAGGTAAAATGTTATGAATATGATCAGATGTCCAGGGACTAAAGGTGGTCTTGTTAGTTAAAGACCGTGAACCACACGACTAATCGTTTTACTTCCAACACCTAGTTCTGTACTATAGTCTTCGTGGACCCGTGGTCGTAGTTTTCGTGAATAGCTGATCTTATGGTCCCCAGGAAGGGACTGGTCATGCCAGAACTACCCTTCCGACCGTCGTGACCCAATGTTGGAGTGGGTATTGAGTACGTATTCTAAGGTGACCATTTATAAACTCTCATTTAGTCGTTGTCACATTACACCTCAGTTCTCCAGTTGTTCCACAGGACCTCCTCCTCCGGAACCCGTTTCCTCTCTATAGATTGGTCCACTTTCATGCTCAACACCTCTTTATTCTCCTACTTGTATCCCTCTCCCTTCCAATTCGGGGTCCGTTTCCACAGTCGTGCAAATGTCCGGTTCTATGTTCACCCTGAAGGGACACTAGGTCCCCGATTCTGGGGTGTGAGGTTTCGTCCCCCGGTCCCAAACTAGGGATCAGTCCCGTGATCGAGGGGGCACGATGTTGATTCTCAAAAGTACGTCCTTGATTTCTAGGGTGTACGACGTTCCGTCTACCTTCTAGGACTCACGGCATTGGTGCTGGGCCATGTCGGTTCATTTAATTATTTTTATTTATGTATAATTTTTTATTTCAGGTTCTGTGTTCTTCTTTCCTCGTTTACCGGTAGTTCTACGACTATGCACTTACCTGTCCGTGACCCTCGTCGTTAGGGACGGAGGGTGTCGTCTGGGTGTGAGGGACGTCACTAACAGTCCGGTCAGACTCACGATGCGTGATATTACCCGTAATAGTAATGGATTCTTCATTGACTCTTGTCATTGAGGCCATCAAGATTGTCTCTATGTCATAAGATACGGTTTTCAGTTCGTGCCCTGTTTGAGTAGGAGAATTTATAAAGACTCGAGGATGGTACACAATCCGTGATGTAGTGTACATCCTCACTGGGTTTGTCTGTTTTTAGGAGAGACGGGACTTCCCCGAAGGTAAGAACATCCCTCATCCCCCAATTTATTATATACTCTATTAGTCTTTTACTCTTACAGTCTACCGTCATTCACGAGATCTCTAAGATCCCTTTTTAGTTGGTTCACTTAAACCAACGTTATATTACTTCACATTTTGGTCCAGACCAGGTCGTCGGGATAGGGAACCCGAGATGTCAAATCGAAGAGTCCCACACCTACCCCTTGGTCCTCAGTCTGTGTCGTGTCCAAGTTCTCCGTTGGTTGACCGGCCTCCGGTACCTGAAGTCCGGGTCCCACTTGTATTGTCGATGTTGGGTTCCCGGGACCCTATCAGTGACTCGGTACCAGAGAACCAAGGTTGTAGGGAAGATATGGGACAAAACACTACGACCCCGACCATCAGGTATTTCGTGTAGAGACGAAGTAGTGTACCAAGATACGATCAGAGACGGTCAACCCCCGTTATCTGTCACTAGAGGTTGGAAGGACCGTGACACAATCAGGGAGTCAGCGCAGGTTGAGAAACGTTGGGGTACCTGACACGGACGGTCCGAGGAGACAGGTACCTTAAGAGGTCCGTTCCTATGATCTCACCCAACGGTACGGGGAAAGGTCCCCTAGAGGGACTGGGTCCCTGACTTGGGTCCAGAAATGGGTCCATCCGTGTAAGAAATGGTAGACTTGGTGGTTCCGTCATCCCTGCCCGAAACACCTTCTGTCAGAAAGGTACCTGTCCCCTCGCCTACCAAAGTCCTACTAAGTTCACGTGATGTAAACAATACGACTCCAACTGGACTGTCCTCCGCCACCAACCCACCATTGCTCTCGCTAACCCTTCGTCGACATTTATATGGACTTCGAAGTGAACGAGTGTCGAGTGGAGGACGACACACCGGGTCAAGGATTGTCCGGTGTCTGGTCATAGCCAGATACCGGGTCCCCAACCCCTAGGGACGAGATTCTCCTTCTCTCATAAACGATAAAGGCACCCGTAGTGAGGTTATAGCGAAGAAGTGGAGCCCCTTCAAGTAAGACAAGGTCGTCAACTTAGATCAAACGTCAAAGAGATTGTGAAGTTCTCGTCCTAAGTGACGTCTTGGAGTCTCTGTGACGACGACGACGATTCAGCGTAGTCAGCACAGACTGAGAAGAGCTGGGGTACCTGACGTCGGGTGGTCCGAGGAGTCAGGTACCCTAAAAGGTCCGTTCTCATGACCTCACCCCACGGTAACGGAAGAGGCAGTCTCTGTGATCGTGGTCGGTTTTTCACGAGGAAGAAGGTTGAAAAATTTACGAAGACTAAGGTCGGACAAGAGAACAAGAGAGATCGGGATCACCATGGACAGGAGTGTCCACGATATGACCATATTATGAAAGTACAAGAGACAATGGAAAACTCAAAAGATCGGTTAAGGAACATATATCAATTGTTCTTCAAAGGTTCGAAAGTACCACTGGAACCACAATATCAGAAAAAAAAAAAAGGTGTTTCAAGGATCGGTTTCTTTATGGATCATCAAAGTAAGTGATCAACCAGGTTCGTTAAATTATTCATAAACATCGGATTGGGAATCACTCAGAAGGACCCATGGAGTTTACCATTTCTTAGACAGACGTCACACCCTCTGGACCCGAGCTAGGGACCCACCCCTTCGAGGGGACCTCCTCCCGTACCCTTGGGTGAGGTCATAAGAACGGACCTCGTAAGGTACCTGTCTCCTCGGACCGTCCGATGACAGGTACCCCAGCGTTTCTCAGCCTGTGTCGACTCTCTGATTGTGTCTGTGCCGGTGAATTATCATCGAACTCTTTTGTTATGTGTCTTTAGCTTTCTTTTTTATAAAATTAAGGGAAGAATTTATTGGTGTTAGTGAATAAATATCCTATGGACGTAAACAGTTCGGGACGTGTGGAATAGTTTGACACCCAAGTCTAATTTTTAACGAGGAGAACAACGGACGGGATACGACTAAAAGGACGTTATGAACGAAAAGTGGAGTCATTGTTGTCGTTCGGGTCGAAACGTTTCTATACTACAGTGACTTTCATTACCTCCGGTTGGATTACCACTTTGACACATAGTGGAGTTGAATCACGAAACATGTTACAGACTGACTATTGTGATAAAAGGTACGAGTAAATTTTGACTTTAAGATTTGTGGGAGTACGACACGGAAACACTCAAGTAACACCATCGGATCCAACGGAGTCCTTTCAAACTCTTGGTGGTACCACTTGAGGATAATCCGTTAGGAGGGACAATAATTTCATTCACACACTACTTTAAGTTTGAGTTGGAACTGACCAGGCCTACGTTCTAGACTTACGGACTTGAATTAGTAAGGGACGAGGGACGGGAGGAAAGGGGTCCGAGGTAAGACGGAACCATGGGGACGGGTGTTTAGGCTACACGATCGGCCGGTGTGAGACGAAGGGTCGAGACCGAGTCTGGACAGAGAAGTGAGAACCGGGGTATGTCTACGTGGGTGGACCAGTCAACGACTCACTCCTCGTCCCACCGTCCGGTGTGGAGGACGGTGTTACCGAGTCCACAAGTTTGCGGTCCTTCTTAATTTACCTGTGTCCGAGTTCTAACGTCAGACCTTTATTTTCGAAGTCTTACGAATTTTTAATGAAGACGCCGTCTCCTTTGACCCAACCTTTCTCTCTTCGTTAAAGATTTAATGTACCAAAGTCAAAGACCTCTTTCCTCAAGGTTCCGCCCCACCCCGAAACGAAGTCAAATGTGAATTAAGTACCATTCAGGGGACCAGGCAATTTTTTTTTTTTTTTTCCTTTTCCTTTTTTTTTTTTTTTCCGACCTCTTTCTCATTTTGGACTTTGTAGACTACTAGGTTTCGGTAGGTCACGACTCGGGTCCATTTCATATATAATGTGGAAGACTTGTGGTGGACAGGAACCCTGTGTGTCAGACCGACACTTGTACTACTCGGGACCTTAATCCCTTTTCGGGAATCACGTGGATTGGACGGTGGTGACACTATGACCATTCTTCGGTAAACATTACATTTAGTTTAATAAAGATCTTATACAGTTTGTTTGTTTTCATCATAGAGGACTGACCTAGGACTGTCGGGCAGAGGGTCCTACTAGACCTAGAGGGGGTTCCTCAGTGTAATTAGACGTCTGTGATGGGTCCTGACGACCTGGCACCTCTCGGGACGACACAGTCGTCAGGGTCATTACGGATGGTTCGAAAGAATACTACGGGTTTCCAATGAAAAAAATGATAAAACCTCTACATGTTCTCATAGTAATGTGACTTCCTTAGTAAAGTTTGTTTAGGTGACAGTCACTCTCCCCCGAATAAGAGACGGTTTCAAAGTAGACTCTGAGTGGATGTGCTCCTCTTTCCTATGTGTCACTTCGTTTGTAACAGATAAGACCAGCGGAACACCGTCTTGTCGTTGTTCTCCCGAGGTCGTCTTCTCGTTCGTGTCCTGTTGTCTTCGATCTTCTGGGTAAATGGGGGGCTAATAGGTAGAGTAAGTGAGCACTTCGTATTCGTGGAGAGTCGTTTCCGTGCTCCCCATTTTACAAATATACGAAGTGTCGACCGGGACGGTTGTCTTTCCTGGGGACCAGTACTGTGACGCCCTATGTTAAGATCGAGTCCGGGAATGTCTGCGGTAGTTTACTATTAGGAGGTGTAGTCTTAGGACTTCCCCCCCACCACCTTTCTTAGGACTTCCGCAGTGATAGGATGATTAACCTGAAAGTTGTAGTTGTATGGGAAAAAAAAACAAAAAATTTGAAATATAAAATATGACCTCATATCGGTTAATTGTTATCACAGACGTCTTTTCCCTGAGTCAGATATATATGTTCATAGGTAAGAGGGGGTTTAAGGGGAGGGTAGGTCCGACGGTGCATTGTGACTCGTTTCAAGGGTCCCGATATGTCGTCCAGGAACTATTAATAGGAAAATTTTATATCGTCACACATGTAGAGGTAGGGTTTAAGTCATTGATGGGGAAGGGGTTTGGAAAGGGGTCGTTGATATTCAAGTAGGAGATTTAGACACAGACAAAGACAAAAGATTCATTCAAGTAAACATATTTATATGTTCTAGATCCTTTCCACGTTAGAGGGTTCTGTCTTAGTCCTTCTTTATTTTTATACTGGTCTGGTTAGTGTTCGTGATTTTAACTTTGACTAAACTTTTGAGGGTTGTTTGTTTTCAGGTCCTGGACTACCAAAGTACCCACTTAAAAAAGTTTGTAAAGAATATTTTCTTAATTGTGATAGGAAGATTTTGATCTTTTTGACGTCTCCCTCCTTGTGAAGGTCTGAGTAAGACTCCGGTGGTAGTGGGACTATGGTTTTGGTCCATTTCTATGGTGTTTTTCTTTCTTCCTTTTAATATCCGGTTATAGTGACTACTTGTGTCTACGTTTTTAGGAGTTGTTTTAGGATCGTGAAACTCAGGTTGTTATGTAATTTTTCTGGTATGTGGTACTAGTTCACCCTAAGTGAGGTCGCTACGTTCCTAAAAAGTTATAGGTATTTAGTTAATTACTTTAGTTACTTTACTTCTCATTGTTGATATATTCGTAGAGTTATCTACGTTTTTTTCGTAGACTGTTTTAAGTCGTGGGAAAAAAACTATTTAAGAGGGGTGTTTCATCCGTGTCTTCCTTGTATGGAGTTGTATGATTTCTGGTATATGTTGTCAGGATGTCGATTGTAGTATGAGTTGCTATTTTTCACCTTTCGTTTATTTAGTTTTTTTTATTTTTATTTATTTAGTTTTTCACCTTTCGTAAAGGCGATTCTAGTGTTTGTTCTGTTTCTACGGGTGAGAGTGGTGAAAATAAGTTGAATAGGAAGATTAAGACGGAGGTATGTTACACTCGAAAAAGAATCACAATAGTCAGTTTTCGGCAAGGGTGAAAAGTAGAGGGGAAGTGGGGAAAGTAGAGGGGAAGTGGGAAAGACGAGTCTACGGACTACAGAAGTGGGAAAGAGAGAGGACGGGTAGTTTTGAACAAATACTTAACATACCGGAACTTTCTTAGAGAAATAGGAAGGATTCAGAGTTAATATATAATTACTATGGTTTTCGTTTCGATTACTATGTCTAGAGGATCCTAAGAACACTCTACTTTTACTTTAATATACACTAGTTTACGTTCACCCTACAACGACACATTGTTCGTCTGGGGCTTCAGTGACCAAATATTGTTGTCTGTAAATAAGAACTCGAGCACATAGACGAACAGACTAGGTCCGACCCGAGTCCAGATGAGGTACACTTTCCCGTCTCCAATGTGTCCCGTACAAGAGAGGTATGACCTGCGTGGTCTCGGTTCGACTGGACACGTTTTCGACCATTCGGGAGGGAGTGTAGTACAGGACTTTACCTGTACAGGTGGTATGACCGGTTTCTTTCACAGAACCGTTCAGGTTGTAGATGTCCCGGCTCGGAGGGTGTCACCCCTTCGCCTCCAACTTCTTTACTCATAGACGACTTACTATTGGGGTTGATAGTATGTAGTTATACGTAAATTCAAGACCAATTGCATTGGTCAGTCGGGAAGAAGTGTGTAGTGTCCGAACCAGGAGTCTCTCCTCTCCTCAGACTGAAACTTAGTAATGAGAGGTAGAACGTATCACAGGGTACCACTTATAGGAGGTATTGTAAGTAGACGAAGGGTGACTACCTGTACTTCGAACGAAGGTTAAGTAGTGGTGGTCCTTGACACAAATTAAAGTACGTTATAATAGTACACTCACGAAGTACATTTATGGTTATATCTAAGTTCCTGACAGCGGAGTGCTCCGACTGTGAAATGTCTGTGTTGTGGGAGAGGAGCGGTGGTAGATTTTGGGAACTGTTGGTGGGTAAACAAAAGATGGAGGTATTAAAATACTAAGGTTCTTACCATATATTTACTTTAGTGTATCATACATTGTAAAATCCTAAAGAAAAGGTGAATCATATTCAGTGAACGACGACGATTCAGTGAAGTCAGTACAGACTGAGACACACTGCGGTATCTACCGTCGGGTGGTCCGAGGGGGTAGGGGCCCTAAGAGGTCCGTTCTTGTGACCTCACCCAACGGTAAAGGAAGAGGTTACGTAGTTTCACTTTTCACTTTCACTTCAACGAGTCAGCACAGGCTGGNGTGCTCCGACTGTGAAATGTCTGTGTTGTGGGAGAGGAGCGGTGGTAGATTTTGGGAACTGTTGGTGGGTAAACAAAAGATGGAGGTATTAAAATACTAAGGTTCTTACCATATATTTACTTTAGTGTATCATACATTGTAAAATCCTAAAGAAAAGGTGAATCATATTCAGTGAACGACGACGATTCAGTGAAGTCAGTACAGGCTGAGACACACTGCGGTATCTGCCGTCGGGTGGTCCGAGGGGGCAGGGACCCTAAGAGGTCCGTTCTTGTGACCTCACCCAACGGTAAAGGAAGAGGTTACGTAGTTTCACTTTTCACTTTCACTTCAACGAGTCAGCACAGGCTGGGAGTCGCTGGGGTGTCTAACGTCGGAAGGTCTGAGGAGGCAGGTACCCTAAAAGGTCCGTTCTCATGACCTCACCTCACGGTAACCAAAGAGACTATTCAAGGAAGTCAAGTCAAGTCAAGTCAGCGAGTCAACACAGGTTGAGACGCTGGGGTATTTAACGTCGTGCGGTCCGGAGGGACAGGTAGTGGTTGAGGGTCTCAAGTGAGTCTGAGTGTCGGTAGCTCAGTCACTACTGTAGGTCGGTAGAGTAGGAGACAGCAGGGGAAGAGGAGGACGGGGGTTAGGGAGAGTCGTAGTCTCAGAAAAGGTTACTCAGTTGAGAAACGTACTCCACCGGGTTCATAACCTCAAAGTCGAAATCGTAGTAAGGAAGGTTTCTTTAGGGTCCCACCTAGAGGAAGTCTTACCTGACCTACCTAGAGGAACGTCAGGTTCCCTGAGAGTTCAGAAGAGGTTGTGGTGTCAAGTTTTCGTAGTCAAGAAGTCACGAGTCGGAAGAAGTATCAGGTTGAGAGTGTAGGTATGCATTGATGACCTTTTTGGTATCGGAACTGATCTGCCCGGAATCAGCCGTTTCATTACAGAGACGAAAACTTATGCGATAGATCCAACAAGTATTGAAAAGAAGGTTCCTCATTCGTAGAAAATTAAAGTACCGACGTCAGTGGTAGACGTCACTAAAACCTCGGGGGTTTTTATTTCAGACAGTGACAAAGGTGACAAAGAGGTAGATAAAGGGTACTTCACTAGCCTGGCCTATGTTAGTAGTTTAAGTAACGAAAATAATTATCTATAGAAGAAAAGTACCTACTCACGACAAAGTGTCATTCCCACAGGGTGTCAAACAGATTGATAAGTGGTTGACTTCCTGTACACCCACCCATCAAAGGTCAAACACCAATTTGTCTAAACCAAGGTTAAGGTTACACACCCCCATCCCGGAAAGGGTGTGTCGTGGTTCATTGACAGGTTTGTAGTCGACTCCCAGGATGTCACGTTGAGTCAAGACTGTGATAAATGGCACTTTATATTGACCTAAAGTGTCCGATTCTAAAGTCAGGATATTCTTATGAAGGGTTGGGGGTGGGATGTGTGTACGTAAAGTCAACGATCACCCTTCGGGTCCAAAAATGGATATGAAGACCGGTTGACCGATGATTAGTCACCAAGGATACTGGGGGTTGAGGAGTTCAAACCAATTAAACGGTCTTACCGAGTGTTTTGAGTCTCTTTGTAAAATAAATATCTAATGACCTAATAATGTTTTCCTATATTGAGTCCTCGTCGGTCTACCTTCCCTGCGTGTTCTGTTCCAGACCCTTTCCCGCACCGCGAAGGTCCGGGGGATGTCCGTGTCGTGGGACGGTCGTGGAGGCACGCACAAGTGGTTGGACCTTCGAGAGGCTTGGGAGAGGAAACCCACAACAATACCCAAATTAAGGCACACGGTCCGTGAAGTTGTTTGTGAAATTACCTCTGAAGTAAGGTGTCAGTACTGACTAATTTAGTAAGAGGTGACTGTTGACTAGAGATAGAGGTTGGGGAGAGAGCAGGGGTTTCAAACCTTTCAGGGTTGGATCCAACCAAGAGGATCGTTGACAGGGGGACCGTTAGTAGGGGGTAGGGACCCATATAATTTTTCAGTGGAGTAAGTGTATCGTGTTCAGTGGTGATCACGAGAATGGTGCATCCTTTAAGGTTTCTAAAATCCTCGAGACACGGTCTTTACCCTTGGTTTATATACAAAGACTAACGTTTAGTGTTATAGTGACCCTAGTACTACTTGTTTAGATGAACCCCGTAAGTATATGTTCAAAGACACACTTGGCTTCAAAAGTAAAGAGACACTATGTACGGATTCCTTAACGACTTAACATATCCTTTAATCAAAAATCAAAATTTTATTAAACTGTTTGATAAAAGGTATCACAGACTTGATCAAATGTAAGGGAGATCACCACATTTTCGGTAGAGTAAAAGAAGTGTAGGAGTTGTCATAACTCACAGTAGTGATAACAAAAATAATCGGTAAGTGTATCCACACATCACCAGAGAGTACCAAAATTAAACGTAAAGGGATTTCCGATTACTACGACTTGTAGAAAAGTACACGAAAAAAAAAAAAAACGGGAAGGTACACGAAGAACGGTAGACACATGAGTCAAGTAAACAAAAATTGAAAACAAAAGATCATTTACTTGAATTTCTATGTCTAAAGGGAAATTCATAACAAAGTCAAGACAAGCTGTTATATCTTTACGAGACGAAAGTGACGATAAGTGAAGTACTAAGAAATACTAAAGGAAAAATTGGACAATGAGTCATTATATAATAAATCAACAGTTTAAGTACCCTAAAAATTTCGACAGGAAATCAATAATTAAAGATTAAAATAACATTTTATCAACTCTTTGTACCGGACACACTATGTCTAAGAAATCTTAATCCGAAGAAAATACTGGATTGTGTATAAGATAAAAACACTAACAAAACACACAGGAGTTTTGTATACAAAAGAGACAAATCCACATTCTCAACAAAAACAAGACCCCCGTGCCCACCACCAACGGGACACACCGAAGACCTTAGAATCAAAGGATTGGCCCATGACAAGGATATGGGACCGTCTCTTTCGTGGTTCAGGATTGGTGACCTGACGGTTCCTTAAGGGATCCACATCTCAAGACATATAATTTTAGGAAACTAGAATTAAACAGTGATACAATTAATTGTACTTAAATACTCAATATATATAAAATATAGAAGTTGTAGACAAATAAAAACAGATAAACTATAATAAGGTAAATTTGTCTTACTAGAGGATCGAACCAGTCATTGAAAGAAGATGGTTCTTACTAGCGTGAGTGTTGGTGGTATTAAACATTCACGAATAGGTCAAGTACACGGTAAAGTTTCAGACACATGGTCCGTGAACCGAATGGGGAAACTAATATAGCGTAAATGAAGAGTGTTACTATTAAGAGTTACAAAGGTCAAATGTCTACTCCTTTGATACCCAGATCTTCGTTTCACTGATGTAGTTCGGGGGTCGGCTACCGTCTCGACTGCAGAATGTCTACCCGTCTAGACACCCGTCTAAACGGGAAATTCAAGTACGAAAATTACTGAGATGTTAGTCTGAGAAACAAGTAAACGTTTTCCTCCCCATTGAGGGGTAGGAACCTCCTAAAAATCCCAAACAAAAATCCGATTCTTTAAGATATAATAATAGTAACGGACACAATTATAAATGATTCCAGAACGATACATTCAAGACCAAGATACGATTCTTGAGGTACACGTACTGGGATAAAGTAGTAGTGTCGACGAGATCTTCAATGTACAACTTTAAGATTACAATGTCTTCCAAGTCTGTCCCAAGGGTTGATGCTATACTTGAGTCATCATTACTGAGGTTCTGGACGTAAGGATTAGTGTCATAGTCTCCATCACAATGGGTTTTTGACCCAAACAGAGAACCACCCACAACTCGGTTGTCTATGTTGGTTCGGTTTCTAGTAATTAATAGTTCTGGAGGAGTTCCCGTTCTTAACTCTGGTCCGAATCTAGTGTTTACCGAATCCATTTTTACCGAAGAGAGCAGTCCTTTCAATAAGGGTCAAGAGACAGAGACCCCTGAGGGATTGAATTAAAGAATGAGATCCAGAGGACGTGAGTTGATCTCCGTAATTTTTGTTGTAGAGTTCATCGGGGTGTGTTCAGAAACGTCCCACCTTAATTACATAAAGGTTATTAGGACCTCTGAGGAATTTCTTCAGGAAAAGAAGAGAATGAACTACCTTAGTGGAGAAGATTAGCGAACCGTAGACTTCATGTCATAAAACTAAAAGACATTCACGATTGTGGGAGGATTTACGTTAGAATCGGGAACAGACTCCACAAAAGTGTAAGAATCGAGTAAAGAAGGAGAAGTGGTGAAAGAGGTTGAGGGGTAAAGGATCCCTTCATGTGTGTGTGTGGGAGTGTAACGACTAGGAGAGGACATAAGAAGACTCTGTTAGTGAAACGGAAAAACGTAAAGAAAGAGAACCCCTACCAAAACTAGTGACTGAGGACATGTTACAGTGCTTGGAGACAGGTATCAAGAAGTCCGAGAGATAGTCTAGATTAAGGATCTTAGATAAACAGTGAAAGTAACATATTAGGATTCCCTAAACTAGATCCAGTATGGACTTACTAGCTCACCAAAAGGGGTGAAAGAAGTTAAAGTCAGAGTTAAACCGTTATTCCTCAAGTACTAGAGACTCGGTCTCAGTCGAGGGTCAGTACAAAAACGACTGACGTAACTCACAGTGGTAGAAACTGACGTTTCTTATATTAGTTAGACTAAAGTCCTAACTGGTAGACCACTATAGGTACACATCTCAGAAGAGAACACAACAACCTTCTCGCGAAACGAAACTGGTCACGTAAAAGAACGTTTTGAGATAATCGGAAACCGGACGAAGTAAAACATGAGGTTCCGGTTTGAAGGGACAATGAGGTCCATAAACAACTGAAGGTCGAAAACGTAAGGTCAGGGGTTACTTCTTGTCCTGTAGAAAACCCCCACAATCAAGATATTCCAGAACATCCAGAAATAATCAAGTCAAGTCAAGTCAAGTCAGTGAGTCAGTACGGACTGAGAAACGTTGGGGTACTTAGCGTCGTGCGGTCCGGAGGGTCAGGTAGTGGTAGAGGGCCTCAAGTGAGTCTGAGTTCCGGTAGCTTAGGTACTACGGTAGGTCGTTAGAGTAAGACCCAGCAGGGGAAGAGGAGGACGGGGGTTAGGGAGGGTCGTAGTCTCAGAAAAGGTTACTCAGTTGAGAAGTGTATTCCACCGGTTTCATGACCTCAAAGTCGAAATCGTAGTAAGGAAGGTTTCTTTAGGGTCCCAACTAGAGGAAGTCTTGCCTGACCAACCTAGAGGAATGTCAGGTTCCCTGGGAGTTCTCAGAAGAGGTTGTGGTGTCAAGTTTTCGTAGTTAAGAAACCGCGAGTCGAAAGAAGTGTCAGGTTGAGAGTGTAGGTATGTACTGGTGACCTTTTTGGTATCGGAACTGATCTGTCTGGAATCAGCCGTTTCATTACAGAGACGAAAACTTATATGATAGATCCAACCAGTATTGAAAAGAACGTTCTTCGTTCGCAGAAAATTAAAGTACCGAAGTCAGTGGTAGACGTCACTAAAACCTCGGGTCTTTTTATTTCAGACTGTGACAAAGGTGACAAAGGGGTAGATAAAGGGTACTTCACTACCNCTACGGTACTAGAAGCAAAAGACTTACAACTCGAAATTCGGTTGAAAAAGTGAGAGGAGAAAGTGAAAGTAGTTCTCCGAAAAATCGAGGAGAAGTGAAAGACGGTATTCCCACCACAGTAGACGTATAGACTCCAATAACTATAAAGAGGGCCGTTAGAACTAAGGTCGAACACGAAGAAGGTCAGGTCGTAAAGAGTACTACATGAGACGTATCTTCAATTTATTCGTCCCACTGTTATGTGTCGGAACTGCATGAGCAAAAGGATAAACCTTGGTCAGACAACAAGGTACAGGTCAAGATTGACAACGAAGGACTGGACGTATATCCAAAGAGNCTTCTTAAAAGGTGTCAAATAACACTAGGTGTGTCAGTTTCCGAAACCGTATCGGTTATTTCGTCTTTATCTACAAAAAGACCTTGAGAGAACGAAAAAGGTACTAGGTCGCCTACAACCGCTAAACTAGAAACCAAGGAGACGGAAAAGATTTTGGTCGAACTTGTAGTCCCTCAAGTGCCAAGTGCTTAACGACTTTGAACCGAACCTCTTAAAACTCGTAATGAAATGATCACACACTCTACTCACGTTAACACGTTATCAAACTCGTAAGAAACCGTGACGGAAAGAAACCCTAACCTTACTTTTGACTGGAAAAGGTCAGGACACCGGTGACGACTCAAAAGGTTTAAACGACCGTATAACTCACGTCGTGAAAGTGTCGTAGTAGAAAGTCCTAGACTTTGTCGAGTTGACCTTAAAGTAGTGGAGGTGATCGAAACAAACATCACTACGCAAGATTCCGGGTGAACTGAAGTGTAAGGTTCTACAGACCGAGATCTAATCACTAGTATAGTAGTACTAATAGACCCAACACTTCTAGAAAAAACNACAAGGGAACCATAGAGATTAAAAGAACTTCTCTAGAGATCAGAAAGGGTAAGACAACAAAAGGAGATAAAGAAACGTAACTAGCGACTTCTTCCGAAAGAATAGAGAAGAACGATAAGAAACCTTGAGACGTAAGTCTACGAATATAGAAAGGAAAAGAGGAACCGAAAAGCGAAGAGAAGAAAAGTGTCGATAAACATTCCGGAGGGGTCTGTCAGTAAAACGAAAAAACGTAAAGAAAAGGTACCCCTACCAGAACTAGGGACAGAGGACATGTTACAGTGCTTGGAGAAAGGTATCTAGTAGTCCGTGAGACAGATAGTCTAGATCCGGGAATTTAGATAAAGAGTGAAGGTGACATATAAGTATTCCCTAAACTAAATCCAGTATGGACTTACCAGATCGCCAAAAGGGATGAAAAAAGTTAAACTCAGACTTAAACCATTATTCCTTAAGTACTAGACTCGGTGTCAGTCGAGGACCAGAACAAAAACAACTGACCTATCTCGAAGAGGTAGAAACCGACGTTTCTTATATTAGTTAGACTGAAGCCACAACTGGTAGACCACTACAGGTACACATCTCAGAAGAGAACACAACAACCTTCTCCCACAAACGATACTGGTCACGTAAAAGAACCGTTTTGAGATAATCAGAAACAGGACGAAGTAAGACATGAGGTTCCAGTATAAACGGAGAATGAGGTCCACAAAGAACTGAAGGATGAAAACGTAAGGTCAGGGGATCTTACTCTTCCTGTAGAAAAAACCCACAATCAAGATTTTCCAGAACATCCAGAAGTATTTTGGCAAGTTGAAGTCAAAGAAGTAGCAATGACCAACCCCGTATCTGAACCTATTGACACTATAACTTACCAAACGGAACCTCTCCTTGTCTCTAGTAACACAGTAAAAACTCTGACGTAGGTTCATGACGTCAAGTCTGAGAAAACAACTGGTACTACCGATGAGGTAAAGAAGACTCCCTAAGGACGGGCGTCATCATCTATATTACCAGTAGACTCAATTTAAGTGGGTAAGGTCAGGTAAAATCAGACGACTAAGGATCTTACAGTTGCAAGTGGGAACGGTAGAGAACAGACTGGTGAAGGTTAAACGGAACTAAGTACCTGGACTGTACGGTCTAAGGATACGTTATAACGAGAAATGTCGTAGCCTAGAACGAAGATAGTGGTCAGTGTAGGTGTTGACCCATGACAAAAACGAAACCGAGGTAGGGAAGTAAGAAAGACCTCAATAAAGAGGTGACTAGAGGTCACCGTATAACCCGTGTGTTACTGGACCCCTCAAGGAGAAAACCATAGGATAGTAAAACGGAAAAGTATGACAAGTACCCCAAGAGTTCCGTTCTTATGACTTCACCGACAGTAAGGGAAGAGGTCACCTGATGTAAGACAGTCTGGAGAGGTGGTACTGGGCGGGTAGAACCCGACGGGGTGTCCGTACCGAACCAAAGTAACTCAATCTCCTCCGACACCAGGATCACACTAATCTAACTGATCAAAAGACACTCATAACGTTCTCCCGTAGTCTCCCGTCTGTGTGACTTTGGTATGAGTGTCTTTTAATCATCCAGAAGTATCTTGACAAGTCAATGTCAAAGAAGACGTAATGACCAACCCCGTCTATGAACTTAATGACACTATAACTTACCAAACGGAACCTTTACTTGTCTCTACTAAGACGGCAAAAACTCTAACGTAGGTTCATGACGTAAAGTCTGAGAAAACAACTGGTACTACCGATGAGGTAAAGAAGATTCCCTAAGAACGGGTGTCATCATCTATATTACCAGGAGACTTAATTTAAACGGGTAAGTTCAGGTAAAATCAAGTGACTAAGGATTTTACAACTAAAAGTGAGAACGGTAGAGGACAAACTGGTGAAGATTAAATGGAACTAAGTCCCTGGATTGTAATGTCTAAGGATACGTTATAACTAGAAATATCGTGACTTGAACTTAGTCAGGACTTATAAGTAACCTTCCTGATTACGACTTCGACTTTGAGGTTATGAAACCGGTAGACTACTTTTCTTGACTGAGTTACCTTTTCTGGGACTCCGACCCTTTGTAACTTCCGTCCTCCTCTTCCCCTGTTGTCTCCTACTCTACCAACCTACCGTAGTGACTGAGCTACCTGTACTCAAACCAGTTCGACGTTCTCAACCACTACCTGTCCCTTCGGACTACACGACGTCAGGTGCCCCAGTGTTTATCAGTCTGTACTGACTCGCTGACTTGACTTGACTAAGAAGACCCTTTTGCAGTGGAATCTTTTCTTAGTCTTCGGTCTACGTTGAATATCATAGAAAATTTGTACCTTCACACCCGACAAGAGTGAATAGGGTTGGGAAAATAGATGAGTAACAAAGAGGAAGGGTGCCAAGGGACCTCCTTACTCTCTCTTCGTCAACTCAATAATGGTACAATTCGACGTGATTTGCCGAAACATAATACGAATCTCTGGAGACCTCTTTATTCCTACTCTAGTGATATAGAAAACAAGAACCCTTTTATTACACCGTTTTTCTGTGGCGATTAAGAGATAAAATTAAACAAAAATAACTAGAGAAAGTTTTAATCCCTTTGTTCAAAAGAGTGACGTTTACAATACTGTTACGTACCCCTCCGGATCAATATCTGTCATTACTTCAATCCCGATACCTTCTCCCGGAAAAGGATTCCGTCCCCCTCTCCCTCCCACCATCCACTCGTTCGAGTATCCTTTCCTCTATGTGTCTCCTTCCTTTCGGTGGCCCATACTTACCGATTGACTCACCGTTCAAGTGTTCACTACACAGTAGTTTCTCCGGAAAGTACTGACGTTAGTTTGATGGTACAGTGATAGTGTGATTAGAAATAAAAGAACCGTGAACAGTGAACGTCTTTAATAGAGTAAGTAAATAAATACCTTAACGAATGAACGGACTAAAGGATCGTACTTTTTACTTAGTGTGTTCTCGTTCTTGAAACATATCGACCAAAAGACGAAAAGGATCAAAGATCTTAGTGTGAACCGTGTATTATGTATCAGTTTATAAGTCTCCCTACTTACCTATCTATAAGTCTTATTTACAAAAAGAGACAAAGGCTAGAAAACACTAAAGATTTAAAGGCCATCACTCGTTTTTAAGAAAGAGACTAATCTTTTTTTTTTTTCTTTTTTAATCCAAATCAAACCGTAGTAAATAAGGATCTTCGGAAAGGACAAAGGACAAATAAGTCCACTCAGAAGGAGGTGAGAAGAGGACACCAATAAGTATGGAACGTCACGTGTGACCCGAAACAGTAGGATTATGACGTTGACAACCATACGTAAGTAACAGAGGGAGCGAGAGGGAGGTGACCGTAGATTCCAGGAACTTCCGACCTGAGTATTTGAGAGTCTCATCCTTTCTTATTTCTAGTAGTACACATTGAAAGGGAGAACGTGTACTCCTGTTGCTCTTCAAGCCTACACTAGGTAGATTGAGGTTGTCGTATTTGTTACGTCCTTTTTACGATGTAAGAGGTGCGGTACAAAAGAAACGAGTTTAACGAAATACTGTACCCCAATCAGACACCGCCCAGGTCGAGAAAAGAACTCACGGGTCAGGAAACCAGGGACAAGAGATCCTGTGTCCCGTCACGAGGGACGGAAACGTAGGTGTCTCAGGTGAGTCAAAGACCTCCTTCGTCCTTCCTGTCCGTTCATGTCCGTTATCGACCTGGAAGAGAAGAGTAAAACGTACATGAATTTCCACCGTAGGATAGAAATACGAGTTTCTTAACTGTTCTCTTTCATTTTGTTGAGACGGGTGACAAATTTCCATGTGTCCGGTCAGGGTTCTCCGAAAGACTATTTACACACGTCTCGGAGAAAGTAGAAACAGTAGTCCCAGTGTCACGAGGGAATTCCTCCCTCGAATCGTAGTTTTTATTAAAATCATGTTCTCTAAATTCTGTGTACCTTTTCTTGTTCAATTTTATTTGGTTTGTGGGGGGTTTGAGTCGTGGAATCTGTGACTTTAATCCTAAATCGTAAGGGTACGTAAATAAGTACAAAGAAGAGGTGTATGTTTATAGAATTCTTAATGTTTCTTAATGACACTTCCGAATTGTTGACATCATAACGATAATATATACATAGGAAGACGGCAAAAATAGTAAAATCATCCATTGAAAATATGACTAGACTTTACATTGTTGTGACGATGTTATAAAATGATAAATTTTAAACGATATTAATGTGTAAACAATTAAATATTATAAAAAGAGAGATCTGTTAATACGATGTACATTCACAAATATATATATATATATATATAAACGTAGGAGAGATCATTGATATGAAATTTTTAATAGATTGTATGTCCGACGAGGGTTATAATTGAATTTATGTTTACCACAACAACGTAAGGAAGGAGTCAAAAAATAAAATTTACATTACAAGATTTTAAAGTAATAAATAATGTTACGAATGACATACTAAAAACTTCTGTAGGGAAGGAATAGCCTAATTGTTTCAATAAAAGATAAGGATCTAAATAATCAAAAAGGAAGAATAGTTACCTGAAAATTAAAACCGTTCACTAAAAATACGTAGATAAGCCGGTAGTCAGAAACCCAACTAATTACACCATTAATATAATCGTATAAAGATTACAATCTAATCTTTACAATCTGCTCTTTATACGATCGTAAAAAAATTACGATCGGATAACAATTAGATTACAATCGTAAAAGAGTTACTTTGGATTAAAAAGAAAGTACATAGGTGAGAAGATGAAGAATTTAAATTTGAAAATAGATTGTGTATGTTCGTCTTTTGACGTTTTTTCGTTCGTAGCCCCATGTAAAGGTGACTTGTGACATCACATTAGTCGTGGTTACAACAGTCTTACAATAGACGTGAACTCTTCGAGGTGATACTAGGGAGAGTTAGTAAATGGGGAGGTTCCTCTAGGACATGGACTTTTCCATTAACAGTGTCTAATAGTCATAGACAAAAACTTGAAAATATACCTACCCTAGTATTTATTCATGAACACAGACAAAAAAGGTCTGTATTCAAACGTTCTTAGACGGTGTTGTAATGTATATTTTAATAAAGTGGGTAAAAATAACGATATACTATAGCGTAACAAGTGACCAAGTAAGATAACAACTCCCTGTGACAAATAAAGTTCAATAATAGATAAATCTTTTTGACTTCTCCTCCCTTGTGAGGGTTTAGGTAAGGTGTTCCGGTGGTAATAGGACTCTAGTTTTGGTCTGTTTCTGTGATGGGTTTTTTCTTTTATTACCCGGTTATCGAGACTACTTATGTTTACGTTTTTAGGAGTTCTTTCATGATCGTTTAGTTTAAGTTGTTATATATTTTTCTTCGTGTGTGGTAACAGTGTAGTGCGAGTTACTTCTTTCGATTTTCGGAGACTTTAGTTATTCTAATCCTACGGACGAGAACAGAGAAAATAAATTGAGTCATTAGTCTTCGGGATCTGTGTCGTTAGTCTGTTCTTTTTCTTTATTCTGTAAGTTTAACATTCACTTTTCATTTTGGGAGTCGTAAGCGTCTATTGTATAATATATGTCTTTTGGGATTTGAGAATTGGTTTTTAGACAATCTTGATTTTAAGTCACTTCAACGTTCTATATTGTAATTATATGTCTTAGGTAATGAAAACATTATTATTACTTGATAGTCTTGAAACAAATTTTTGGTGTAGATTTCTTATTTTACCCTAACGACCCAGTATACCGTCAAGATAAACGTTAAAAAATTCCTTAGAGGTGTGACAAAAGGTATCGCCGACATGATCAAACGTAAGGGTGGTTGTCACATCCTCCCAAGGGAAAAGAGGTGTGGGAGAGGTCGTAAATAACGAACGTCTAAAAACCTAGCGTCGGTAAGACTGACCACACTTCACCATGGAGTAACACCAAAACTAAACGTAAAGAGATTATTACTCACTACAACTCGTAGAAAAGTACACAAACAATCGGTAGGCATACAGAAGAAACCTCTTTACAGATAAATCAAGAAACCGGGTAAAAAACTAACCCAGCAAATAAAAAGACCTTAACTCGACGTATTCAACGAACATATAAAAACTCTAATCAACAAACAGTCAACGAAGTAAACGATAATAAAAGAGGGTAAGTCTTCCGACAGAAAAGTGGAACGAATATAAAAGGAAACAACACGTCTTCGAAAATTAAAATTAATCTAGGGTAAACAAATAAAAACGAAAATAAAGGTCTTAAGACCCTCCACCTAGTATCTCCTAGGACGACACTAAATACAGACTCTCACAAAACGGATACAAGAGGAGATCCTCAAAATATCAAAGACTAGAATGTAAATCTAGAAATTAGGTAAAACTCAAATAAAAACACACGTCACAATCTTTCACTAGATCAAAGTAAGAAAATGTTCACCAACCGGTCAAAAGGGTCGTGGTGAACAATTTCTCTAACAGAAATGAGGTAACATGTAAGAACGGAGGAAACAGTTTCTATTCCACATGTATACACACACCTAAATAGAGACCCGAAAGATAAAACAAGGTAACTAGATATAAAGACAGAAACACGGTCATGGTATGACAGAACTACTGACACCGAAACATCATCTCGGACTTCAGTTTGGTTATGTCATAATATTTCATTTTATTTCATTTTTATTTTTCAATTTTTTTATTTTATTTTTATTTTAAATTTTTTTAAATTTTTTTATTTATTTATTTTCTTTTTTTTTCTTATTTTACGGAGTCTTATTTGAATTGGTTCCTTCACTTTCATGAGACTTTTGTTTTCTTTTGTATTTTAGACTACTTCTTTTGACTTCTACTACGTTTCTTTCGCTTTCTATAGGACACATATACTTAACCTTCTCATAGTATATATATGAAGAAATAGAATAAAAAGTGAGTTTGTAATACAAACACTGACAATAGGTGTGACTCACTGAGTAAAAATACAACCAAGTACGTAAAAATGTCTGGATATTCTTCTCCACTGTTGTACTTACATCTATTTGATATTAAATGAGTAGTTAAGAGGACTGTATCTGTAAATACAATCACCGTGTTAAAAATCGATAACATTTGTTTCGACGAGACTTTCAAGTACATATGTAGAGGACTCTTAAGTGTACATTTCTCAAAGAGATCAGATCTGTCATATATACACTCACTTTGGTGACCTATAGTACCAGACGTGTTGAAGGTAAATTATCTATTACCGTTTAACAAGTAGTTCCACAAACATCGTTTAATGTAACAGTACTTTTTACAAAAAAAAAAATTTCAACGATAATAAGACTTCTCACCGGTTGTAAACCATTAAGTACGACAAACTAATAACTGTTAGAATATTTACAAATAATGAAACCTTAGTCGACATGTAAATCCATAGAATAAAATAAAGATTATAAATAAATACAATTGTAAAAAAAGAACTCTCTTTTTTTCTCCCTCCACCGACAAAACCGAATCGACTATATGAGACAAAATCGAAACCAAAGAATAAATTAATTGAAGACGAGATTAATAATAAAGAAAAGAAGATAATGGAAATAAAAAATTAAATAACAAAAAAGAATAAAAGAATACTATATACTACCTACGATTTGGTAGTTAAAATACCAATAAGAAATAATGATTTCAGATTTCAATATTAGGGGACAACCCTCGGTCGTACTCCTTGAGCCGGGTACCGTTTCCAGTACTCCTTCCTTCGAACCGTATGCGTTTCCGCACTAGTTCCGAGTCCTTTGGGGGACAAGGGCTCGTAGATGGGGGTTTTGGTCTCATGAAATGCCCCTCGAGAGGGGGTATTGGTAAAGAGAGTCTCTTCCTCAACTGAACGTCGAGGTCAATTATTTTTAAGGACCCGCACTGTTCTCACAAAGTTGAATGCTTGAGACCTCCAAGAGACCGGACGGACTAGTCCGAACAGGTCGGCGTACACTAACAAATGTCAGAGGGTTGACACTCTCCGTGCCCTACAAAATTTTGAAAGATTTTTGTCTGAGAAAACTCTTCAATCTTCTAGTAATTATATCATAATCATCCTACTAATCCTTAATATAACCACTTCCCAAAAAAGTAAACAGGACGGTTATTAATGACGATTAAGAGACGGGACCCACACTGTTCCTACACAGTCCAGTTTGGAGAGACGACTGTCCGATCGAACACACTGTCGGAGAGTCGGTATTTGTCGTGTCTCTCAAACCTTATAATCGTGTCCCGAAAAAAAGTAACTACTCAGTTACTGACGGTAGTCCGGAGGTATAGGAATCCGTGGACCCTTATATAATTAGTTACATAAACCTTATATCTTTTCCTTTATATCATCAAAAAACTACAATCGTTATGATCTGAAAAACTCAATTACTTAGAAGAGAAAACAATATCTAGTGACATGAAACAATATTTTGTGATATTTAGTGATACGATACGTTTTTACATTGATAGTGATAGAATTCTGTTTTATCTAGAATTCCCCTTGTAACCACTTCCCAAATGTAAACAACTCGGTTATAAACGACGATTTAGAGGTATAAGGACGGGAATATTACTTATATTGATCGTATATCCTCTTTATTCATAATTGGAAATTCTAATTAGTACAATTTGGAATCCAATTCATTTAAGGAAAGAACTAACATTGAGTGATGTGGGAGTGGGATATCCTTACGTTGAAATAAACCTCCCACCGCGGACTAACTAAATTCTTTTTTAGTGGGGACCTTTTTATTCAAAAGACCAATTGACTGGCCATAGTCTTTCTCGGTATTTTATAGTCGTCTGGAGTACCGATTTTCTACTACTTTGAGTATTCTGGAAACATATTAAAATATACTTCGTGGACTAACACTGTTCCCAGTTCAGACGACTGGGGGCGCACTGAGACATAAGTAGGGATACATATTGTTTTTCCATATATTTGTTTGGACTTTCTATTTCTTTAGCCTAGTCAAAGACCTTTCTGACTAAGGGGGCTCAGCAAAGAAAGAGTGAGGGGCGAAAGGACCGACTTAATGGTGGACTTTACACCCATGAGTGGTTCGGACGATTAAGACGGACCCGAAGACTCTAGTCTGGTCCCTCCGGAGTCACGGAGGAGAGGAAACCCTCTTACCTTTCTGCGGACACCGGATGCATCCACCACTAACCATAAGGTACATTTGGTCAATGAGTCGGAGAAAAGAGGTGATTAAGAGGATGATGTGATAGACAAAGATTAGAGGGGGATATAGACATTAACTTATTCAAAAAAGGTCCTGCAGCTGAGGCAGGGGTGGAAGTTTAGTGGGACCTAGGTGGCCCCGACCTGGGGCCGTTAGGGGAAGTTCCTAGTGTCGGGACAACCTCACTTCCCAGAACGTATTGAGTCACTTCGATACTCGGTACGACACGTCCCGATGGGTTCTGACTGTTTAGTGTCACTTCTCAATACTGTTTTACACCAGGTGAGCACCTCCTTTACCGTTGGGTGAGGTCATAAGAACGAACCTCTTGGAGTACCTATAATACCTTTTCGTTTTTCTATGCTACGATCTGCTACTCAGGGGGTTCAACTTACTACGGGTCATACGATGACCCCTGTTACGACATTTCTAGAAGTATCAAGGAACCTAATGTTCCTCTAGTTTAGTCAGTTAGGATTTCCTTTAGTTAAGAGTTATAAGTAACCTTCCTTACGACGATTTCGACTTCGAAGTCATGAAACGGGTGGACTACGTTTCTCGACTGAGTGACCTTTTCTGGGACTACGACCCTTTCTGACTTCCGTTTTCCTCTTACCCCGTCATCTCCTACTCTACGAATCTATCTTAGTGACTGAGTTACCTGTACTTAAACTCGTTTGAGGTCGTCTGTCTCCTGTCTCCTCGGACTGTACGATATCAGATACCCCAATGTTTCTCAACCCGTACTGAATTGCTAACTTGTTGTTTCGTTTTTGTAGTGAGTTCCGTACCCAAATCGGTTTAGGGTGATCCAAATAAGTATAATAGAAGTGATAGTAAGTTAAACTTCATCAAATGTGTCAAAGAACGTAATATACCAGTAAATGGATATATAAAATGATCTGAAACGTCCAGTAGTTCCTATTTAATACGTCTTTACAGGTATTTGACATACGTAAATATGTCGTAGGTAAGTTGTACAGGATTTAAGACCCTCGACCCGTTCCTCATCAATATGATATGATAAAGTACCTTAAGTTTATAATTGAGTTGGATGTTTCTTTTGTGAAAATTCAAAGATAACTTCCTCCAAAGAGGAGAAGAGAGAGGGATAAAATAGAAGAGGTTGGTTTGTTGAGTCAGTGGTTCGTATGACGACACAAATAGATCTCCAAGAATTCAAAGTCTTTATACAGACCATCTCAAGTACCGAAGTAATAAAATTTACCGATACCTTGTTTAACTTGAGAAGTCAAAAAACAACTCTATTGTCTAAAAATCCCAACATCCACCTCTCTCTCAAACTATACTCGTTGTCTTTAATAACGAAATTTACACATTTAATTGTGAAGCGACGTATAGTTCTACTCAGGTGGGAAGATGAACCAGAGATTCCCTGTGTCTACCGAGTGTTAGGAGACACTGTAACCTTTCTCCTTTCTCTGTACTCAATATAAAAGGGAAACCGACATACAAGGTAACCTTAAACTAATTTCTCATAAAATGAAACAAGTGACAGGAAAATTTTCGTAAGTCGAGTCACTTTCCGACTCAGTTTTGTCCGCCGACTTTTAGAAGGGACACGAGGAAGGGGTACCCAAAACATTGACCACTGTTGTCTTAGTGAAGGTCCGTCTTTTTATGTTTTGACGACTGAGTCATCTCCCAATGTATGTAGGATTAGGTACGAGTTACTCGGTAGTTACTAGGTAACCTCCCACACCCTTCTGATATAATCTAGTAGGTAAAGATAAATAAATAAGTAGGAAAATTGTAAAGAAAAAACCACATACAAAATATGTGTGTTTTTACGTACGTATTACGCGCAATATATAACGAGATCACTATATATATGTATATATACGTATGTGTGTAAAAACTCATTAATTTATATACATACCTCTTTTGTCTTTACAAAAGGACTACTTTAGACGTCAACTTTTTCTTTTGTTTGTGTGTGTTCAGGTGACCAAATTTCCTATCTAGGACTTCGGATTGACGGGTAGGTGTAGTAAGATTCGTGTCGGGATCCCTGAGAGAGTCGGTATATAAGGGTAAAGTATAGAGCCGGAAGGAAATGACTGGATTAAGGAATACTACTGTGATTTCGAAAGTCAGTCTAAGGGAGACAGAAAAGGAGGATAGAAGAGAAGGAAGGATAAGAGAAACAGGTTCTGGGTCTAATAACGGTGAGTCAAGGTCTCTAAAGACCTTATAAAATGGTAAGTTCCATCACTTGTTATGACGTGACGTTGGATCATATTAGGTACTTTCACAGAGGACTGAGATATCTTTCACTCCTAGAGTAAATCGTTGTCGCGAGCGACCTCCGGTCCCTTGAAATTTAAGAAACTACAACGAGGGTTCCTTACACACTTTTTGACTCTACTCCACTAAAATCACGTTCCAATGTCCTACTAAGTTCCACAAAATTGACTGGTTCAAAGACTCACGATACGAACAGGGACGATCTTAGAAGTCACCCAGGTGTCTTTTGGAAACTGGTTCCCGACCAGATAATCGATATGTAGACACGGAAAAGGTACAAGGAGAGTGTACCACCCCGATTGTGTCCTGTGACAGGAGGGTCTAGGGTCCCAGACTAACGGAGTAATTTTAGCGAACTTCGTCATCTTTCTCGTTTTAGAAACATTTGTCTTTATTGATGTAAGTCTAGGGTTGAGGGTCTAGGTGGGTTCAATACCTTTGGACTGGTCCGTATAATTAATCACTCTTGTTCGAGGTTTAGAATCGCCGAACTTTTGTTGTTTACCAAGAAAGAGTGAACACAAAGTTTAGGTACACGACAAGTCTTCACCCGAGACGAACCGGAATCAATACACCTGAGCTTGACTACTTTGTCCACACCTCTTTCTCGTGTGCCACTAGGTATTAGAGTACAAGGTAGGTCTACTTTGTGTGCAGTGAGTGTGAGTGTACCGATGTGGATTCGGCTGTGTCGTCTTTTCCCAGTAGACTAGTAAACGGTCCTTCCTCTTGGTTTCTGTAAACTCTTCGGAGTGCTTACTGATGGTGAGGTTCAGTAAATTGGATCTACGGGGTAGAAGAAACAATTTTGTTCTGTCACTACTCCTATTTCTATCCTATACACTCTTGAATACAAAATCATATCCTACTTTTAGGACACCTGCCTCCTCGGACCACCCGATGTCAGGTACCCCAGTGATTCTCACCCTTCGCTGACTCGTTGAAGTGAAAGTGAAATGTGAAAGTACGTAACCTCTTCCTTTACCGTTGAGTGAGGTCACAAGAACGGACCTCTTAGGGTCCCTGTCCCCTCGGACCACCCGACGGCAGATATCTCAACGTGTCTCAGTCTG
The DNA here is from genome assembly GCA_006410555.1 of Capra ibex. NCBI lineage: Eukaryota > Metazoa > Chordata > Mammalia > Artiodactyla > Bovidae > Capra > Capra ibex. Next base: position 52,995,669 of record SJYO01045292.1, read on the forward strand.
TGCTGACTTCACTGAATCGTCGTCGTCGTCGTCGTCACAGGTCGTGTTTACACACCGGTTACCGACTTGAACTATTTATAATCAAGGGAGACCGGATATAAAACAGGGGAAAGGAGATTTATACTTTTGTTTACTTTAACCATCTTCTTTCGGTTCCCGGGTTAAAGATTAAGGTGACTCTTCTCTTACCTTTGTCCGATGTTCTCGTCGGTCTCCCGTCCTCCGGTCCCCTCGGTCGGTCCGGGGTTCTTAGTCTGTCTTAAAGTAATGGATCTCCTAAAAAAAAAAAAAAACGTCATTTATTGATTGAAAGATCTCTTGGGTCCACCTTTTCAAGTGTTTCCCCAGTGTTTCCATCGAGTGGAGATCCTCAGGTTACTTACCACACGTAGAGTTACGTCCGACCACGAAAGTAATTGTATAAATTAGTACGAAAATGGAAATTAGGAGTTTACCGAATTATCACACTTAACATAAGGGTCCGGACTTTATTGTTACCAATACACCAAGGTACTATCTACAAAAATTATTTTAGTGATTAATGGGAAACACACACACACACACACACACACACACACACAACATAATAGAAGCAAAGGAAAAATTAAAACCGAAAATCCATACACTCCTTTTGTCCTCTACGTCCACCTTGTGAGCCTTACGGTAAAAACCGCAAACCAAAACAAAATCGTCACGGACGTATCACCTTTCCTTCCACACAAGCCACGACACCTAAGACTACGTTCGCAGGATATCTGATCGACCCGAACCGTCGTCTCGGACCGAAACCACAGTCCAGTCGACCCAAACTTAAGGTCGGAACACTCCCTCCCAGTCTGCTTACTGGGGAGAACACGACTTAAGATTTAGACATTTTGTCGTATGCTCATAAGGAGTATTTCAACGACACTTCTTTGTCTTTCTACGAATTTTGCATTAAAGTAAATTGTTCGTGAATTTGTCGGAATTGATACATGGTTTTTGATAAGATTCACTAAATTCATAATTGAGGAAAGTAGGAGTCACGTTCGAATGGTCGTCTTCATGAAACTTATACGGACGAAATATCTATTCATCTAATCCTGTGTTCAATTCGTTGGATGGGTGTCGATCAAGTTGTCGATTATTCGCCGTCTCGACCTTGATCTTACGTCTGTCAGACGGAGGTCCCGGGTACATGATTTGTACACTCGACAATGACGACGACAATATCCAGGGTATTCGGGTAAAACTGAATTGTCTACACCGAAGATCTGACCTGTACCTACAAGGTATATGTTGGACGAACTGGAAGTGTACCGTAATCTTGTGGAAAACGAAATTATGTACAAAGAGCATCTTGACGGAACACCATATTCCACGAGATGTCTAAGAAAAGAGTCACGTTATGTCTTAACTGGAAATAAGTGTGGGTGACATAGAGTGAGAGGGTTTATCAAGTCCTATATATAAAATTTATTAGACTAATAAAGATTCATATAATACTTTTCTTTTAGTGTGACTTGGAATCAAGGAATGAGACATTTTACTTCGACATGGAGGGTAAAACCCGAAGGGACCCCCGAGTCCACCATTTCTTAGGTGGAGGTTGTACTCTCTCGACCCAAACTAGGGACCCAACCCTTCTAGGGAACCTCTTCCCTTACCTATGGTTGAGGTCATAAGACCGGACCTCTTACGGTACCTGACATATCAGGTACCCCAACGTTTCTCAACCTGCACTGACTCGCTGAAAGTGAAATCCCTATCTTTGACAGTCGAGAGTAATAAGTCGTTTATACACGACTCACGGGTGAATCTGTCAGAGAGACTCAAGACACCGAACAATTGATGAAGAAGGATCCCCGAAGGGACAACCGAGTCTACCATTTCTTAGACGGACGTGACACCCTCTGGACCCAAGTTAGGGACCCAACCCTTCTAGGGGACCTCTTCTCTTACCGATGGGTGAGGTCATAAAAACGGACCTCTTAAGGTACCTATCTCCTCAGTCCGATTGATGTCAGATACCCCAGTGTCTCAATGTGTTGACTCGCTGGTTGTGAAAATGAAAGAATCCCCCTTTCCAGAACCATCAAAAGTAGTTAGGACTGGGTCGTCAGGACCCTGGGAGACTAATGTCTCAATCTCTATAGGAACTCTTCCTTTTGTTTTATCCAGCACTTCAGATCGAGGAGGTGAACCTCTTCTTGTACAGTGGGGTAGAAAACTCGGATAGATATGTTCTCCCAATGAGGGGATTTATGGTTCTTACAAAATGACTTCATATCAATTGGAGATTATTACTTGTCATATAATCAAAGTCCATATATCGTGTCACTAAGTCATAAAAACTTCTAATATGAGGTAATATTCACTGATATTCTCTTATCGATACCTATTTATTTTTTATCATCTAAATATGTTATATTGTAATGAATCGACCCTTTTCTATAGTTATGATTATTTCCGTTTTTATACCTTCTTAGTGTTTTGGTGAGCTCACTTTCATCGGTCTGTGTTATCTCATGGGCGATATTTAAGGTAATCTACTTAATTTTTGTTTCAATTTAAATATTACTACCTTTGGTCTAGTCACTAACGAACCTCTCCCTTTATCCTCAGTAGACCTAACTTTTACACATTCTCCCTCCCGTCTTAAGGAAGGTACATATGACTGACCCTGTCACCAATGTGTCGTGTATGTAGACATGTTAAGTAGTTAATACATTTAGTCAATATGAAACTATTTCACTTATTACCCCGAAGGGACCACCGAGTCTCCAATTTCGCAGACGGAGGTTACGCCCTCTGGACCCAAACTAGGGACCCAGCCCTTCTAGGGGACCTCTTCCTTTACCGTTGGGTGAGGTCATAAGAACGGACCTCTTAGGGTACCTGCCTCCTCGGACTATCCGTTGTCAGGTACCCCAGCGTTTCTCAACCTGTGCTGACTCGCTGAAGTGGAAGGTGGAAGTGGAAAGTTTCACTTATTTAAAGAACTATGGGTAATAAAACGATATATAGATCCCTTAGTAGTTCTTTTTTTAAAAACAAATTTCTTGTGTGCGTGTTTTCTGTTGTCGATATAAGATCCACGATATGCTATGTAGGAACAACGAGTAAATAAAATATGTCTCGTTTCACATGGGATGAGACGGGGAGGGCTGAGAGAAGGGGAGACCATTGGTATGTAGACAAAAGATACAGACACTCGAACAAAGACAAAACGTGTATGTAAGTAAACATAAGTAAAAATATAAGGTGTCCCATAGTATATATACTATAACAAATAAGTAGAAACTGAATCAGGTGATTCGTATTATAAGAGATCCTGATAGGTGTAACGACGTTTACCTTCGTAAAGTAAGAAAATTACTGACTCATTGTAAGGTGATGTGTGTATGTGTGTGGGGTGTAGAAATAGGCAAACAGACAAATGTCCGTGATCCCAACGAAGGTACACAACGGAAAAAATTTATTACGACAATGCTTGCGACCCCCATACGTAAAAAAACTTGACCACAAAAGTAAAAAAAGGTCTATATATGGGTCCTCGCTTTGACGACGGTATGACCCATCGAGATAAAAATCAAAAAATTTCTTGGAGGTATGATAAAAGGTATCAGCGACGTGGTTAGATATAAGGGTAGTTGACACATGGTCCCAAGGGGGAAGAGGTGTAGGAGAGGTTGTAAACAATAGACGTCTGAAAACTTACTATTGGTAAGATTGTCCTTACTCCACTATAGAGTAACAATTTTTAGTTCTTCAACTCTTATACTTTTATACGTCGTATCACGGTCTCATTCCCACTTTTCCTTCCGACAAAGCTCAATTTAAAATAGTACATGTTCTCTACTCCTGGAATTTACGTGTACGTACTACTCGCGTTTTCATGGTAGTACAACGTATTTAGACCCTAGTGTGACAAAGATTATGGGAGAGGTGAAGGTACCGGATACCCTGGTTGTCGTCTCAGTCAAACGTCCTGACACGTAAAGATCCCGATAAGGAAAGGATCCCTGTCATCTCATATGTAAGAAGAACTTATTAAACCTAACAAAGAAAACTTCAAATAAGGACCCTACTACCTAAGTTAAAGCAGACGTAAAATAAAAGGTGTGCGTACTTAAGTATGAGATATTTCGTAATTGTTGTGTACATGTGGGTACCGACTAAGTACACTTTCATACCGTTTTTTACGGTGTTATAACATTTCATTAATCGGAGGTTGAATTTTTTTTTTTTTTCGTAATTGTCTTGTTTTAGTTTTAGTTTTTTTATTTTCCTCGAGGGTTGTCTCTGGGTACCATCTCCTTCTCACAAATGGTCAGTACGTCCTTGACGGTACAATTTGTGTCCCCTGGAGTCTAGGGGGTTTTCCGTCAATAAAAAGGTCGGGTTTTCTACCTCGTTCTGGAAAAGGTAATAGAGGAATCCGTTCTGTAATTCTGTTTCCCCGTCTTAGGTCCCCGTCGCCCCTTTCATTCAGGGAATCTTCCGACTACTACTTCAACACCCAAAGACATTCGTAGACCCTTCCGACGAACGGAGAAAAAGTCTTACTTACTTTCCTTTCGGGGTAAGGAGTCTGTTTCTGACTTTTTTCAAGTCTTAAATTCTGTTAAGAACTCGTTTTCGTAATTGTTTCTGGAATGAAAAAAAACGTTTATTATTATTTTCAGAACTTGTTGTCTTAGTAGGATCGTCTCTGGTCATGCTCCATTCTTGTCGTTCGTCAGATCCCGTCCGGTCTGTAACTAGTGAGTTCTTCTTCTGTTTAAACTTACAACGGTCTTGTCTGAAAACGGAATGATTGGTCCTCAAAAGTGGTTATCAAATTCGTTGTCCAGTAATAGTTATGGTGACTTCCTAAGAAACTAATGAAGGGGATTAAGTGTGGAAAAAGATGTTGATCTTCGTTTGTGATAAGGTTTAAAACACGACTAAGGAGTTGATAAATGTACGTATTTATGATGTTTTACTTAAAAAACATAAATACAACTATCTTGGTGCTCTATACGTAAGGAAACATTAGACGTAAATAGAGAGTTGTCATTCAAATATTAAGTAGGTAAACTATAAATAGTCAAGTCAAGTTAGCGAGTCAACACAGGCTGAGAGACACTGGGGCACTTAGTGTCGTATGGTCCGGAGGGACAGATAGTGGTTGGGCCTCAAGTAAGTTTGAGTACAGGTAGCTCAGCCAGTACGGTAGGTCGGTAGAGTAGGAGACAGCAGGGGAAGAGGAGGACGGGGGTTAGCGAGGGTCGTAGTGTCAGAAAAGGTTACTCAGTTGAGAAGCGTACTCCACCGGTTTCATGACCTCAAAGTCGAAGTCGTAGTCAGGAAGGTTACTTGTCGGTCCTGAACAGAGGAAATCCTACCTGACCAGATTTGAGGAACGTCAGGTTCCTTGAGAGTTCTCAGAAGAGGTTGTGGTATTGAAGTTTTCGTAGTTAAGAAGCCGTGAGTCGAAAGAAGTGTCAGGTTGAGAGTGTAGGTAGTACTGGTGACCTTTTTGGTATCGGAACTGATCTTCCTGGAAACAACCCTTTCGTCATAGAGACGAAAACTTATACGATAGATCCAACCAGTATTGAAAGGAAGGTTCCTCATTCGTAGAAAATTAAAGTACCGACGTTAGTGGTAGATTTCACTAAACCCTCGGGGGTTTTTATTTCAGACTATGACAAAGGTGTAGATAAAGGGTACTTCACTACCCTGGTGTACGGTACTAGAATCAAAAGACTTACAACTCGAAGTTCGGTTGAAAAATGAGAGGAGAAAGTGAAAGTGTTCTCCGAGAAATCAAAGAGAAGTGAAAGACGGTATTCCCACCACAGTAAACGTAATAGACTCTAATAACTATAAGGAGGGCCGTTAGAACTAAGGTCGAACACGAAGGAGGTCGGGTCACAAAGAATACTACATGAGACGTATATTTAATTTATTCGTCCCACTGTTATATCTCGGAACTGCATGAGGAAAGGGATAAACTTTGGTCAGACAACAAGGTACAGGTCAAAATTGACAACGAAGGACTGGACGTATATCCAAAGAGTTCTCCGTCCAGTCCACCAGATTATAAGGGTAGAGAAAGTCTTAAAAGGTGTCAACTAACACTAGGTGTGTCAGTTTCCGAAACCGTATCAGTTCTTTCGTCTTTATCTACAAAAAGACCTTGAGAGAACGAAAAAGGTACTAGGTCGTCTACAACCGTCAAACTAGAGACCAAGGAGACGGAAAAGATTTTGGTCGAACTTGTAGACCTTTAAGTGTCAAGTGCATAACGACTTCGGACCGAACCTCTTAAACTCGTAATGAAATGATCACACACTCTACTCACGTTAACATGTCATCAAACTCGTAAGAACTCGTAACGGAAAGAAACCCTAACCTTACTTTTGACTGGAAAAGGACAGGACACCGGTGAAGACTCAAAAGGTTTAAACGACCGTATAACTCACGTCGTGAAAGTATCATAGTAGAAAGTCCTAAACTTCATCAAGTTGACCTTAAGGTAGTGGAGGTGATCGAAACAAGTATCACTACGAAAGATTCCGGGTGAACTGAAGTGTAAGGTCCTACAGACCGAGATTCACTCACTAGTGTAGTAGTACTATAAATGTCTGTAACAAATAAGTAAAAGTGACGACATATTATAGGATACTCACATTTATAGTGTCAAATAAGTAAAATGATGACTACTGAGTAAACCTAATAAAAGAAAAGAAAAAAAATATATATAAAAAATTAAAAAAAATAAAAAATTTAAAGTTTTAGAAATTAAGAATGTACACAAGGGTTTGTACTTGGGGGGAGGGTGGAGGGNTTTTTTTTTTTTTTTAGGAGATCCATTACTTTAAGACAGACTAAGAACCCCGGACCGACCGAGGGGACCGGAGGACGGGAGACCGACGAGAACATCGGACAAAGGTAAGAGAAGAGTCACCTTAATCTTTAACCCGGGAACCGAAAGAAGATGGTTAAAGTAAACAAAAGTATAAATCTCCTTTCCCCTGTTTTATATCCGGTCTCCCTTGATTATAAATAGTTCAAGTCGGTAACCGGTGTGTAAACACGACCTGTGACGACGACGACGACGACGACGATTCAGTGAAGTCAGTACAGGCTGAGACACGTTGAGGTATCTGCCGTCGGGTGGTCCGAGGGGACAGGGACCCTAAGAGGTCCGTTCTTGTGACCTCACTCAACGGTAAAGGAAGAGGTTACGTACTTTGACAGAACTACTGACACCGAAACATCATCTCGGACTTCAGTCCGTTCAACTAAGGAGGTCAAGGTAAGAAGAAAGAGTTCTAACGAAACCGATAAGCTCCAAAAAACATAAAGGTATGTTTAGAACTTTAATAAACAAGATCAAGACACTTTTTACACCGACCATCGAACTATCCCTAACGTAACTTAAACATTTAACGAAACCCATCATATGAGTAAAAGTGATATAACTAAGAAGGCTAGGTACTTGTACCATATAAAGAGGTAGATAATCACAGGAGAAACTAAAGAAAGTAGTCACAAAATATCAAAAGATATATATCCAGAAATCAAAGAAATCCATCTATATAAGGNCACCTTCTTTACCTGTTTAAGAATCTTTTCATGTTAAAAGGTTTTGACTTGGTCCTTCTTTATCTTTTAGAATTGTCTGGGTAGTGTTCGTACCTTTAACTTTGCCATTAGTCTTTAGAAGGTCGTTTGTTTTCGGGTCCAGGGATGCCGAAGTGTCGACTTAAGATGGTTTTTAAAGCTCTTCTCGATTGTGGATAGGAGGAGTTTGAGAAGGTCTTTTAACGTCTCCTTCCATTTGAAGGTTTGAGTAAGATACTCCGGTGGTAGTGGGATTATGGTTTTGGACTGTTTCTACAGTGTTTTTTTCTTTTGATGTCCGGTTATAGTGACTACTTGTATCTACGTTTTTAGGAGTTGTTTTAAGATCGTTAGTCTTAGGTTGTTGTGTAATTTTTCTAGTATGTGGTACTGGTTCACCCGAAATAGGGTCCCTACGTTCCTAAGAAGTTATAGACGTTTAGTTAGTTACATTAAGTGGCGTAATTGTTTAACTTTTTATTTTTGGTATACTAATAGAGTTATCTACGTCTCTTCCGAAAACTGTTTTAGGTTGTAGGTAAATACTATTTTTGAGAGGTCTTTCGTCCTTATCTTCCTTGTATGGAGTTGTATTATTTTCGATATATACTGTTTGGGTGTCGTTTGTAATAGGAGTTACCACTTTTTAACTTTCGTAAAGGGGATTTCAGTCCTTGTTCTGTTCCCACAGGTGAAAGTGGCGATGATAAGTTGTATCAAGACCTTCAAAACCGGTGCCGTTAGTCTCGTCTTTTTCTTTATTTTCCTTAGGTTTAACCTTTTCTTCTTCATTTTGAGAGTGACAAACGTCTACTGTACTAGGAGATGTACCTTTTGGGATTTCTGAGGTGGTCTTTTAATGATCTCGAGTAGTTACTTATATCATTTCAACGTCCTATATTTTAGTAAACCTAATAAAAGTTAAAATCAAAATATCTATTCAAATGATTTTTATAAGACCCGTATTGGGTACTATTATACATTTACTCTCAACTAGAGTCAACGGGCCAAAGTTTACCTTAATGATCTTTCCTTCTATGTCAGTAGTAATCGAAATGTTATTTTAAGGTCTAGCATGTGTGTCATCATGATGGTTACATGGGCACGAGACTCGACACATATTCGGAGGAATAACGAGGTGTGAGAACGAGTACAAATAGTTACGGTCTGAAAAACAAAAAATGTGCATCCTAAACGTTAGAACAGTGTATCATGAAAAATTATGGGTAAAGATACTACAATCTTAACTCGTGAAAAAGTCAAGAAACACCAGTAAGTGTAAAATATTTTACAGAAAAAAGAAAAGAAACATTTATGAAAATAACTAAGAAACTCTGGGTAATATATAAGATCTGTGAATAAACGACGACCGAAACATACAGTTTTTACAAAAACGACCCACACACCAAATCAAAAAATTACGTAGATATGACAGAAAACTCCCTGTTTTTTCCTTTCAAAATTGTAAAATAGTTAAGTTTGTAATGATAAACATATTACAAATTCTTTAGAAATTGAGTATCAGTATTTCATAAAAGCCATGTAAAAAGAATGTTATGCTTTCAAAAGAAAAAATATACGTAGGAATTAAGTAGTCTTTAAAGAAGACACGTAACACTCTCCATCATAGGTTTAGTAAAAAAGGGACACCTATTAGTGAATAGAATGAGGATGCACGACCTAACAAAATAACGGTTGAACGTTTGGTCAGGATATGTACATACCCAGATAAATACCTGAAAGATAGTAAAGGTAAAAGGGTAGGACATGGTTCTAGTGTCAGAGAATTAAAGATAATGAATATCATACGGAAGTGATACCTCTCCTGTTTTAGGAAGTACCAAAAGAGGAAAACCTATAGTAGAAGACATATATAATCTCTTAGGTGAACAGTTCAACGTAACCCTCAAAACAAAATTAATGGGAACGTAGTTGTCCAATTCAAAATTTCTTGACTGTAGAATTTTTGTATGACTCAGAATAGGTTATTATATAGAAAAACAAATCCAGTGCAAATTACAGAAGGTTTTCTTACAATATTAAAAGAAGTATTCGTAGCACATGTTTACAATCAGGACCTTTCAATAAAAAGTAACGAAAATAATAGAAAAATTTATAGAAAAGACAAACGTCGACCCTATATCTTCACGTTAACCAAAACATATTCGAAAAAATAACAAGACGTATAATATATATTATAAGTCTTTCATTTGTTTAGTACGCATGTCGAATTACTTAAAGGTTTCTCGTTTGTGGGTACATTAGTCGTGCGTTTACTGCTTAGTTTTGTAGGCTACTGGACTCTTGAAAGGGGATTTGTCACTGACGAGGTATATTTCTATTAGTGCTACGACTGGAAAACAAGGTGTCTAACCAAAATGTAGTAACAATATAAATACCTTAGTATATTTTTCATAAGAAAGTACAGATCAAAAAAAGGGACGTCGTGATATAAAAACACTCTAGGTAGGTACAAGTCACATCGATCAAACAAATTAGGGGAAACGACATGTCTAAAGGTAACACGTCAGATATTAAATACGTAGGATTACTACTATCTAAAGATTTATCAAAGATCAAACCCTCTATACCGACGGTTCTTGTAAAAAGTCATACTGAAAAACATAAGAATACGAGAGTAAAGAAAACAAAGATCCTGATCTTAGCGACCGATACGTATAGAAATCGTAATAATCCAGGGCGGTATACTAAAACCAAAGGGTTTCACCGTCATCGTTAAATACTGAATGAACGTCATACATTCTTTAGTTCAGTCTTATTTTGAAGAACTGTAAAGTTACTAAGAGTTAATATCCTTGTAACTATTTAAGAATAAGTAAAATTATAAAGTAGATGTATTATTCCATGGTACGACTTTTGCTTGAGTGGAGTCAGTAGTACAAAAAAAACATGTACCGAACCAGATTTTTAAAAAATGTTCACTTAAAAACCAAAGACTTACGAGTCCTCTCTTAATTCGATATTAAAAGAAAGAGTACAACAGTAATAGATGAAAACCGTTTTTCAAATATAAACGAGACATTTTGGTTAGTCCCATTCAAAGACGATCAGGAGAAAAGACATTCTAAAAATATATTCTAAACTTAAAGAATAAGGAATTTGTAAACCATTTTGAACGGTTAATTTGGTAAACCCGCACTACAAAAGAATCACCCCTATAATCAATCCGTAATGGTTCATTTAATAAATTAAAGTCTAAAAAGTCCTGACGAATCTAAAAGATAAAAAAGAAATCAGTCAAAATATGAAAGGATTTTACACAAGTGACATGGATAAAAAAGTCTAATTGACTTCAATAATAGAAAATATAGTGACTACGTAAAATTAACAGAAGAAACAGTGTACATTTCTCAAGTAAACATTGATGAGTAAAAAAAGAGTGATTAGAATCTTCAAATAACTAATAAAATAGAAAACAATTTCTTGATTGCAAGGGAAACAGTTAGAAAAGATAATGTGTAAAAATAAGGTAAATTAATTAAAGACGTAGACATCAGTACAAAATGTCAAAATCCCTGAAAGGACCATCAGGTCACCGATTCTGAGGAACGAGGGTCATCCTCCGGGTCCAAGGTACGGGTCCTTGATCTAGGGTGTACAGTGTTGATTCTCAAACGTTCTACGTTGATTTATAAGACGTACGACGTCGTCTCTGGACCGCACCGGATTTATTTATTTTAAAAAAAAATTTTATTATTTTAAAATCAGGAACTAGTTAAAATATTCGAAATGTACACATAGACTTTCCTTATACATAAGAGAAAAGATTTACATTCTCAGAAATATAAAGACAATCTACAATAATTAAAACAATAGGTTTACAAAATTCAGGAATAATTACCAAATTTACGAATTAAATGGTTAATGACTCTGTACATTTTAGAGAGTGACACTGCGACGTAAACTTGTAAAAGGGAGCATTATGTCAGTTCGAAATAAAGTACACAATTCGACGAAATTGAACCACGTATGTTCAAATCTTAAGAAACATAGACGATGACTTACGTAGGAAAGTAGCAGTATGTCACAAATAAAAAAAACGGAATTCCGGTCAAAACGGAAATAATGATATCGATGTGGTCGAAATGGGACCGATCGAAAACGGGTATTATAAAATAGGATATAAGTTTGTTTGTCACGAGTAAAAGAGTAGGGAAATGAGGATCAGAGAAACGTAGGAACATAAACTCGACACAGAGAATTTTTCTTATCTTAAATTTTTATAAAAATAACATTTTACATCATGTTTTTTATTTTGTTTACATCTTGTTTTATTTACGAATACTTCGTTTATAGGAACGATAGTTGTGAACTCAATTTATCATTTTAAACGATCAGTGGAATTTTCGGGACGGACAGGGTCAGTATTTGAGAAAGGAAAAGTTTTTAATTAATCCTAAGACTGAAAATAGTATTAGTGAGAGTCAAAATAAATGTCGAAATCGAAGGTTTACAAGTAGAGGTTTGTGATGTCAAGTGAAGAAAGAACAAAACAAAAAATTTCTATGTGTTCAGAAAGGACCAGACATCTAAGGGGAGTGGATGTAAATGAAAAAAAAAATTGGGTTACATTAAAGAAACAACTTTAGGATCTAGTGACCTAGATGTCAACGAGACCAAAGTAGGACATAAGAAAAGACGACGTCGAGACTTTAGTCGATTAAGAGATTCCTCCGGATCGAGGGAAATACCTTCTTCCCATGAATCTTTGGTTCTAGACCCACGATCTACACAAGTGACAACTGACGTTAAAGAAGATCCAGAAGAATCATCTGTCACGAATCTTTATGTACATACATATTGAGAACGAATGTGTGTGTAGATATAAACAAGGAGGTAGTGGGAAGTGTGGAGAGACAGACGGAGAGAGAGATTGGATAGTAAAGTAAGACCATGGAGACTAGGGTTAGTTTGTGACGAATAAGAACGGAATGGTTAAAGTCGATAAAGTATACTTCAGTCTTATTTTATCGAGATCTTAAGTATTGTTGTGAGACTAATTTTATGAGTCCCAATGTTCCAAAAATGAAGTGAAATGATAGAATATAGACACAACGGAAAGAAGTGGTTCTAGGATCAAGTTTTCCTCTGTTCTCATGTTCTCTTAATCTTATAGTACATTAGTAAGTACACAAAGGGTGGAGGTAAAATACATAAATTGTCATAGTCCCATTGTCATTACTGTAGTCAGAATCGAGGGATTAAACTACTGACTTTGTCATTTTAAAAGAGTATCTAAATTCAGGACATAGAGACGTAAAATTTATCAACATGACTTAGACGTAACGGTCTGGTATATCGGTAAATTTTAATACGAAACAGAGATGTTCATTTATACAAAATACAGTAGTCGGGAATACGACTACCGTGAGATTAGTGTAACTAACTAAACAAGAAAAAATTTAAAATAAATAAAAATTTTTCGGATAAGAACTCATGTAAGAAGTCCTTCTTGGGTCCTTTTGTCATAAAAGATTAAAGAACGTACAACGATCAGTAAACAGTCCTAAGAAGTACGAATGTTCAGACGACGATACTTGTTTCACGAACCGAGTGTAAAAGAAATGAACCCAAAGTATTTACATGACAAGGTAAAAGAAGACCGTGTTTTGTAACGACAGTTTTTCAGACTATTATTAGACTAAAAGAAAGGAAATATACACTGAATCAGTAAAACGGACCTTCGTGTTCTCTCCAAAACGGAAGATTTCAGTTTTTGAAAATAATTTTGTGAGGAGTTACAACCGGTAAGGTTCAACTGAAAGAGTTCATCTACACCATGGGAAGGTCATATAGTAAAAAAAAATTAAAGACATTTTTAAAGAACCTAGCATGAAAAACTATAAATAGAGGAACGACACCCAAAGAAGAACCTCCTGAGATAATATCGAGACTACAAGAATCGGACAAAAGGTTGGAAAAGTAAAAGAGAAATTAGGTGAATGATGAAAGAAGACACTTTCAAAGGAAGAAATCAAAAAAAAAAAAAAAAAAAAAAAAAAAAGTCCGTAATACACGACACAACAAAGTCAAACCCCAATGAAGGTCAAGTATATATAAAAGAATTTTAAAGATTAATATAGGACTCAGGGTACTGGAGTAAGATCCTTAAGAATTAAGACTAAAAAATTAACAAGAAAGTGTAGAGTATGGTAAGAGAAGTACAGTAATCGTGAAAAACAGTACCATATAATATCGAAAATAGACTGAATGTCTGTGTCATAGACCGAACGAAAATGGCAGATTTCTCAACGATAGGGAAAAGAATGATTGAAACGGGTACAAGACTAAGGTTAGTGAGACAGGAGAGAAAATACACTTTAGTCAAAAGGTCTTATAACTCTTCTCTGACATCGTCAAATTTTAGGTTGAAGAGTGGGGTGTCTCGAGAACGAGAACGACAGAAACACATTACAAGTTTCTGTTGAAAGGTTATACCACCGTAAGAAAGACTCTGTGGAGGAGAGACAAAAGGAGTGTAAGAAAAATACGTCTGGTGGTTGAAAGCCAGTGAGACCAGAGACTCGACGAGTCGAATCTAAGACCCCGGGTCATAAATAAGGACCTTCCCCCGAAGTCGACCAAATGAAATCTCGTCCCCAGGGGTTGGTGACCCTAGATTACAAACTACTAGACTCCACCTCGACTACATTATTCTTGTCTTTATTTCACGTGTTATTCTCGTTACACGAACTTAGTAGGACTTTGGTAGGGGGGTGGGGGTCCAGGTACCTTTTGAACAGAAGGTGTTTTGGTCAGGGACCACTGTCTTTCCAACCCCTGGCGACGAAATCTCTCGAATGTCCCAGGTCTGACCAGGTCTAAAATAACGACTGAGGAATATTAGTGGGTGATGACCACACACACTCTCGGGAGAATCAAAAGTGATGACAAGAGTCAAACTAACAGTTCGGAAGGTCACCAAGATAACCGAGAATAACTAGGACTCCAGGTACACTACCGAGTAACGAAAGGGAAGAAAGGAGGACGTGTCAAGACTATAACACGACCAGAACATCGACAGTCGGACTATTGTTAGACTAGAAAGGAAATATGTACTAAATCGGACAAAACGGACTTTCGTGTTTCTAAATAAAAAGAAAATTCATGTCTCTAAAATAAGCTTATATAGACACAACCGGTAGGGTCAACAGTCGTGAAACTGAAGGGGGTGAGTGTTAAACATTAAGTACTCCCCTCGAACAACGGGTCCATAAAATATCTATAATAGGTACCCAAAACAAAACGATAAACTCCAAAAAAACAAGTAAGTATACTCCCTTAACCCCTTTTAAGTTTTTGATGTAGTGGTCACAGTAAAAGTTTGTGTATCGAAAAAAAAAAAAATTTGATGAATTAGACTGTTACATAGAGAATTAACCACTTAAATCTTACTATTGTCTCTGTATATAATACCAATGACTATTTGGGCCTTTGTCAAGTAGAAGAAAACATAAAAATGAAACAGGATGTTAAATATTTGTTGAAAATGTGAGAGAAATTAAGTTAAAACAGAGAGGACACAAAGATGTCAAATAATATGTATAAAATAAATTCAGTTTATAATAGTCCGGGAGGTGAATGGTTTACTAGTTAGTCCCGCGAAAAATAGATAGTTGAGGGAGGGTAAAATGTACAATAATAAAGATTATCAAATTAAGATAGGACAAAGGACGTGTACTTGTATTGTTAAGTTCGTAATAATAAAAAAAAATATATCAGTTATAACTAAAGTTGTGAGGTAAAACAAATGGTTACAGAACCGAGTGGAAAGAAAGGACGTAAATCCGGAAAGATTCTAGTCACAAGAAAAAGAACTTGGTTTTAGAAAATTGAAAAGATATTACTCTAAAGTAACCGTCGGTTAAGAACCAAAAAGAAATAGTCTTATGAAAAGAGAGTAGGGTAAAAGTTAATACATAAGTTAAATGTCAAATAAAAAAAAGAAGGAGGGAGACTTGAAACGTCTAAAAAGTTGACAAGAGGTAACGACCCCAATTTTTCGACAAAACCTAACCAGTAACGTACTATTCCACTAGACACATAAAAAGGTCAGTAGAAACTTCTGAAAAAAACCCACGAGACTTTAAAAGACATTGTTCAGAGGGGTGGGTGAATTTTCTTTTTATAAATTAGGTAGGTCAAATCCTAATTGACCCGTAGAACTTCGTCTTGACAGAACGTAGTCAAGATCTTTCGGGAAACGGTTTAGAGAAACTTATGACGGAGGAGGGGGTCTGAGGTGAGTGTCTTCTGTGGAATACTCTCAGAGAGTCGACACAAAGTTCAGAATAGAGAGGAGAAGGTACAAAGGGAAAACAAAAGGACTCATGTAAAACCCCTCAAATAATTAAAGATAGAAGGTGCAGTAATTAAGAGAGTACATACAAAGTAAAGGAAGTATTGTACAGACGACTCAAATGTGAAAGAATAGATTTAAAATAAACCACGAAAAATATTATACGGAGTACTTGTGAACCACGAAAGAACTTGGTAGTCAGGTAGAAAATGAGGAAATTTACGAAATTTATAGAAACGGGGGAGATAAGTCAACAAGTGAGTTCTCATTGGGTAAAGATCATACATTCGAAATACTCCCACCCTGGGATGTAGATTGACAGGTTCCGATACTCTTAAGGGATACCTTGTTGTCTGACCAAGGTTTATCCTTTTCCTCATGCAGTTCCGACATATAACAGTGGGACGAATAAATTGAATATACGTCTCATGTAGTACTCTTTGCGACCTGACCTTCTTTGTGTTCGACCTTAGTTCTGACGGCCCTCTTTATAGTTATTGGAGTCTATACGTCTGCTGTGGTGGGAATACCGTCTTTCACTTCTCCTCGATTTTTCGGAGAACTACTTTCACTTTCTCCTCTCACTTTTTCAACCGAATTTCGAGTTATAAGTCTTTTGTTTCTAGTACCGTAGACTAGGGTAGTGAAGTACCGTTTATCTACCCCTTTGTCATCTTTGTCACAGTGTGAAATAAAAAGACCCGAGGTTTTAGTGACATCTACCACTGACGTCGGTACTTTAATTTTCTGCGAATGAGGAACCTTCTTTTCAATTCTGGTTGGATCTATCATATAAGTTTTCGTCTCTATCATGAAACGTCTGATTCCAGGCAGATCAGTTCCGATACCAAAGAGGACACCAGTACATACCTACACTCTCAACCTGACACTTCTTCCGACTCACGGCTTCTTAACTACGAAAGCTTGGCACCATAACCTCTTCTGAGAACTCCCAGGGAACCTGACGTTCCTCCAGGTTGGTCAAGTAAGACTTCCTCTAGTTGGGACCCTAAAGAAACCTTCCTTACTACGATTTCGACTTCGAGGTCATGAAACCGGTGGAGTACGCTTCTCAACTGAGTAACCTTTTCTGAGACTACGACCCTCTCTAACCCCCGTCCTCCTCTTCCCCTGTTGACTCCTACTCTACCGACCTACCGTAGTGCCTGAACTACCGGCAACTCAGACTCACTTGAGGCCCTCTACCACTACCTGTCCCTCCGGACCGCATGACGCTAAGTACCCCAGCGTTTCTCAGCCTGTGCTGACTCGCTGACTTGACTTGACTTGAGTCTGTCACAACTGTAAACGGACGATGAGATCAGAACCGAGAGAAAGGTAAAAACAGGGACTTATAAAGGAAATGAATGTGTTCCCGAAACATCCACCGTGTCACCATTTCTTAGACGGACGGTTACGTCCTCCACCTTTTCTGTGTTTAAGCTGGGGACCCAGTCCTTCTAGTCTCTTCCTTTACCGTTGGACGAAGTCATAAGAACGGACTTCGTCAGGTGTCTACCTCCTCAGACCGTCCGATGTCAGGTACCCCAACGTCTCTCAGTCTGTACTGACTGGTGTGTGAATAAGTGAATTTTCGTGTGAACACTAAAAGGTCGTTTATCCATTAACGATGCCCTCCTATAGCCCACCCCCCTACAGAATAAAAGTTATGACGGGTATCACCTTCAGTCAACCCATTAAAGGTGTAAAAGTAAAGACATTCAAATTAAAGTTCCCAAAAAACTTACCTCTGTAATGTCGTTTTTCCGATCCGTCTCTTGTAACTTAAGCAAGTAGATAACTTCAAGTGGAAGATTATTGAGTTGTTCTTTACAATTACCCCTAGCACGAGGACCTTAACAACACACAAGCTAGTACAGACAGAAAATATATATATACACTTACCTTCAGAATAACCTAGGTCTAAAACTACCAGCTCGATGAAGTGACTTTATAAATTTCTACAATATGGTTACAGTAAGTCGTAAATGACAAAGATACCTTTTCGGAAAAGAAAAAGGAAATATCCGGTGAATTATGCAAAGAAACATGGTTGTTTACTTAGACAAATCTAAAATTTAGGTAGTTAAAATGATACTAGATAGAAATAACACTTATAAGACCTACTACGATAGGGTCTTGTGCCACACTTGAAAGCAAGAGATCTAAATTCAAAGGAAATTAAAGATCTCATATAATAACAAAAAAATAGAAACTAAAAAAAGACAATGTAAAGAAACGAAAAAAGGAAACCACAGTGGTTTGTACATGTACAACCAAGAGGAAACAGAAGGTACTAATAACAAGGGAGGGATTACGAAAAATTGTAAGGCAACTGAAGTAAAGTAAAAGGGGTGCCGATAAGTAAGAGAAATCATAAAAATCCTGACAGGTAAGAGGAAGAGTTACGAAGTTTATGCCGAGGAAGGAAAGGCACTACCAAAATAAAACGATATCGTATTAGTACAAAACAAGGGACGAACTAAAAGGAGACACAACTCCAAACCATATTTCTCCATTAACAAATTAAAAGAAGAATGTATTTACTACTATGTAAACCAGGGTTAAAAGTAACATAAACACCATTATCAAAGATCGTCACAAACACATATACATGAATGAACAAAGACAAAGAAAGAAGTCAAAATAACATGACAGAAACACATATTAGACATAACCAAGAAAAATTTTATTCATAATCATGGTTATAAACTAACTCAACTCAAAATGACCGTAATCGATAAGTATCTTCCAAAATAACCTTTACCCTGTCCCGGGGTAAGATTCGATTAAGAGGGTTTAAATATCGTTTTAGGGAAGACCACCTTACAACCCACATGTGTAAATTGACTACAAAATGGTTCGTTTCCAGTTACAGTCTTCCAAATCAGACAAGACGGAACTACGTGATTGTCTGACGGAGGGACCGAAAAATACACTAGTAAGGAAGTAACGAAGAGATACCACGACTTACCATAGGTTCCTAATAGAATAGATAAGATAAGGACAGTAACTGTAGTTTCTTTACTAACCAAAACGGGTAATCGTCTGTGGGTTAGAGTAGTCAGTAGGGCACCTGTGACTCCAGACGTCGGTGTCTAGAGAAGAGGGTCATAGACTAGTGTGGGAACTAGTCGTGTGATGTCTGTCAGGAGTGTCAATAACAGGTCGTATGTATAAGAAGAATCAAATTGGTGTGGTGTACGTAAAGAAAAGGAAGACAAAAAAAAAAAAATTACCTCTTCATTAAAGACTCTCTTCTTCCCCCGTCTTCCTAGAAATGAGACGGTAGAGTTTTAGTCTTCAAACAATGAGTGGAAAGAATTGGTGAAAACTATATCTTTTACAACCTCAGAAAAGTGTTGAGACTCATCTAATATCCGACAGGGGACTTCACAGTAAACATTAATCCAACAGACCTTCAACCTTACGTAAAAGAAAGTCTTTGGTTCAATATTTACCATCAACCGTTGGTTCCGGTTGAAAAAGTTATCCAACAAATCGACCTATATAACACGATTATCGTAATAAGACCGAAGTGTCTTGGTGGTAAATAAATAAAGATACCCTTTTACTTAAGGTACAAGATCGATCATCTTATATCATGTAAATTTGTACGTTTCAATACAGTGAGAAAACACACTCTAGGAAGTCATCAAACGGTTGTGAGAATTCGATCTCTGTTTTAGTCATTGTTCCGGATCACCTGGGTACGAGTCTGAGACGACGGGGAGACTAAAACTTGGTAATGAGTTTGACCGGAAGAATGACAACCACTTTACACAGGATGAAGAAGATCAGAGTCTCGGAAACTTGTGAATCTATGTCTCATAGAAAGAGAGTGTGAAACGGAAAATTACGGATGAGTGGGAAGTCTCCTCTTCCGTTGCCGTGGGTGAGGTCATGAGAACGGACCGTTTCGGGTACCCGTCTCCTCGGACCATCCGACGTCAGGTACCGTAGCGATTCTCAGCCTGTGATACCTCGCTGAAGTGAAAGTGAAAAGTGAAAGTACGTAACCTCTTCCTTTACCGTTGGGTGAGGTCACAAGAACGGACCTCTTAGGGTCCCTGCCCCCTCGGACCACCCGACGGCAGAGACCCCAACGTGTCTCAGCCTGTGCTGACTTCGCTGAATCGTCGTCGTCGTGGGAAGTCTTGAGTCAGATTTGAAACAAAGAAACCCATCGGAAGTATCTGGAATTTTGTTCGGTTGATTGGGATGGCCTGTGAAAGATTATTGTGGTAGGACAGAAGTAAATGCAAGTCCTGAGATACAGATTTTGCAGTGTATCACGCACACACACACACACACACGCACGCACGCACGCACGCACGCACACACACACAATCAGCAAATCAGTACAGGCTGAGAAACACTGGGGTACCTGACATCGGACGGTCCGACAAACAGGTACCTTAAGAGGTTCGTTCTTATGACCTCACCCAACGGTAAAGGAAGAGGTTTCACGGAAGTATATCAGCTATGGTTAATTCGTACACAATCTACTCATTTGTTTGTTTACTACTTTATAAAACATAATTTCTGTTCTCAAGAATATGAGTTTAAGTGAACGAACCTCGGTTCCTTTAAAAGACTACGGTTGCCGGACCTATAGAACCGAGACGAAGAGGTTACCTGGTAAAGATACAATGTATACTGAGATTGAAGGTAAGAGTACTACTGGTTACGATGTTCATCGGGAATAATGTTAATATACGTGTAAGACTTTTCAGTAAGTTTTATGATAGTAGATTAAGGAGGTCCTTGTGTCGAAATTTATAGATTATTTACTTATGTTTTTAGTTAACGTAACATTCTAATAAGTCAGAATCTACAGAGGTGAAGTTGTAATATCAGTTCACTGATTTTCAACGAGTCAGTACAGACTGAGAAACACTGGGGTACCTGATACCCCAGTGTCAGGTACCTTAAGAAGTCCGGTCTTATGACCTCACCCATCGGAAAGGGAAGAGGTCTCCTAGAGGGGTCAGGTCCCTAACTTGGGTCCAGAGGGTGTAACGTCCACCTAAGGAATGGTCGACTCGGTGTACTCTTCGGGTTCTTATAACCTCACCCATCGGACAGGGAAGAGGTCCCCTAGAAGAGTTGGGTCCTTAACTTGCTCCCAGAGGACGTAATATCCCTCTAAGAAATGGTTGACTCACTATCTTGACACCGGTATATCGATTTTGAAAAGACTATGTCAGAATAAAAAATTTGTAAACCCGAGAACGAGAGTCTTTCACGCAGAGTGGACAACCGAGACTCGGGATTAGAAAAAAGAGTATTTTGGGTCGTTGATAGGTGAATGCCAGGACGGTGAGTAGGCAAACAGTGTTGAAAGACAAACTTAGGAAAGTACGAAGGACGGTCCGAATTGAGAGTATCTTTCCTCAAGTCTATTCAAACGTTGAGAGACACACTTTGTGTTGACTAGAAAAATAAGATTTAAATGAACGAGGTCAAAGTCGTGTATTGGGACTAGTCCCAAGGAGTAGAGATTCTACCTCAATCTGTCATACATCGTGTCACATACCGCAAGACGTCCAGGGGTCATTTTCGATCACCTTATATTGACGACTTAAGTCCTCTTCTCGTCTTAGGTTTTTTCTTACAGTCAACTTCCTAGACAAACCGGTTTCGTTCCTTCCCATCGGGTCCTCACTTTTCGGAGTCATTTATCGTATCCCTTCCCACGGGACTCTGACGGTTGCAGAGTGCTCTGACAGACTACAGACACTAGGTACTTACCAGTGTAGAGTCTCCCTTCCTTCCCTCTTTTTCCCTGGATGACAACTGTCATCAATGGTAGTTCAAATCTTTATGGAAGACCTACGGGTCAAGATTCATTTAAAATTTTAGAACTTCTTTAATGGAAATGAAGACTCGTGGAACAGTCTTGGTTTTTTACTGAACTACCCAAACGGTAAACGTCTTCCTTATCCGAAAGATAACTTTGTAATCATGGACTCGATGACACTCTACTCAAATAAATCGAGAAGAGGGGGTGAGAGGTCGAGACACAAAAAAGTAAGGAGGTACGGAAATACTCGACAACCGATCTCTTATGACGGTCTTCGGAAGTGGTAAGTACTCGTGTAGTTCGGACAAACGATCTACCTTGATACAACTAAGACCTACTCAAATATTTCGGTGCCTGAACGATAAACGAAGATCAGTAATTAGCTAAGGTACATAGAACTCTTTTATTTCCAGAACATGTATCCGACTACTCAATCAAAGGTGTCTCAGTTACTCTTTGACCTTCGTTAAGTGACTATTTATTAAAACCTCCCTCTGATGTGGAAGATCCTACTGGAAGAAGTCTTACCCCCCTGGTTCGATCCTTGAAGATACTTGGGAGGATTGATAGGGCCGGTAGGTAAGGAGTCAATGAGTATGGACGACAGTCGGTCCGTGACCCGGTGAACCCTCAGTAGGTATTTCTTACTTCTCGTATCGCCCTTTCGGTCTGTGTCTGTTAGTGTTACAAT
Source organism: Capra ibex (assembly GCA_006410555.1). Taxonomy (NCBI): domain Eukaryota; kingdom Metazoa; phylum Chordata; class Mammalia; order Artiodactyla; family Bovidae; genus Capra; species Capra ibex. The sequence goes on from SJYO01045292.1 coordinate 53,018,082, forward strand.
AGAGAATCCACGATATAGACTCACTACATACTTGACGAATATACTCGTGACTTCTTCTCTCGTCGAGGGAATCGGACCTCTAAAATCGCTTCTGAAACTTCTCCTCGACTAAAACCCTGGTTTGATCATCCTTCGTCTCCAAATTTGTCCTACTAAACTCCTTCCTTTTGTCTTCGGGGACTCAAGTAACAACAACAAATCATTCAGCATAGACTGAGAAAACGTTGGAGTACCTGACATCGTGTGGTCCGAGGAGACAGGTACCCTAAAAGGTCCGTTCTTACGACCTCACCCAACGGTAAAGGAAGAGGTCCCCTAGAAGAGTTGGGTCTCTAACTTAGGCAAAGAGGACGTAGCCTCCCAACCAAGAAATGGTGAAATGGTGGTCCCTTCGGACTCAAGTCACAATGGATAGACCGTAAGGGGGAGTACAAAGACTCTTATGGATCCGTAAGGGACATCTTGTTCAGAAGAAACCTGGTTCCGAAAAAGGGACTGAGTGACCTAATAAGTTAGTAGTGGAATTCGACAGTCGACTCCGATTCTCCCACCCTAAGTGCGTAAGTTCAATTGGTATTGTGTTCCGTGTATAGGTGTTTGTACCGAAGACTAAACTATCTCGACGTCACTTCGGGTCGTGAACGAAAAATCCTGCTTTTAACTCTTATATTAAATATTCTATGTAAACTATAGTCACTAGGGACTTTGTGTGAACCTCTTTGTGTCAGGATAGCAGAAGGGATACTGTGTCACAGACCGTGTTACAGGGTGTGGAAGTTTTGGTTGTGTGTTGACTTCTTTAACTCGTCTCGTCGGTTGTTGAATTCTACGACGGGGGACTGACCACCGTATATCTAAGGTAGGTGGAAACCAAGCTTACATAGAAAAAACCTTAGACTCTTTCCACCATTGAATTTTAGGCTTTCGATTCCTCTATAATTATCTACGAGTTCACGGTTGCCACCAAAGAAGTCCCTATTTTGAAAACGACAAATTCAGTCCAACTCTACAAGATTTTACAATCGTAAAACGTTACTCGCATAGAAGAAAATATAAGACTTCTTGTCTTGTTTCTAGTATCTTTTAACTTTTAAATGACTCCCACCCTACAATCTGTGACCCGTCAGAAGAAACACTTTTTCCTAATACTTGTCAGTTTTCTTCTTGAAGTTGTCTTTAACTTTCTCTTCACTCCGCAGACATTTAACTAATGGAAGAATAACTGATACCAAAAGTGAAACCCTATCGTCTACACGGACTGAATGACGTCCCTTGTAAGTATTCTTTCAGTTGTTGATAAGAATCCCTGAGTCACTCGTTTATACATAACTTACGGAGGACTGATAGTCCGGGGGAACTAAGGGTACTGACCATGAAAGTAAAACCTTACGTCGGTTGGTACTCTCGTTCACTGACCGTCGTCTGGTCTGATCCCCGTCTACGAGTTCTTATTCCGGGGTACATTCTGCGATTTGTGTCTTGGCAAGGGTCTTTTCAGTCCAAAACCTATCTACGCCGGACAGGAGGTTGACGGGACGTCTGTGTTTGGAAGTGTCATACAATCTCTCGCTCCCCGGGGGTCGTGCGTCACGCCGGGAGATTAAAATGACTCTATGTCTTTTCTCTTCTCTGAGTCAGTTCGGACACGATAGACTCATCATCACGAAAACAGACAGACGGTCCACGACCTCGATCTTTTTAATAGACTGTCCCGGGAATAGGAGTACCTTCGACCACTCTATCTCCGGGTTTGATTGTTGAACGACACGACGTCATACCATTCACTACGACCCAATATCCCATGTATTTGAACCCAAACCCTTATATGTTCCGACAGTGTATCGTACCATACACTGGGAAACAGAGTACAAAGTCTGCCCTTACCCCGGAGGACTTATTTCTCCTTGACCCCATACCCGAGTATCCAAGTTGGTACCCGAGTATCCAAGTTGAGGGTTCGAGGAGTTCAAGAAACTCGGAGCCGAGGGTACAGACATCAAATATGCAGTATCCTAACAAACACTCCGACTATATTGCTCATGTGTTCACGAGTCTTGTGGCATCCGAAAGTCACTTATCTTCTTGAGATCGGTAAGTCCGTGGGTAAGTCTAGGCAGATGTTGTCCCTGTGTGGGTCAACTTCTGTCCAGGTAGAATTTATTTCCTCTTCCAGGGCTCCTGCTCGTAAACGACATAACCCGGGTAGATAGAGGGGTCTGAACTCTCGTCGGAGGGGGGACGAGGGGTGGTGAAGACAGGGTTCTTGGGTCCTCAACAAACTCGAACCGGTCGGTGTCCGAGATCCATGTTTGGGTCAGAAAGTTGTGTATGAAGGGGAAGAAGGGTTTCGTTTGGATATCGAGACTCTTTCTCCGGGGGTCTTGATGTAGGGGGAGGTTTGCTACAGGGTAATTCGGGGTCTCGATCGACCCTTTCAGTAAATTGTCTTCGGTGGGTTTGCGGGGAGAATTGCGTCCCTCTCCACGACCTCGAGGTCGTCGAGGAAATTACGTTGACCTAATTAACGGACGAGTCTTTTGTCGAGTTAAGATTTACTAGGATTTACCGGAGATTATGGACATTAGAAGGGAGATGGTGCAACGGGCCGACGTAACGATTTCACCCCGACCAAGACCCTCGACCAAACGAGTCATTTGTCGTCCGTCGCAACGCCCTCCGGTTCCTTTAGTCCGAGTCAAGGTTTCCTTCCGACTCTTTAACTACTTTTGCGGTGACCGGATAAGTGGTCGGATTAAACTAAGGTCTTTTAGTTCGTCTCCTTAAACCCGACCGAACAAGGTGTGTGAGTCACAAGGAAACGTCCTGACTCGTTAGTTTTCTATGTCACGGTCGAGCGTCGGGTCCGGACGCCACCCCCCAGGGAGAGCTCCCAGAGTAAAGGAAAGACTTCTCCCGCGACGTTCCTGTGACACTACGGACAGTCAGTTAGGTGACCCCTCAGAGTCCCCAACCCCCGACCCTGTACTTCCCAACACTCGCGCCGAAGCCTACACGTGAACGGACATAGATATCCACTTACACTCCGAATTCTCTTACCTGAGACCAGCTATGGTACCGAGACAGTAATGAGAATACAGTGGAACCCGTTCAATAGAAAATCACGGAGTCAAAGAAGTAGACATTTTACCCCCACTGATATTATCGTGGATGGAGTTCTACAAAAGCACTCCTAATTTACGGAATTATGTATATACGGATTCCACGGACTGGTCAGAGACCCAGTACCACTTATAAGACAAACGAACGGGACGGATGTACACCGGTCCACTTGACCACGGATCCCACACCGTGGCTCTACAGAGTTCTCGTAGTCTACGGAAGAAGAGGATGACTTGTTTGTGACCTTCGGATAGGTAGAAAAGTGTGCACGACGGGTAAGACACTAGCAGGACGGATCGAGACGGGAGAGACTAGTACAGACGTCAAAGGTATCTCTGGGTGTATCTCCCTTCCGTCCCAGTGGACTCATCCCTTTGTCCATCCCTCTTCCACCCGCTCGAGGTAGACCCTTTGTCTTCCACCCCGTACGTTTCCAGACGTAAAGGAGGGACGTCCGGTCACTACCACTCCTAGTCCTCCTTTTTCGGTCTCCACGAGATGGACGAACTTAGACGGTGATAAACTCGGACGGTGACGGACATGACGGAGGAGGAACCCTCGAGAGTGGTGGGGGTCCAAACCGGGACTCTGTAGAAGACTCAGAAACCGTTTGTCTATGGTCTTCTCGTACAGACATTTAAAGGTTTTCCGCTCGTAGTGCGTACTGTTTCTGTAGTTCCTGTTCTACGTCTTGACACCACGACCTCTGGTGTGGGGTAGTTGTGACCGGTGAATTAGTCGTGATCGTAGTCTCTGAATCCACGACTGTCGACACGGACCAGAGTGAAGTGTCGACAAATGAGAGACGTGGACTACGTGTGTGGACGATAACCGACGTACACTAGTTGACGGAACACGGAGTTGACGCAGGAGGTATGTTGCCCCGATTGATAACACAGATGTCGTATTCCACTTTCCCCCTACCTTCCCCGTGTCGTTGGTACCAATCGGGAACAACACGTGGGTCCTAAGTGCGTCCTCGTGACTCCACGTGCGGAGTGTGCGTGGGAGAGTGACCGGGAAGGGCACTGGGCACACACCGTTCGGGACGACAGGTAGGGGAGGGGCGCGTCTACTCTTTTGTCTCCTTTCTCCTGCCAAGTTCTTGGGTCGGGTCAGTGTCTCGATCATTTATTCCTCGAAAAAAATTCTGGGACCGTGTATTTTTCGTGAGTTATTTTTACGTCGACGAAACCGTCGATAGTATTCACGCTTCGAAACCCCCTCTTTTTCCCGAGGGTTGGACTCTTCCCATGGTCTCTCTCCCTTCCCGACTGCCTTGATCCATCACTACGGGCCCCTTCCACGGTCGTAACTACCATGGGACTTTTTTCTCTGACCCCCGTGGAGAGACCCCAGGAGTACCGTCCCGTTCAGAACTTTACCCGAACTAAGTATTTCCCGACCGTCGACTTCTGGGTCATGGGTAAGGTTCCGGTGGTCCTCGTCGACCTCGTCTAGTCCCGGGGTGTGTCTGTCGTCCCCGACAGTCCTCAGTGAAGTAGAGTGGGAGACTCACTGGGTAGACACTTGACCCGTATATCTATGGATGGGACGAATAGTTTTCTTCCGATACCCCTGAGTGTATCTGCTCGGTCAGCGTACTAAGGAGTGTTAGAGAGAGTCTCCTTTCTTGTTGAAGGACCTGACCCAAATCCCGTTTTTTGTTTGCAGGGTGCTCTACCTTCGAACTCTGAGGACCACCCCCGTCCTTGGGTTCGTACAGTTGCAAGTTGGAAAGTATTCGTTGTCGAAGGGTGTCCGGTCCGTTAAAAAGGAAGAGTTTCTTTTGTTCGTCGATTACGAGGTTTTCGACGGATACGGATTTACAATCGAAATTAGGAATGTCGTTAGGGTACTCTATTTAGAACAAGACTCAAGTGTCTTCAGTTTTGCACTAAAAGGGTTCTCTAATTTACTAAGTGGGTTTCCGTCTCTCGACCGCTACACCCTTGAGATCCATACTTGGATTCCGTTAGGTCGAGGTTTTAAGAACGGGTGCCAAGCATACGCTGCGAGAGAAGGATTAGATGAAATGAGACGGAGACGTATGGACAACTCTCTGTGACGTGAGGACACACACCTGTAAAAAGACAATAGTTGGAGTGTCCGATACTCCTACGATACTGAGAATGCCCAGAGACCGATACGACGTCTTTTTACTTCCATCATTGTCAAGTGAGCGACCCGAGTTTTACTTAACTCCTGCCCGTCTCATAGGTAGTGTTGTGTACTCTTCCAGGGGTGAGAGGGATAATCAACACGTCTACACTGTGGTCAAACCCCGATTGTCTAACCGTCTTTGCTTTTATAAGGAAATTCAAGTTCACAACTAGTTCTACCCTCCTTTTCTATGAGAAAATATAGTGACCTTCGTGGTTAACCATCTCAATGGATCCTCTCGTGAAACCATTCTATGTCGTTTTAGATTTTAAAATGGAGATATGTCAATGGGTTCCCTTTACGGAACACGGGCTTCTTCGTCCAATCCCCTCCCAGTTATTTCTTAAATAAAACCCCTGAAGGGACCACTAGGTCACCAACTTAAAGAGAGACGACGTTTCCAGCCCCGCCCCCCCCCACCCGCCCCACCGCTCTCGTATAATCTAAGGACCAACCCCTTACCCTTTGATTTTAGGGTGTACGACACTCCGTCTCCGACTTTGTTTTTTAATAAAACCATTACGGTTTTGACGTATCGGTTGGTTTTACAGACCTTCACTTTTACAATTCAGTGAGTCGAAACAGGTCAAGAAACACTAGGGTATCTGATATCATACGGTCCGAGGAGACAGGTACCCCTAAGAGGTCTGTTCTTATGATCTCACCCGACGGTACGGGAGGAATCCCCTAGAAGGGTTAGGTCCCTAGCTTGGGTCCAGCGGGTGTAACGTCCGTCTAAGAAATGGTAAACTTGATGGTCCCTTCGGGTTCTTATGACCTCACCTATCGGATAGGGAAGAGGTGCCCTAGAAGAGTTGGGTCCTTAGTTTGACCCCAGTGAACGTAACGTCCGTCTAAGAAAAGGACGACTCGATGGTCCCTTCGGGAGACCTTACCCATCGGTAATGGTTTTACAACCAGGACCATACACATCGGTAATGATTTTACAGATGACTACCTGATTACTGGTTCATTAATATCATATAGGGAATACATCTTATAAGAGGTTCGTCATCTCAATTACCCTTTTTTCATTTAAGATCTTGTGTTCGTTTATAGAAATTTTTTGAGTTCGTACTGTTATCCAAAATGTTGTGTATCTTTTCATACTTTTCGTGATCTACTTCGGAAAATATGACTATTCGTACCATGGATGTTTCGTCACCCCCTCCTGGTGTCCAGTCTCATCTGAACCATAATAGATTAGGCGAGATTAAAAAGTGTTCCGTTTAAATATAAGTGTAGACTAAATACATAAATGTTTCCATTTTATTAACATCATTATTAATATTACATAATTCACGATCCAAACTCATAAGTAAAGGTAAACTTTATTTTATCTAGTCAATTATTTATTCGTATACGCATAAACGAGATTAATCATATGAAAGTATACGGTAGAAAAATTTTTGACGTTGTCCTTATTAGTAGAAGTGATACGACTATTACTTTAATTCCAAGGCACATTGGGTGGACGGGACAAGTATTCCTTTTTTAAGTTCCGACTTTTGGCTGTCAGACGAAAGTTCAAGCCTAGAGAAAGGTAGAGTAGTAAGTAAGTTGTTCAGACTCGTACTGAGTCTCGGGCCCGTGGAACGATCCACGGTCCCGGCGTAGTCCCCTGTCCTACCTGTACGAGGGACTGAAGTGACGGAGTGTCAGGCCATTCCTTTGATCTCTCTGGGTGTGTGGCAGTCCTGATCCCCTGATACGAACCCGAAGTGGCTCTTATCTAATGGGAAATGACTAGACTTTGTTTTGTCCCTCGTGTTGGTTTGTCGATCTAAACCCAGACCGTGTAGTAGTATTACCTGTACTTGAACCCGTTTGAGGTCCTCTGCCGTTCCCTGTCCCTTCGGACCGCACGACGTCAGGTATCCCAACGTTTCTCAGTCTGTACTGACCCACTGACTTTTTGTGGTCGTGGCGGTATTTCGGGTGGTGATCACACCGGACGACTAAGTTTCTAAGACCAAGAGGGTTAACTAAGAAGTTAGTCACCAGTTTTAATTTTGACACTAACTCGTAATTGAACCCGGTCCGTAGTAGATTGTACATTTACGAAACTATAAACTAAAAATAAAAAAAAGACTACCTTTCCTTTCAACGAAATAAAGTCTACGGACGTTGTCCCCCTCTCCCCACCGTCTATAGACAGGTTTCCGGTTGAAGGGGGCGACTGTTCGTCCGTCCACTCTCTTAAATATCTGTACGTCCGCGTCCCTTACCCCCACACCCCCACACCACGATGTACGTTTTTGTCGTATCAGTGTTACCAGACTGGTCGTAGTAGAACTTACAAAATCCATGTCAATCAGAAGTCAAGGTCCCAGGTAAACAAGGTTAAAGAAACACCAGTTAAGAGTCTTAACACTTTCGAGTACAGGACCCATGTCAGACGAGTAAATATATCCATTAAAGAGGTGGAGTCCAAAATCATAGGAGTCGAGTGTCCTATACCGAGTCTAATAGATGTCGGGAACTCTTGCTTGACTTCCAGGGACTGATACGAACTACTGATGTAATAATTATCAGAGGAATCTGTTAAAAGGAAACAAAATCGTAAAGAGACTAATTTAAATACAAAAAAAGACTCGAGTAACAAACACAGAAGAAAAATTTAAAATAATAAAAATAATAAAAATGAAATGTTATAACACAAACCAAAACGGTATGTAGTTGTACTTAGATGGTGCCCACAATGTGTACAAGGGATAGGACTTGGGGAGAGGGTGGAGGGAGGGGTATGGTAGGGAGACCCAGTAGGGTCGTGTGGTCGGGGTTCGTAGGACATAGGACGTGGTTTGGATATGACCGCTAAGTAAAGAATATACTATAATATGTACAAAGTTATGGTAAGAGGGTTTAGTAGGGTGGGAGCGGGAGAGGGTGTCTCAGGTTTTCTGACAAGCTATGTAGACACAGAGAGAACGACAGAGCGTATGTTCCAATAGTAATGGTAGAAAGATTTAAGGTATATATACACAATCATATGACATAACCACAAAAAGAAAGACCGAATGAAGTGAGACATATTATCCGAGGTCAAAGTAGGTGGGGTAATCTTGACTAAGTTTACATAAGAAAAATTACCGACTCATTATGAGGTAACACATGTACATGGTGTTGAAAGAATAGGTAAGTAGACGACTACCTGTAGATCCAACAAAGGTACAGGACCGATAATATTTGTCACGACACTACTTGTAACCCCATGTACACAGAGAAAGTTAAGACCAAAGGAACCACNGTAATCTTGACTAAGTTTACATAAGAAAAATTACCGACTCATTATGAGGTAACACATGTACATGGTGTTGAAAGAATAGGTAAGTAGACGACTACCTGTAGATCCAACAAAGGTACAGGACCGATAATATTTGTCACGACACTACTTGTAACCCCATGTACACAGAGAAAGTTAAGACCAAAGGAACCACACATACGGGTCTTCACCCTAACGACCCAGTATTCCGTCAAGATAAAAGTCAAAAAATTCCTTAGAGGTGTGACAAGAGGTATCACCGACATGATCAAACATAAGGGTGGTTGTCACATTCTCCCAAGGGAAAAGAGGTGTGGGAGAGGTCGTGAATAACGAACATCTGAAAACCTAACGTCGGTAAGACTGACCGCACTTTACCATGGAGTGACACCAGAACTAAATGTAAAGAGACTATTACTCACTACAACTCGTAGAAAAGTACACAAAAATCGGTAGACATACAGAAGAAACCTCCTTACAGACAAATCAAGAAACCGGGTAAAAAACTAACCCAGTAAATAAAAAGACCTTAACTCGACGTATTCAACGAATATATAAAAACTCTAATCAACAAACAGTCAACGAAGTAAACGATAATAAAAGAGGGTAAGGGTTCCGATAGAAAAGTGGAACGAATATCAAAGGAAACAACACGTCTTCGAAAATTAAAATTAATCCAGGGTAAACAAATAAAAACGAAAATAAAGGTCATAAGACCCTCCACCCAGGATCTCCTAGGACGACACTACATACAGCCTCTCACAAAACGGAGACAAGAGGAGATCCTCAAAATAGTAAAGACCAGAATACAAATCTAGAAATTAGGTAAAACTCAAATAAAAACCCATACCACAATCTTTCACTAGATCAAAGTAAGAAAATGTTCACCAACCGGTCAAAAGGGTCGTGGTGAACAATTTCTCTAACAGAAATTAGGTAACATATAAGAACGGAGGAAACAGTTTCTATTCCACAGGTATCCACACACCTAAATAGAGACCCGAAAGATAAAACAAGGTAACTAGATATAAAGACAGAAACACGGTCATGGTATGACAGAACTACTGACACCGAAACATCATCTCGGACTTCAGTCCGTCCAACTAAGGAGGTCAAGGTAAGAAGAAAGAAACCGATAAGCTCCAAAAAACATAAAGGTATGTTTAACACTTTAATAAACAAGATCGAGACACTTTTGTATGACAACCATCGAACTATCCCTAACACAACTTAGATATCTAACGAAACCCATCATATGAGTAAAAGTGATATAACTAAGAAGGTTAGGTACTTGTACCATGTAAAGAGGTAGATAATCACAGGAGAAACTAAAGAAAGTAGTCACAAAATATCAAAAGATATATATCCAGAAATCAAAGAAATCCATATATATAAGGATTCATAAAATAAGAAAAACAACGTTATCACTTACCTTAACAAAGGAATTAAAGAAAAAAGATGAAAGAGTAATAATCACATATCCTTACGTTCCCTAAAGACACATAACTAAAATATAGGACTTTGAGATGATATAAGTAACTAATCGAGACCATTAAAAGACCACCTCAGAAATCCCAAAAGATACATCTCCTAGTACAGTAGACGTTTGTCACTCTCAAAATGAAGAAGAAAAGGTTAAACCTAAGGAAAATAAAGAAAAAGACGAGACTGACGACACCGATTTTGAAGGTCTTGATACAATTTATCGTCACCACTTTCACCCGTGGGAACAGAACAAGGACTGAAACTAAAAGTACAATAGAGATACTTTACCGACTATAATGTTAAAGGTAATATGTTTACTCCTATCACTCCGTGTCTTTACTTTTTTTTGTGTGTACTTTGTTTATTTTTAAACGAACTCCAAAATATGAATCATTTAAGATCTCGGTTTCCAGTCACGTCCTTGTAAAGTGCGAACTACAGATTACACTCTAGGGGTTCAATTTACAAGGTTTCACGGGTTGTCTTGTACGTGCATAGTTCCAAGGAAGAGGATCAGAAGGTACTTTAGACTCGTATAAGTGACTCATAATCTAACGGAGAGGAAAAAGTTCTCAGTCCCCACCGACCTTTCTTCTACTTCCGTACCCAAGAAATCCTGATTTAGAGTTCAGCGGACAATCGTCTTTAATTCTCCGAGACGTCTCTTCCAACTGAAAAAGAAGTCGTTGACGTTCACACATTCTCGGAGAACTGGTGTCAGGGGATTAGTCTCCTCGTACAACGATTAACAGTGATTACCCTAATCGTCTTAATTAACCGATGAGTTTTTATAATGTGTAGTTCGGTGTATCCCTGATTGGACCCGGTAGTGACCCTTGTAATGACGAGTCATATCTCTCATCCTCTGTCGACCGGAGGTGTCCCTGTAGGGCTACGAGAGTAAATAAGGAGAGCACGTAGCACTCCTCATACGACACACAATCTCCGTATCGATTGAGTAGTACATTGAGTAAACCCGATAGAGTGGTTGTCGGTAGACAGTGGAGGTCCCGGATAGAGGACGTCGTATCTTGGACAAGTGGGGGTAGAGGAGGGTGGTGTGTAATCTGAGAAGGTATGAAGGTAAGGTACTTCAATAGAGATTGTGAGGAGGAGTCCATCAAGTGTCACTATGTATGTTTGAAGATAAAGTGGTTGTTATATCCTGGTCAAAAGGTAACCGTTATCTTCGAGTCCCAGTCTATGATACGACAAAAGTAACGACATCGGAGTCTAGAATAATTATTAATGTCACGTTCCGTAAGACATTCCGAGTCTTAAATGACTGACTGACGGAGACGGAGAGGTCCAACACGTGTATGAATCAAACCAAGACTTAAGTTCCCGTACCTAAATCTCTCACACGTGAAATGTGACGGTCCCTTAATATACTTTTATGATGTGTGTTCTAATCAATACGAAAAATGGTCCAACCCCCCTTTTTTTTCGGTATACGGTGTCTTATGAGTTTGAGTCGTAAAAAGTGTGACTTGTCAAAGGAGGATTGACACTACAAGGGTAACACACAAAGACTAGGACCACTTAAGTTTTTGACTCCTTAGTGGTAGGGAAAGAAATAAAAGGGGACGAAATTAGTCCCCAATTAAAGTTATATAGATAGAGAAATTGACCAGAGAATAGTCTCAACAGAATCAGATTCAGTGTCGTAAAGAATGGTCTGAGTCCATAGCTCCTTTACGTAGTTTGTACTCTCTATTTCTAGTTCTGTTTATAGTATATTATATCGCATATACACCTTAGATTCTTTACCTGTGTTTACTTGAATAAATGTTTTGTCTTTATCTGATTGTATCTTTTATTTGAATACCAATAGTTTCCATCCCTCCCTATTTAATCTTCAAGTCCTAATTTTATATGTGTGATGATTTATGTTTTCACTCCTGAAGGGACCATCGAGTCTGCCATTTCGTAGACGGATATTACACCCTCTGGGCCCAAGCTAGGGACCCAACTCTTCTACGGGACCTCTTTCTTTACCGTTGGGTAAGATTATGAGAACGGACCTTTTAGGGTACCTGTCTTTCGTAGACGGATATTACACCCTCTGGTCCCAAGTTAGGGACCCAGCCCTTGTAGGGGACCTCTTTCTTTACCGATGGGTGAGGTCATGAGAACGGACCTTTTAAGGTACCTGTCTCCTCGGACCATCCGTTATCAGGTACCCCCAGTGTTTTTCAGTCTGTACTGACTCGTTGAAAGTGTGTGTGTGTTTTCGTACTTTTGCTATTCGTCTTGTTTCGTTAAACCTCCCTTTACCTATTAAGTCCCCACTTCTATTTAATATTTTCTTTTGATAATAATTGCAGGGGTCTCTGTATTTTCTTGTATAGTATTTTGATATTTGTTTTACAATCACCTTTTCCTTGTAAGGGTTTTGTTCTTTTTCGGGAACCTTTACTTTTTATACCATCACACATGATTTTAAGTTATCTTCCCAGTCTTCTACTTCGACTCCTTTAGAGGACTTTTCGTCTCGGTCTCTTCGGTTTCTAGACCTTTTCTCGTTTTTATCCTCGGTCGTTAGGTCGTCAAGGTTGGTTGTTTATTATTTCGAGATCTTTTCCTTTCTACTCTTTTACTTCCCTTTCTTTTTAGTCGTTTTTCTCAAGTTCCTTCATAGGAGCTTCAGTTTCCGTACACACCGGTCTTACTTTATCGTGTAGACACAGGTTGTCTTTACCTATTTTTCACTAGGCACAATTCCATACGTGAATACTTTACAATCTTCATACTCTATAACTACTGTAGGTTATTTCGACCCGACCCCCTACCCTCGTCCATTTTTAGTCCTTAGTCTTACCGAAATCAAAAGAGTTTTCGGTACAACCACCCCTCCCACCCCCCAACCTATAGGAACCACCAGGTCACCGATTCTGACATGTGGGTTACCGCCACCGGACCCAAGGTAGGGACCCGTCCCTTGATCTAGGGTCTATAGTGTTGACTTCTACGATGTACGGAGTGATCTCTAGGTTCTTGGGTACACGACGTTGATACTGGGTCGTGTCCGTTTAATTTTTTTTTTTTTTTCACTACAACCCACGACCCTATGTTATCCTTGATATGGAAGGTAACCTTCCTTTAATAAAGGTTAGTTTAGTGAGTAAATCGATTCCCGACTGTTACATTCATGAGGTTTACAATTGGAGGACCTGTGTGAAGGAGTCCTTCGACGACTTCCTTCATAGGGAGGTTCTGTTCCGTTGTCTTGTTCTTTTTCCTTCGTCTCCAGTGTCCACGGCACTGTGTCCTCTCCACGTGCCTCTTCTGGACCCGACTGCCGCCTCCTTCTGGGGTCCTACTGTCGACGCGCCGTCCGTCTCTCGTGTCCGGTCTCCGAGACCCTCTCGAAGGACACCCTCCTACTTTGAAATATTTTTGATTCTTCGTGGACTTATAGACCTCTTCTCGAACTCTATTGACCGCCTCTCAAACCCGATGTAGTCCTTGTTTTTGTATTTTTACCTCGTTTGTTTGGTATTTGTTCCGTTTACAATCGAAGTCCCTTTTGTGTTATCAACACTTCCTTTCCTTTTATTTGTATTAAATGACGGACCAAGTCAAAACTTACCATAAATGTACCAGTTTTATAACAGTTGTGACTTACGACTAGATTGGTTTTAATCCTATATTAAACTAATCTTCCTATCCCTTCGACCTACCCTTCCGGACACTCACACAATCCTCCCTCTCGTCTTTCTCGATTTAGGAGAAGGAGTGACTCTTCAATTATCTATTACCATCCCTGAGGGGACCACGAGGTCACCGATTCTGAGGTACGAGGTGTACGGCCCCCGGGTCCAAGTTAGGGACCGGTCCCTTGATCTAAGGTGTACGACGTTGATGCTCAAGTGTACGGGGTTTTTTCTGAGATATACCACGTTACTGTTGGGTTGTGTCGGTGTCTTTACTTATGAAAATTTTTATCTATCACCACTTTACCTTTTTAATGTTCATGATTATTTTCAACGATTAAATCTTTATGTCCTAATTGTGTTAGTATTCGTCCAGGTATAAACCGTCTCGAAGGGACCACCGAGTCTCCAATTTCGTAGACGGACGTTACACCCTCTAGACCCAAACTAGGGACCCAGCCCTTCTAGGGGACCTCTTCCTTTACCTTTGGATGAGGTCATAAGAACGGACCTCTTAGGGTACCTGTCTCCTCGGACCATCCGATGTCAGGTACCCCAGCGTTTCTCAGCCCGTGCTGACTCACTGAAGTGAAGTGAATTCGTCCACTTTTCACGAACGATCACCCTCTCTTTCCCACCCGGATAGGGACGGGGATTGTGTGTGACTTCTTGTTGAACTAAGACCCGTACCTGTGGAACCTATTCTTGTAAATTTATACTTCTTTCAACGTGTGATACTACGGTTGTAAGGGACCCAACTAAGTTTACATTGCATTAAGGTTATTTTTACGGTGCTTCTACTAACATTTAAAGCATTCTCTTTACTTGTGGCTTTTTGAGACTTTTCTTGTAATTTCACCCTCGTTTCTCCCCGTCCTACCCATCGAATCCAAAGCGTCTATAATTTCGGATAAAATTCAAAATCATTTATTTCAACATACTAAGACGACGTGATCACCTGTTTTTCTTATGTAATTTTTTTCTCTCTTTATCTAGTTTTGTGTGGTACCTAAATCTGATACCATTTCGACCTTGTCTTTAGTTACCCTTGTCTCTATTTAATAAATCATTTATCACGAACCACCGGCGAACCCCTTCTTTTTACGTCAACCTAGGTATGAAATGTACTTCCACTTGAAGTCTTCCTAGTTTCGTAGCTTACAAATTACGTTTTCTACTTTCATATTTTCGTTATGTTCTCTGAAGATAAATAAACATTTAAATCTCACCCCTTCCATGTCCACACTGTGTTTTAGATCTTCGGTATTCTCCTTTCTAATTACTGTTACATAATGTAATTTTTTTTCTATTAGACGTACCGATGTCAGTGATATTTCGTTTCAGCTGCCAGATTGGACCTTATTTAATCTCGAGTGTCATCAAAAGGGTTGTGTCTTTGTTTGTGGTGTTTAGTTATTTTAGTTCTTGTTGATGAGTTGTCTTTTTTCCCGTGTCCTCTATCAAGGATCCTACTTTTTTATCTTTACTGAGTTTGTAAACTTTTCTACGAGTTTAATTAAATGTTAAGGTCGGTATCTTTGACTAAAAACTGACTCAATATTAAAAGTTTATAGTGTAACTTCTTCAATTTTTTTACCTATGTTATATGAAACAACCACTCTTACATCTTTTTTGTTCACGAAAATGTAAAAAGACATTTTTGCCGTTACAATATGTTAGAGATGCCTCTTCTATTAAACCGTTTAGATGCTTTTAATGTAGGTGTTTGTGGAACCCTGGTTGTTAAAACGAAGATGCTTAAAAAGACTGACTATATGAGTGTATATATACTTTGATACAAATATTTTTGTTTACTGAACGTTTGACCAATATGTAGGTAATCGTACTTTTATGGTTTAGGTAACAATGTAGGTGTAGTACTACTTCTCGGGATTTTCACGGAAATACACTACCTTATTAAAGGTTCGATATCATTATTCACTTATTTCGTTCTACCATTTGTCACCCAGATGATTATGGAAACACAAAATTTTTCCACAACCCTCTGATACACATGTGTAAACGCACACACAACACACAATTAGCGAGTCAGAACAGGTTGAGAGACACTGGGGTACCTGACAGCGGGCGGTCCAAGGAGACAGGTGTCTTAAGAGGTCCGTTCTTACGACCTCTTCCATCAGTAAGGGAAGAGGTCCCGCCAGAAGGACTGGCTCCTTAGTGTGGACCCAGTGGACGTGACCGTCCACCCGAGAACTGTGACTCGGCGGTCCATGTGCACACGAATATCAACGTATTTACGAAGAGATGAATAGTTGAGACGCGAACCGAATTGACGTCCCTCCCTTTGCCACGTCGACTCCCGTGTGTGATGTCCCTTTCCGCGAAAAGTAACATGTGAGAAAACACGGAAAACTTAAAACTCGAAGTCTCTATGTAGTGAATGCATTTTGATATTGCACGACTCAATTGAATTTTGAAAATTTATACGGTAAAATCCACAACATCTAATTCGTTCTTTAAGTCTTTTTACCTTTTATGAACCAAATCTGTGCCTTTGGTTCTTTGTAATTTTAATTAAAACTTACTAGGATACATGGATGTAAGTGTCTTTAATAAGGAAAGGAGTTAATTATACTTAATTCCATCCGATGTCAGGTACCCCAGCGATTCTCAGCCTGTACTGACTCGCTGAAGTGAAACTGAAAAGTGAAAGTACGTAACCTCTTCCTTTACCGTTGGGTGAGGTCACAAGAACGGACCTCTTAGGGTCCCTGTCCCCTCGGACCACCCGACGGCAGATACCCCAGTGTGTCTCAGCCTGTGCTGACTTCATTGAATCGTCGTCGTCGTCGTTCGAGAGGTATATATACACTTTCTTTATGATAATTTACTTTCTTAACTTTTATATACAATTTAGGATATGTATACATCTTCAATCTAATAAAATGTGTATTCCTTTGTCCACTAAAAATAGTTTTCTTTTCATCTCAGAGTCTTATTTGACTTTCTCTTTTTTAGTATTTTAATAGGGTTCACTATCTTTTTTAAATATTTCGAGTTGAAGATGAAAGTTAATTTTTGAGATTCGTTTAGTTCTTACTTTATATTGTAGGAATGGATTCAGGATGTCAATTATCATTTGCAAAGACTCTTCGAAATCTTTGTAAGAAAATTATAACCGTTGTTTTGTTTCTATGGTAGTGACCAAGACAAATAGTGTTTTTCTCCTTTCGTTGCCTGATGCCACATTTATGATCTTCCCTTGTCTATGTTAAAAGTAATAAAAGTCTATTATGTTAGTATATATATCTTTCACATTGTATTAGTTGTTTATTATGTTATTTATTTTCAAAATGATCCATCGGTCTGTGTTATAGTTGAGTCTTTTTAGTTATCGTAAAAAGTTGTGGTAGTTATTGATTGATTTTTTGTATTATTTTTTCTATAGTACATGATACCGTTGTTTCTGATACTTCATGTGGATTCTTAATTAGTTCTTGAGTATTCTGGGAGTTACTTCTAACAAAATTTTTTAGATTACTTCCTGTACCTCTTCAACTTATTTAGGTCCGTAGTGTACAAGAAACTTTCTTATTTTATTATATTGGTTATATGGTCGAAAAAATAATTAGATATTTGAGTTACGTTAGAGTATTTTTAAGTTTAATCCAAGAAAAAACTTCATCTATTTGTCAAATTTTAAATATTCTTTCTTATTTTCAGGTACTAATCGATTCCACTCCGTACCTTTGTACGGGATAGGTTACGACTCTTTGTGACTTTACCGTGTCAATATCATCTTGACTCGTCGCTCGAGACTCTACCCGGTGACTTTTGTATTCTTACATAATTTACTAATTTCAATCTAACGTGTAGTTGTTTATTCGTTTACCTGTCTATTCATTTACACAATCTTTATAACAGTGAGATACCTCTTTTTATTTTACATTATGTGTTTCCACCTAAGGTTTACTTAGATTATGGTTTCGTACGTTTCATTTTGTTGATTTTTATTATCCTTTTTTATATCCTCTTGTGGAAATGTTAAATTTCCACCTCATGAAACCTTTTGGAATTTCCATGTAAAGTGTTTTGTAACTCCTTAAAATAATATATTTTTAATACCTAAATACGAGTAATTTTTGTCTTGTATCTAATCCTTTTCGATGGAAGTTACAGATTTTAGTTGTCGACTTATTATACATCTTATATTTAAATTGAACACTTTTAAATTATTTTTTCTGTCCTCAGGAAGGAGGTTTTTTGTTCGTTTTCAAGATGTTTGTCTAGTAGTTATTTCTTCATCTTTGGATTTTACGATTTTTTGTAACCTAACTTCAAATTCAAATGACAATCAGTCTCTTTACTTTTAGTTTTGTTATATGACAGTAAATGTGAATCTCCGGCTGTCTTTGCATTCTTGCGACTATGACGGATCATTCCCGTCTCGACACTCCTAGATCCTTGTGCGTTGGTGTTGGGACCCTCACGTCGATAAGGTTGATTATATGTACTAGGTCTCTAAGTCCGGGACTAAATGTCAGGTTTCTTGAAAATTGTCTTGGGACGCTCATTTTCACATAGCCCTACAAGTGTACACCCCCACTTAATCTCTGTTAGATCCGTGGGTAAGACCCCCTAGTCTATTCTTTTCACATCTTCTATTACGTTCCCGATGTTCCTTACCCACTTTCTGATTGAGCCTAATTTAAAATTTTTACATTACGACTAGCCTTTTTTCTACGTTGTCTTTTTCGATAGTTACTAATGAAACACATTTACATTTTATGAGTTTTAAAAATTTTTACGAAAAAGGGGTCGTGTGTTTGTTTCCTTACATCTAATTTGTGTAATTTTTCAGTAACCCCTAACTCCTCCCCCTTTATGGAGTCCCCCGACTAGTTTATTTACTTTCTTCTTCCCAATCCCCCCTGAAGGGACCACCAGGTCGTCGATTCTAAGACACAAGGGTTACTTCCCCCGGACCGAAACTAGGGACTAGTCCCTTGATCTAGGGTGTACGGTGTTGATTCTGAAACGTACGGACGTTGACTTCTAGGTCGCGTCGATTTATTTATGAAAAATTTTTTCCTCCTCAGGAAATGTCTGGTCACACTAGTCTGTCGTATTTGTTCCCTATAGTAATTGAGATGACGTGTTCTCCGGTTTTCCTTTCAGTCAAAGTAGAATAGAGGTGTTTTATTTATAACTCGTTCATAATATTTTAGTGGGTGCGCTTCTCCGTAGACGAATAAGTAGAGTAACTGACTCTCGGGACACGTTTCCGTAAAGGAAACCATCGTCAGGTGGTAGTGTCGACGTCTTACCCTCCCTTTCCGACAGAAAGTACAATACATATTAAAGGTCGTCGACCGATACGGAGTAACGGAAGAGAGGGTAACCAGTCTGTGTGGATTCCATAAAGTCGTGGTGGTCCCTTTCGACAACAGCCCTGTAAGAGTTCCCATGTTGAGGTAGGACTAAGTAAAGATGGAGTTCCTGGATGGAGTAATTTAGTAACGTACTTGTTAAAACTTGAATCGGTCTTCACGAATCTGTTTCTGGTCAGACGAAGTTTATTTTTTACCCACACTTGGACACTTGACAAACTCTAAACCCCACTCCCCTTTAGACCCTACACCACACCAGATTTTAACTTTTTTTTTTAATATCGAATTTATTTTTTATGTTTTTTTTTAAATATCTACCTTCTATTAGTGTGTGTATTTTGTAAACCTTCATAAAGATGTGCAGCTACTGGGAGTCATTTAGAGGGAGATATTCCACACACAATATATATAAATCCGTATAATCTGAAAAGTTCCGTAACTAGGACCACACAACTAATTTTGTAGACGGAACAATGAGATAGTAGTATGGGACACGTCTCGCCCTGGTGAGGGTGAAGTATGCGAAGGGTCGCCCGAGTAAGAAAATCTTTATCAGTAGTCCGTGTGTGTGTTTTTCGTTAAATTTACCAAGTAGAAAGGAGAAAAGTAGGTATCTGTTTAAAGTTATTAATAGAATCAGTTGGGTAATTAATCAGATTTAAACGGGTTCGTATTAACTACGACGGATGTGTTAAAAGATATTTTTAAACTTTACCTACCGATTTGTCTCTAAAAAAACAACAGAGACAAACAAACTGATTCACGTAAAAGGGGAATGCGTTTTACACAATCAGTTACGAATAGATCAGATTATTCGATCTAAAACCACAGGAACAGACGTAGACACTATCCTTCTTCAACCTTAGAGTCTCAAGTTTAATACGTAACAGTTCAAAATTGGACAATTGGGTATCAGACGAGGAACTTGAGAGAATTTTTTTTTTTTGGAAAGTAGTGAAACGAACAACTTCCTCCTATACCAACGGCCATAAACAGAGGATCTTTGGAAGAGGACAGAACCGAAAGGATCTGTTTGTGACCAGACTAGAGATGGAAGTTCATGGGTATAGAAACTCATGCAAAACAAAAAGACCCGGAAATGAACAACCCAAAGGGTTCTAAGGTAAGAATCTGGAGAATAAAGCATCGTGTCCATTGTACTGGCTAGAGTTTAGAAGTAGTCGTCTACGTCCTCCTACCAGGAATATATAGTTATGACTAGACATTGAGGTCGTGACGACAAGTATTAAGAAAAGATTGTAGATCTGGTAAGAGTAGTTGTCTAAGACGAAGAGTACATTTACTAATTCACTTATACTCCTTTGGACGTTGTCGTATTTTTGACCTTCCAAAAAACGAGCTAAGGATTACTTCTACTCTGATTGTTTTCTGATTTTCTTTTCGTATTGAAAGTTTGGGCGAAGCACTCTTTAAAGTCTATGGAATCCTTAATGTACACTTTCTTATTACAAAGGTACTAGGATTATCCCTCCCTACGACCGACATCTATGTCTTTTTCGTCTCTCTCGTCTTACATTATAAGTCTTCGTTTGTGTTTATATTTAACATTTTTTAGTCTTAGATTTCCACGGCAAAGTTTTGTCGTTTTACCACGACCTAATAAGTTATCATGTTTGACCGTATCAATTTGTATACTTTTTATTAGATGGAGCGGAGTTTATTTACTGTCCATCTTATTTTGAGAGTCACATCATGTTTTCGTTTAATTTTTTACTATGTTAAATCATTTATACTTTAAACAAAGAGGTGACCTTCGCACGTTTCTGTTTTGTAATTTTTACCTATTTGAATTAGTGTATTTTCTATTATAAAGAGTAATGGTTTCCGAATTATGTACGTTTTCATTTTAGAATCACTCTTTTATAAAGGGTATGTATCTTGGTTGGTTCTAACTACTACGATTATATATTTCATAAGAATGTTTAGTTATTTTTCTTTTTTACTCAGGGATGTTTCTTTTTATATACTCCTTCCATTTAAACATCGAATGTTTTCTTCTTTATGTTCATCGGTCCTTTGTACTTTTTGATAAGGTGAAGTTTATAGTTCCTTGACTTTTAATTTTGTTATGCTAAAAACTGTTTCTATGACAGTACCTAATTCCTCCCGTACCGTTCAGTGAGGTCATAAGAACGAACCTCTTAGGGTACCTGTCTCCTCGGAGCATCCGAAACCAGGTATCGCAGTGTTTCTCAGTCTGTGTTGACTTCACTGAGTCGTACGTACGTGTCAGTACCTAATTGTACTTTTTATTGAGGTCCATAACCACTCCCCCGTCCCATTATTTCTTGAGGGAAGTGTTCACCATGTCAGTTAAAATCTCCAGTCTAACCAATAGATATAAGATATAGATGTCGATTTTGGAGTCATTGCCCTTATTAAAAAGTGAGTCGTTGAGATAACGATCGTTAAAAATGCTTTTTATACATAACTACGTACACATTGTTATGAGAGACTTTACCATATTATTATCTTTTAACTTTACTGTATTTTTAAGTTTCTTCGATCGAGTTTAGTTTACAGAAAAGGTTTCTCAAGGAATTTGAATAAAGGTAAAGGAGTGGTACAGGCTTCTTGACTACGAAAACTTGACACCACAACCTCTTCCGAGAACTCTCAGGGAACATGATGTTCCTCTAGTTTGGTCAGTTAGGATTTCCTTTAGTCAGAACTTATAAGTAACCTTCCTGACTAAGACTTCGACTTTGACGTTATGAAACCGGTGGACTACGTTTCTCGACTGAGTAACCTTTTCTGGGACTACGTCCCTTTCTAACTTCCGTCCTCCTCTTCCCCCGTTGTCTCCTACTCTACCAACCTACCGTAGTGGCTGAGCTACCTGTACTCAAACTCTTCCGAGGTCCTCAACCACTACCTGTCCCTTCGGACCACACGACATCAGGTACCCCAGTGTATCTCAGCCTGTGCTGACTCGTTGATTTGACTTGACTTGTGGTACGGGGTAAAACAGGGTTTGGGTATGGTTGGAAGTAAGTCAGGAATCCAGAATCACTTGAGTTTTTCAACGGTTACCGGAGACAATGATTTAAACTCCATGTGAGAAACCAGAACTCGAGTGGACTATGAAGTCGTCGTAAGATGTGTGGTCCGGGAAAGAGAGGACTTTAAAAGATGAAAGGTTTGGTTAATACCGGTCACGAGAAAAAAACGATGAAATGGACATAAAAGAGTAATTTGTGACCGTAAGAATTCCGGGAAAGGATAAGTAAGAGTCATGTCCACGAAGAGTTTCATTCCGAAGACCAGATCGTAATAGTCATAGTAGTCCTTTGAACAGTCTTTATGTTTCAGGACCCGGGGTGAGATCTGGATGATTTAGACATCAAATGTCTGGATTATTAGGCATACAATCACTGAGGAGAGTCTCTGATACTGCATGCACTTACAAACTCCGGGTGATATCACGTAACGAGAAACGATCGTTCTTCTCGGTCTTGTCGTTCACTAGAGTACGTTCCCGTACCCTCTTTCCTATATGGACTAAGTAATGAAAGGAGACGTTCATAACACTGGAAGTTGACTACTGAATTGGAGAGACACGGAGTCACAGAAGTTGGTATTTTACCGGGTTATTGACACGGGTGGAGAATTCGAACAACAGACCTATTTTACTCGATTAAGTACAGTTCCGGGACCCGATCAGGACCGTGTCTCTTTCTCGGGTCATTTACCTTCGTAGGCACGAGTATTCGACTACAGAAATCCGGTCTGGAGAAGAGACTCGAGGAGTGGATGTCAGAGAGTCAGACGAATGGTAGGGATGAACTTACAAGGAGTCCGTGTCCAGGGGTCTACTTGAGGGTCAAAGACGCGTTGAACAAGTGGAGACCCCGAAGTCGGAGTCGGGACCGGCGGAGACAAAGAGTTCCGTCTTTGAGGTCTCGGTCGATACTAGTGTCGGTCGGTTTACGGTTCAGGTTTTAGAGACCTTCGGTGGGTTGTGCAGAAGCAGACAAGAAGATTGTAAGGCTAATCTTAAGTAATGGTAGACGTATACCGAGGAGCGACCGGAATGAAGATGAGACAAGTACGAGTGACTACGTAAGAGGAGTGTCGTCGGTTTCCCTGAAAAGTTTATGTTGTTAATGTAGTACGATGGAGAGACGAATTTTCTGAGATCTGTGATGGTAGTATAAACTTCTTTTAGATTTAAGTAGGGCCACTGGCTCTCGGGAAGGTCCTGGTCCGTAGACAGTACCAGAGGTAGGAACGAAGTACGGGAGAGGGGGAGTGATTACTCCTTGGACCAAAAGGAAGTTCAGGAACCTACGTGTCTCCAATGGGGGACAATCCCAGAAAACCCCGAAGGGATCACCAAGTAACCAATTCTTAGACGGACGTTACGTCCTCTGGACCCGACCTAGGGACCCAACCCTTCTAAGGAGACCTCCTCCCGTACCGTTAGGTGAGGTCATGAGAACGGACCTCTTAAGGTACCTGTCTCCTCTGACCGTCCCATGTCAGGTACCCCAGCGTGTCCCAGTCTGCGCTGACTCGTTGATTCGTCCTAGTCCCAGAAAAGTTGACGGGCCCTTCGTGTGGACCTTGAGGAACTAGACCAATCAATGACAAGAAGACCGAGGTTCCCTTTACGGTTAGTGGAGGACACTACCAATTAAGACACACCGGTAAACTGACCTAGTGGGGCTATAAACTAGTTCGTACTGTGACCCACAGACACTCCTACAAAAACCTACTCGAACTATAAGTTTGACTATCTGAATGTCGTCTAACGTAAAGGATTACACCCACCCGAAGTCGGTCAGTCAACTTCCAGACTTATCTTATTTTTCCGTCTGGAGTGGAACTCATTTTCATTTAAGGAGGACTCACTGACGAAAACTCTACCCTGTAGTAAAAATAGGACAGAAACCTGACCTTGACTTTGTAGTCGAGAGGGATCCAAAACTCGGGACCTCGGAAGTCTGACTTTGACATTCGGTAGTCGTAAGGACCCAGAACTCGAACAGTCAGAGGTATTAGTACATGTAATTAAGGAATATTTATTTATGGATGTAAAGGGTAATCGAGATAAAAGGACCTCTTGAGATTGTGTGAAGAAATTTATCAAAAGGTACTACGGGGTTCTACTAAAAACAACCGGGAAATATGTGTATCTATATATATATGTGTCCGACTTACGGAAGAAACGTTGTGGATCGAGACGACTTCGAGAGACAGGTCTGGTGTCTTTTATACGACTAAAATAAGTGTCAAGATACTGGTCATGATTACGACACGAACCGTCAATCATCTGAATGTAAACACTTTATTTCTGGACACATCTTATTAGATAGGGTAAAATTTTTTCTATGTAACATTGTCTTATTTACGATAGTACTATTTAACACTTTATTTATTTATTTATTTATATATTTCGATGTCTTTACATATTTGTAATATTTTGATACAAATATATTATATCTTTTTTATGACGTATATTGCTGTTCTAACGAATCGAGACCGACCAAAAAGACGGAGAGACGAAGATTCAAGGGACTAAACTTATACGTGAATCAAGACATTAATCGTATAAATTATTATTTATAATGATACTTTAAGAAGACGTATAGATTTTATGTTATTTTTATTTTTCGACCTACTATAGTCGTTGTATACTTTGTTGTATGAAGATAAAATATGCATTTCTAGAGATATTTAGTTATTCATTTTCTGTCCCTACAAAAATGTTTACCCGTTTCTTGTATTTATCTAGAGACATATGTCTAACAGACGTAAGTCTTTACTGTAATTCTGATGAGTACCGAATACACGTCGTGGTGATAATTGATTCTTTCTTGTTGGTATTTGTTTCCTAGGTAGAAGAAGAACAATAACCGGTCTACTTCTTTCTTTAAAATTTTAGGTCACCACCAAATTAAGTTATATTAAACTGAATCATTAAGTTAAAGAACCGGAAATAAGGTTGATTATTTAATTACTATCTTCTACTGCTACGGAGAGTAGTTTGTAAATTGTCATCACTTTTCAACGTCCATAGAAATTTTTTTTTTTTGTATTTTTTTGGGAGATAGACCCTAAATCCAGGTAATATCCGAGAGGTATTTTATCTTACAATAAGGAAGTGATTTATACTACGAAGTCTCGTTATCAGTGGTAGACCTCTTGTTAAACTAGATAAAATTGATATTTTTTATCACAAGACTCTTGAAGTGTGTGGTACTAGAGTTAAAACCTCCTTTTATATATGTACCCTCCTTTTTTACGTCGTTTATCTTACTTAATCATCGTCCTAAGTAGGACGCACCACCTTAACGATTAAGTAAAACGAAGAAATTTTGGAAAGAGTCAATAAAACATCTTTTATAGAAAGAAACGAATTGGTTCTCCTTTAATATAAAACCACTTTCTTGTTGTTGTCGTTTTTTCTCTGTCCAGTCTTTACAACTTTCACCCCCCTCAGTTGACATAATCCTCGGACACAGATGTCGTTCTTGTTCCCCACTGACTTTGTTGTCCACACTCCCCTCCTGCGGATGTGTCCACTTCCCTCTTCAGGTACTCAATAAAGTCGTCCTTAGCTCTCTTACATTGTTTGTTGTCCCGCACAGATATCTTCCTACAGAGATAGTAAAAAAAAAAAATTTACTTGTCCTTAATTCTGGATTTGATGTCTTACATCCCACTAGAAAACCTCTTTCAGTTCTCCGTCCATTCGTGGCACCTTTGACAGGTTACTGCATAGTCTTAGATAGTGATCACGAGTAAGTGTGGTTTCGTCCCCGATATATAATTAACAAAGACAAAAGAGACACGGTTCGTGAGTCGAATCTTTGACTGACACTCTCCTTATTTACTCCGTCTACCCTCTTGAGGACTGAACTTTTGTTAAATTTTAACTGATAAATTTGTAATGGTACGTGTTTGGTTACTATTTATTTAATTTTTTCTTTTCAGTTAGTTCGGCTGAGTATCTTTGAGGAAACGTATTTTGGTGTCTGGAAAATTTAAACTAGGTCGAGAAATTTTGTTTTGGTTTTTTACATCAGAGTTCCCGACTGTATCAGACTTTGTGACTTATGATGAATAGAAAAAAAAAAAAACTTTATCGTGTAATCTAAATACGTTACGCAAGATGAACCCGTAAGTAATCATTCAGGTCAAACTGTACCAAAGAAAGACACCGTATCAAATTAAAAACGTGGAAACGAAACTGTAAATGTGAACGAGGGTAGGGATTTCTGATTACTGATGAACGGGAATGTAGGGTGGAGGTAAGACTTCGGTTAGCTATCGTTGTCTTTTGTGTGTTTCCATTCCATTGTCCATCTTTTCGTTCGACAAGTACACACCTAAAAATGTGGTGGTGAGTGCAGTCAGAGGTGTGCGTAACGACGGGTATAAAGTTGGTAATTAAGACGGATTTGTATTTCGAATTGACCCCGTCCCGAATTTATAACCTACCCGGTGTTTCAAGCAGGACCAAAAAGTCGTTCTACAATACCTTTTTAGGTTTTCTTGAAAGACCGGTTGGTTTCTCTTTCGGTTGATTACTGAGGGATTCTTTATGCCCAACTTTCAGTTTGAAACAATCCGACTGTGATAGGGGAAACGAAAAGAGGTCCTATTAGGTAAGGTCGGTGGAAGGTTTATGGACGTATAAGAATGGGTCCTCGGCCCCAGAGATATCTCAAGGGATGGTACCAC
The DNA here is from genome assembly GCA_006410555.1 of Capra ibex. Classification (NCBI taxonomy): domain Eukaryota; kingdom Metazoa; phylum Chordata; class Mammalia; order Artiodactyla; family Bovidae; genus Capra; species Capra ibex. Next base: position 53,044,835 of record SJYO01045292.1, read on the forward strand.
CGGTCATAGTCCTTTCCTGAGCAGAGATTTTGTACATGGGGTAGACGTGGGGCTTAGTACATGACACTTTCGAAATTTGAACTCTACGGTTACACCGTGAAAGTTGTCCTGGAGCCATCCTGTGTCAGTGTGCACATAGAGCGAAGATTGTGACACGCCCCGACCAGACTCCTTTGTCTTCGGACCCTTCGTCGTCTGACTCGACGGGTCCTCTGGGCCGTCGAACGGCCTGCGACACCTTTCCCCGGGGCCCTATGACACAGACAAACAGAGAGAGTAAAAGGGAGAAAAAGGGAGTGAGAGGAAGGGAGGAAAAGAGAAATATCGGAGTTAAAGGGAGTCGCAAAGAAGGAGAGAGCGTAAGTGCAGACGCAAGAGAGAGAGTGTGAGAGACAGATGGGGCGTGTTTCGAGCCAAGACAGAGGGTGAAAATTAAAGAGGAGTGTGAGAGACTGAAGGACATAGAGGGAGGTGTTGAGCGAAGGGAGTCGGACCAAAGGAAAGAAAGAGAGTGTGAAAGGGAAAGAGTGGGTGAAAGGAAAAGAGGGGTAGTCAAAAAGAAAGAAAGAGGGTATATATGGTAAAGAGAGAGTGTGTGTGTGGGAAAAGAAAGAGAAAGTGAAAGTGAAAGAGAGGTAAGTTAAAAGGAAAGAGAAGGAGGAGGTGTGTGAATGAAGGAGAGTGAGTGAGAATTAAAGATAGAGTCAAAATGAAAAAGGAGGGGAGGGTGAAAATTAGAGAAAGGAGTGCACAAGTGGAAGAGAGAGTGTGTGCGAGAAAGGGAAAGAGAGAGGGGAGGTGTGTGAAAGAAAGACAGTGTGTGCAAATGAGAGAGGGTGTCAAACTGAAAGTGAGAAGCTGTGTGATTTTTAAAGAGAGGAGGTATTCGAGTGACAAAAGGGAGAGATTGGGTGTCTTAAAATTCGTCTCACCGTACCGGTCTAGTCTCACAATGTCCCAGTCGGCCGTCGGTCCTGAACCAACTCTGGAGTCTGTCCTTCCGTCGACGTTGTAAGGGCCCCTGTCCTTGACCTGAGAAAGGTGATTTCGTCGTCGCCACTCGACCTCTCCCTTCGGTCCTTATGTCTCTGTCAAGTCCACCTTAGCTACCCGAACTCCCTGATAAACCTACCTTCCACTCACCTTACGTCTTAGATCCCACTACAGTTCCAAAGACCGACCCGGTCGTCTCATCTTTCATTGTAGTTCTCGGTGCCTTTTACCTCCTTCCCCGTCGCGTCTCGCGAGGAACTAGAACCTCGGTGAAATGGATTCTATTCTTTTTTGTACCGTAAAAGTCTGTTTCTTTCGAGAAAGTACTTCTCTTTTCCTAAGTATTAATGTATTCCGTCAGGAACTCAAAATAAACAAGTTGAAACTTGTTATAAGGGAGAGCTGATGATAAGTCTTCGTGTCAATTTTGTGGGAAAAGAGACGTCTTAAATACGAGACACGTAATAGTCTAAAAATTTTTTCGATAGTGTACTACCTTTTAAAACAGTAGGTGTTTAATTTACGACCGACATAGTGAGGAAACGTGTTATAATAACTACATTAAAAGACGGATTTTCCGAACATTTGAGGTACGCCCGTCCCTGCGACTAGAGTGACGAGTGGACGACCCATGGTAGACGGATAATCACCCATTCTGTGTGACTTGTCAACGAGTCTTGTATCTAGACCTTTTTTTTTACTTATAAACTTTAACAAAAAGTACAACAGTGAGTAATATTAATAATATACTTCTACCTTCTGACTTCACTTTAATACCTTCGTGAGTGTAAACACTGTTCTTGACACCAAGGTATTTAGGTTCCGTACCTACCCTTACGGCACTACCCTCGAAAAGTCGCACCGACTTTCACCACTTGCACGTGGGAGGTGACCTACAAGTGACCCGAATTTGACCAGTTTACACGTGAGTAACAGTTACTGTACTTGTATTTCGGTACAAGTTGCACTCTGATTGTGGAATTAAAGAAAAAAAGTCACATTCTATCTCTCGTGACTTCTAAAATACGATTTTCCACTCCCATCAACCACCTAACAATAATAAAAATCTAAAGAACATTGTCCAAGGGAATGAGGGATTGTTGTTTTTTTTCGTTACAGTCGAGCAAGATTGTCACCCGTAAGTTAAAAGTTCAGTGTCAGAATCTTTTCATAACACAAGACCTCACCCCTGACGGACAGGGTCAGTGCAGGCATACAGTCGTCTACTCTAGCGCCCACCACTCACTGTGTGTGTGAGACTTCACACTGAAAGTCTTCTTGGGTCCCATGATTATGATCTCGTTCACCCCTGTCTACATTTGGTTTACCCACGTCCTGTGTGACCTGGACCTTCCCTCCTAAATTACGAGTCCCTACTTGAACTCTGCGTAGTAGGTCGTAATAATATACATTACCTAATTAAGTTTCATAAATACAATGACAGGGTCCGAGACTCCTATGTAGGTATCTTTTTGTTTAATTTTTGGGGACGGGAGAGTTTCGACTGTGAGATCGTATCAGTCTATGTCTATCTCTTAAATTTTTCGGATTTATTTGTACTTTTCTACGAGTTATAGAGATCTCTTGAAGTTCAATTTTGATTTTACTCCGTGGTGAAGTGTCACTAGAGTTACCGGTAGTAATTTTTGAGCTGTCTATGGTTTACGACCTCTTCCACATCTCTTTTCCTTCGGGAGGATGTGACAACCATCCTAACATTTGACCATGTCGGTGATACCTCTTGTCATACCTTAAAGGAAATTGTTGATTTTTCTCTCGACGGTTCACTAGGTCATTAGTATGAAACCCGTTATGGGTCTGTTTATATATTAAGTTTCTTTACGTACGTGGGAATACAAATATGATGTCGTCGTGATAAGTATCATCGGTTCTGTACCTCTGTTGGATTTACAGGTAGTTATCTACTTCCCTACTTCTTCTAAACCATGTATACGTGTTACCCTGTGATGAGTCGGTACTTTTTCTTTACTACAGTAGACGTCGTTGGGCCTCTCTGGATCTCTAATAGCATGGATCAGCCAATCTTTCTTTGTCTATGGTATACTAAAGTGTGCGGACCTTTGGATTTTACCCTGTCTATTAACATAGATACATTTTCTTTGTCTGAGTATCTGTGTCTCAGATACAAACCCTAATCGTCTACTTTTAATAATATACATCTTACATATTTGTTGTCCGGAATGAGATGTCGGGTCCTTTGACATAAGTTGTAGGACACTGTTTGGTATCACTTTTGCTTATGCTTTTTCTTACGTGCAGACGTATTGACTTGGTGAAACATCGTCTCTTCTTTAGTTAATATGAAGCATTTATAATATGGAGTATTTAGTTAATATGAAGTTGTTTTATTTAATTTTTGTTTTGTTTTATTTTTCTATCTCTTACTATTGTCTCACACTACGGTGTCTTTTCATTTTGTTTCCAGTCCCGACCCCCTTTGAAATTTATCCCAGTAGTCCTTCGACACTATCCAGTACGATGACAAGTTTCAAGGCATGAAGGAGGGGAGGTTCCACCAAGATGTAAGTCGGGGGCGGTACTGAACAGGACGAGAGGACGGGGTCTGTCCCCCGAACAGTAACCAGTTGCCTTATACTCGTCTACACTGTGTGTGGGGTCAATTGTCCTTCCAAATTTACGTACATACACAAATCGAGTCACAGAACAAAGACGGAAGACGGTACTTTTGACTTACAGGGTCCACTTCCGACCGGGATGAGGAACCCTAGACCATACTTTTGTGTGCACATCGTCCCGGTGTCGGACGTCACCCAGACACAGATACCCTACGCACTCGTTCCTTTTTCTTGTAAACAACATATTCGATTGCTATTAAGACAAAAACAATGGTGTTATTCTGATTAATAATATTTTACTAAAAAGACTCTCCCACGGGTAAATCGTTTCTCGTTTTCTTCTCTTCTAGTATGTTTCCTCCGGGTGTCTTCCCTACATTGAAGAGTTCAGTATGTAGATAATTCTTCATTCCTGACATGGTCTTTGAGGAGGTCGACCAAACAAATGTGACAGGAGAGCCCGTCCCTGGACGGATCAAGTCTAGTGTTTTCAGTGTAGTGGTGTTATAAAGAGGTAGGGTCAACCAACTTATGGAGACAAAGATTCCCCCGGGATTTCAATGTTCGGGGGTTGTCAGTTTGGTCGTCAGGGTTCACTACACTCCGTTTGACAAGAGAGGACGTCCACCTCCGTTCAGACTGACTTAGACGTCGACTTAGGAAGGTAGAGGAGGAGGAGTAGAGTGGGTTTAGAACGTTATTCGGACACTCTGTTCCGTCCTATCAGTACTAGTGGTGGGGAGTAAATGTCTACTCTTCCGATTCCGATCCTGGATTCGCTACAGGATTTTTAGTACGTCCTTCACCTACGACCCCTCGGTTTAGGACGACAAAACTTAAGTACTTATAGTAATCCAACGATCTTGTAAATGTGTGAACTAATAAGTTCGGAATAATGTTACGATACTCAGCCAAACAATAAAGATACTAGGTCTCCTCCTTTGACTTGAACTCTCTGTACTTCATTGAGAGTCTTCTAGATTACCGAATCTTCTCGATCTAATCTTGGTTTCTAAAAAGAGTGGGATCTTCGACACACGTCGAACCCCGAGACGAGAGGTACATAAAAAATTACTTCTATGTCTTGATCCCGTCAACCGCTGGTTTGTGTGACGTGTGACCCCAACCAAACTTCTTCAAATCACTCGTAGTGACGAATTAGTTAAGGAGGGATTGAACTACCGTCCTTTCCGTCTTCGACTATACGTCCCCTTTCGATCTGAGACATGCACGCTTTTGTTGTACCGTAACAGAGGTAAGTCTGTCCCGATGTCGGGTGGACCGAGACTTTGGTGGTACTCGGGGCACTCTTCCTTACTCAGGGAGAAGAAGCGAGAAGACGAGACGACCTGTGTAAAGGGTTGACCCTTAATGATCGTAGAACATTTGTGTTTTCCGTTGGGTCACACAGTGTCTGACCCTTCCACGGCAACCTTCAAGCCGAGAAGGTGCCTTTTCGATATACCGGAGCTCGTTACAGAGGTTTCCGAAGTAACTTCACAAGTAAAGTCTTGTGTAAGGAACTAAGACAGTCAGTTAGGGTTTTCCCTAAATTAGAGCTATTTCGAAACGTTTTAAGACGGGAAACTCCACCCTAATTAAAATTCCAGTTTAACGGATAAAACACTATATGTATCCCTAAGGTTTGATACATTCAAGAGACCCTTAGACTTTAGGTGGGACCTAAGACACGAATGGTGGAAAGAAAAACAATGGGATCTCCGGTGTGTATGTCCCTTCATTTCCACCAACGTCCTTCGAGACAAACCCCGTTTTCACTATGCATAAATTTCGTGAACACTTTCACGGACCGCGAAGGATGCACTTGTTGTTTGGACGTAAAGGAAAGGGGTACGGTAGGAAACAAAATTTTTTTATTTAAGTAAGTTATATAAAGGTTTCATAAGACTAAAAGACGAAGTACTACACAATAATTCTCTCCCCATCATACGCTAGTCCTTCTCCTACCTTACTAAGGATTTCCGAACCTCCCGAACCGGCTGTAATGTTAGGGAAGGTGCCCCCGAGGAAACTTGGGACTGAATTTCTTTGACCCAAGACTCGTCTCTCTTACTGAACCAGAGGTTTGTAGGGACGGTTAAGATAAGATTTACGTTTATTTACAGTTTCGACTTTATTGGTATCACGTTAACATGAATCGGACAAATGACTTTATAGTCAGTACCGAAACGTGTCGTTAAGGTAAAAATTTCAAGTAACACGATCTTTTTACAACGTTGAGGAATTAAGAATGAAAGAGTAGGTTCGACCCATCCTCCACTCTTCAAAAACTTGACATACTTTTAGGTGCTCTGTAAACTCGTCGTAGCACCTCGAAAGGAAGTCGTAGGACGTGTGAGAGAGAAGGGACTTGAGTCTCTTGCGAGGGTGGGGGTCCCGGGCGGGAGTAAGACCATAGTTTGTACTTTTCTCGTGGCCGTCTTCGTCTGTCTCCCACGACCGAAGCGTGGTCCCTACGACTCGTGGACACGACGACAGAGACCTCTAGTCCCGAGTGGACCTCGATCCCCAAGTCGGGTCAGGGGAATGGAACGTTACAACCGGGAATACGGAATATTACCTACGACCACAGTTGTTGGTCACAAGTCCTTCGATAAAAAATGTCTGACGGGGTGACCCGAGAGAGTCAGAGACCGAAGACCAACCCAAGTCAAGTATCCTTCACACCCACTCTGCCTCTTGTCCTTCTACCTCTTCAATCCTGTCCGTGAGAGGGACGAAGAAGTCCAAACCCGTCACCACCAGAGTAAGATATCGTCTCAAAGAGATAGAGTCAAGATCACCGTAAACCTCGACTCATTCAGGAACGACACCCCCGAACAGAACACGTAACGACCTATAGAGTGTGACCGGAGATAAGGGATCTACTGTTATCGTGGAAGGGGTTCACCACTGATTTTATATTGGTTTTTACAGAGATCTGTAACGATTACAAGGGGTCCCCTGTCTTAACAGGGGTCAACTCTTAGTGGTGGAAGTAGAAACATTTGTCGGGAAGAAGATGGTAGGAAACCAACGGGTGAGGTACATGAGAGACGGACATGGACCCTGGGGCTCTACACATGTACATGTATAGTTATACGTACCTGGAGTTAGACCTAAGAGCACTCGTTGACTCCTAGACAACACAGGAAGACATCTGCCTCGAAGACCCCCTGTCCTTGGTCCCGGATAGTGAATCCTGTAGGGGTGGGATCTCACAAAGATTCACAGATTGCCCTTAGGGTCCCCGAAGTGGTTTTCGAAGAAAGGACCGAAGGAGGAGACACGTTCTTCTCACAGGGTCCGTGAGAGGTCGGAGAAAAGTATTACTGGGAAGCTCTGAAACCCATTAAAGGAGGGTCCCTGGTTTTCCAGATCCTCCGAAGTCACAACCGGGGCCGCGGGACACCAATTGGACACCGACCACCGTTTGAGGCGACCAAGGGTCCTACGTCGTTAACGGAACGTTACTCCACACGATAACGGAAGCAAATTCCTACCATTGTTTACAAAAAAGAAAGAGTCTTTATATTGGAAGCGCGGTTTGACGAGAACTCAGTCATTTACGCACCCGACCAAAGGAATCTCAAGGTTCTCCTCCATGGCCGGAAGGGGACGTTTGAGTTCGCCTTTTAGTGTCCGACGTCACTGACGGATGCAAGGATTCAAGAGTATTTCCCGGCTCCGACTCTCGACCTCCGGCCCGACCCCGAGGTCGGTTGTCTTCCTTCAGACTAAATGAAGACCTACCGATAATTCCTCATGAATTATAGATATTCCTCCAAGAGGCCGGTGGTAGCCACAAGGTACGTACGGGGTCCCTGTAGACTTCTGTTTTGACCGTGTATACCAGGGTGTCCACACGTGGACACTTCGGTCCACATTGTGAGCGACTCTCATATAAATCTAAGAACCCAGCGAAAAGATCGAGACCTTGACATACATGAAACCGAACAAAGAACGGTCCTGAACAAAGAGTACCTGAACCCCCACCCCAATCTTGCGACCTGAGGTGTGGAGTAGTACGACGGACGGAAACGGTTCGCTCTACACGGAGCCCCCGTCCCTCCAGTCCGCTCGAGACGAGGAATTCGGGTTGTACGTGCCTGGAGGTCGAGTATTACTGTACGTGAGGTACGGACGAAGGGATGATGTGGTCTAAAGACAACAGTAACGTTAGAGTAACTGACACTACGATCAGTGTAGTTGACTGTCACCAAGGGAGTCACAGGAGAGTTGCCAAACTTAGGATCCGGACGTAGAAATAGGATGTCGACTGTCTCCGTCAGTGTTAAGATAGGAGTAGACTGACTGACGTCAGAATTTTAGTCCGTTGGGACAAGATTTTATAGTTGAGTCTTGTTTAGTGTGGTGGAGATACCCGAAGTCAGCGAAGAAGCAGACATTTTACTCCATCTTGTAAAAATAGGTACGGGTTCTATGTAAAAGAGAACTCGATATTAAACGTACGTCGTTTCAGATGTTTAGAGTTCACTGATCAAACTACTTAAAGATACACAATGTATAGGTATATTGACGGTAGGTTTGACTATTTACCTTGTAAATCAGGGTAGTAAGACCTTCCTGGGAGTAAGGGGTGGAGTCCATTATGATGTGGGGGTATCCATTCGTGATAAGACGGAAAATAGGTGTAGTCTTATCAAGACTTGTAGTATATTTACCTTAGTATATCATACATGGGAATACAAATCGAACCAAACAAGTTGTATTTCCAAAACTCTAATTGGGTGTAATAGTCTACACGGTTGTCGAACAGGGAAAGATGACGATTCCTCATAAGATGACAGACCTATATCATCTAGTGTTAAGCAACTAGGTGGGAGGACAACTACTGGTAAACCCAACAAATGTCAAACCCCGATAATACTTGTACTTTCACTTTTCAGCGAGTCAGCACAGGTTGAGAAACACTGGGGTACCTGATATGTCAGGTACTTTAAGAGATCTGGTCTTATGACCTCACCTATCGGAAAGGGAAGAGGTTCCCTAGAAAGGTTGGGTCCCTATTTTGGGTCCAGAGGGCGTATCACCCACCTAAGAAATGGTCGACTCGGTGTTCCATTCGGGTTCTTATGACCTCACCCATCGGATGGGGAAGAGGTCCCCTAGAAGGACTGGGTCCTTAACTTGACCCCAGAGGACGTAATGTCCGTCTAAGAAATGGTTGACTCGGAAAACATTCTTTCAAATACGTATGTACGTGAGTAAAGAGTACTCAGATTAAGGTTCCAGGTCTGAGATTCTAACTTCGTAGTTGAAGTAGGTTTTAGGCTCAGGGGTAGTCGTATACGTCTACGGGGTGTCCGTGGACCCTAGTCGTGCGACTTGGGGCACAAGTGGAGGTACTGGACCACCCTGCTGGGGCGGTCGGAGTCACGGTGTACAGGAGGACGTTGTGACGTGTAGTCGACGGGGTTGGAAGATTCACGAAACTTGTGCGGACCAAGACAGAGGGAAGGACCTGAGATTTGATTTGATTTAGGTCTACTGATGTAGTAGAAAGATACCTCTGTATAAGATCTTTCTAACTTCCGGATTTCTTTTTTTAGTATTTTTACGATGTTTTAGATCTCTTATACAAGTATAAGACCGGAATCAAAGGTCTTTAATATTATTACGATTTCTATTTTGACTTTATTACGAATTTTTGAAAAGACATCTTTCTTAGGTTTCTTATATACAATTTTTGATTTATTTAAACTTTCTGTATAATCATTATACAATTGGAATTATACGTTCATCGACGATGTTTTATCTTTCTTTACATATTTTGGGGTTGCCCCTTTTTTTTACGTATTTCTTCTCCGTTAAACATTTTTATCCCAGGTTTTATGTACCTTTTCAACGAATTGTACTTAGTCAAAGTATAAGTCCGTTAACTACTAAACCCCTTTAAAGTGGAGAGTGTATAAGGACTACCTTAATATTTAGTTACAGAAAAAGAGGTTCTTCAATGAGGATACTTCTCATTTCTGGTAAATTTACATCAGTTCATTAAGTTAAAGACCCAGATATAAGATTCCTTTACCAATCTATGCACGTGTTTCTGCACATATCGGATAATTATTGTCTTCGCGAACAATCTCAATCTTCGTTGGAGTTACAGGTCCCTATCCCCTTATCAATGCACTTAGTGCCATGTATTTATATTACTTTATTATACATCTAGAATTTCACTGACTCATTTATTTAGAATACCTATCTACAAGTGTGGTTTCGTCCAAAGTTTTTCATTGACTTATATACTGAGGTAATAACATGTACACCCATACAGACATATGTGTGTGTAGCTGGGTGTCGTTCACAAACCCTCCATAAAATAAGTCCTATCCAATTATGGACATTGGAGTCTCTGACTTGTGTCTTTGAAAAAATCAGAGAAAAAAAGATGATAGTGTCAGTTTATACCCAGAAGTTCCTCCGGGACGAAGTGAACCGACGACTTCTCGGGACCGAGGAAGATAGTCACCGAGGTGACAAGGGGTCTCAGACTTTAGGAGGTGACCCAGAAGACGTAGATCGGTAGTCCTCTTTTCTGTCACCCACACTTGGTAACATTCCCGGTCCAGAGTCCCACCGTGTCGAGTAAAGGTGGGGATGCTCGATGACCGATGTTACGTCGGTGTACCGGTGGGATTATGTTCACCTTTCGTCTCCCACGTCGGACCGAAACACGGGTTGTGTTTGTCGTTTTAAGGTTTCACCAATCCAGACCGATCTTCGTGAACCTCAGTTGAAACGAAAAACGAAAGTGAAAAGACCTGACAGACCTAAAGAGGGTTGTCTATACATAATGAAAAATTTATTCCCTCCTTTTCGGGTTAGGTAGATAAAGGTAAAACTACCAGTGTCTCCTTAATCCGTGTAAGGAGGTTATACCTAGTTCGATGTTGACCACGGGACCCAGAGACCACAGTCTTGTTCCACACTGTCCATAGACCTGACAGGGTTCCGACGGGGAGTGTGGGGTTCTCTGTGTCTGTGGTCGGAGACTTCGTCGACTCTCGGGTGGACGGACCACGAGAAAGGTACGGACCCTCTGGAGTCCGACTCTTCGTTTGGGGGACGTCGAAAGACTGTCACGGACATAACAGTCAGATCTACGAGTTAGGTAGGGTAGTGAGTCTCCTCACATACGCGATGTGGTGGTAAACAGTGACAGTCGGGCCCCTCGTTAATGTAAGGTCGGTCCTTGGTTGTCTGTGTGCACTCTGCTGTCCGTCTGTGTCACAGAGACCATGTGACGGCGGGGGAGTATGGGTCGACACTGACTCGGAGACCCGTGACTACGTCGGACCTCGGACCACCCTTTTCGTGTCCGTAAACGTCTGGGATTCCCACGGAGAGAATGAGAGAGAGTTGTGAACGAGAAAATTCCCTCTTACTTCCTTAGACCCCTTTTCGGAAAGAGGATGTAGTTTGAGAAGTCTATTTTTCGGGAACGTTTTACTCTACCTCTACATTGGGGCACCGAGTAGACCGGTTAGTCGGACGATCAGACTTCCGGAGGACCTAGTCCCCTTACTCGTGTCCAACGAGACCCATGGTTCCGTCTGGACGCCAACTTTACGATGTTGGGACGAATTGTCGACACGACAGACCCAACTCAAGACATTGGAAGGACGGATATTTTACCGTTATCGTGAACGGGAAAAAGTCGAAAATAATTACGTAAAAGAAGACGAGGTTAGTGGGCGGATATAGGTGGACACCGTGTCCAGGGGTCGGGAAAAACCGTGGGTCCTGTCCAAAATGCCTTCTGTTAGAAAGGTACCTAGTCCCTTCCCCATCCCAAAACCTTACTAAGTTCGGGTAAATGTAAATAACAAGTGAAAAACAGATAATAATAATGTGGTCGAGATGGAGTCCAGTAGTCCGCAATCTAGGACCTCCAACCCCTGAAGACCGTATCTGTTGGTCGAGAGATGGTGTAAGTAAAAGGGGAAGATTTACTATGTCGATACCGACCCTTCATCGATAAGGCGATTTCTTATGTAAAAGATGGGAGAAAAAACCGATACTCACCGGAATTCTGGAAAAAATAAAAAAATTATCTGATAAAAAGTTTGACCAAAATCCAAGTATCGTTTTAACTCGTCGTCCATGTTTTGGAGTTCCGTTCAAAAGTGGCTACTTTTCTCTCATCCTCACTGCCCCCCTGGACCGAGACGGGAGTTCGGGGCGTGCACGTGTGGAGGTGCGAGAAGGACGGTTCTGAACAACCGACCTCTACTGGTCCTGCTGGATTCTTCGGACCAGTCCCTGAGACAGGTGAACCCAGGGACCCACTGACTCGTCTCTTGGCAAGCAGGACAGATGGACGGATCTCTCGTTTTTCATTTGAAGTGATTGACGTTTCACCATAGTACCTAACCTAGGACCTTGTCTTTTTCGTAAGTATCTTTGTGGACCACTTTAGGCATATTTTAGACCACAAAACAACTATCATGATGATTACAATTAGAGAATCAAGACTGTTTGCATCGTATTCTTAAGCTCTACATTCGTAATCCCCTTGGACCCACCTCTCTGCCACTCTTGACAGATATGGTAAAAAAAAAAAAAACGTTAAAAAGATATTTAGATTTTATAAAGTTTTAATTTTGACATAATTTTATTAAAATTTTGGAAGTATACATACCTCGGTAAGATATAAACCTAGAAATTCAATCACGTCAGATCGGATAGGATGGATTCCGTGTGGAGAAGTAGATATGACAAGGATTAGTGTGACATTCTAAGCCTAAACCGTAAAAGAGGTGATACTTCTAAAGACGCTAGGGGTCCCCCACTCCACGGGGAGGATAACATATGAAAGAAGAAGACAGTAAGAGTTCTCTTCGTTGATTGTCTAGACGGGTCAAGAGTTTGTGCGTCCTTCGGAAGAAACTCAACCTTCAGGACAGAGGAAGTGTCGATATTATAAGGAGTACGACGAGACTCTATAAACAGGTTGCTCAATTACAGTTGGAGAGGATAAACAACACTTGTAAATGATGCGGTTGGCCTCGCTTGGACGAAGTAATTGAGACTTCATGACGTGTCTACATCCCTACTAATTAGACAACGTTTCATAAATAACTTGTGGTCCGGACGAAATGTCAACACTACATAAAAAGACCACCGGATGTCACAGACGCAACTATGTACCATGAACCCGAGTAATCACACCAACAGAATTAATCATAACTACGTTGTTTTACCGAATTTATCAGTTAAGGTACGAAAGGTAGCTTGTGGGTTACTGTAAGGTCCGTCCTCGAAGGTAAATGACTCACGGATGACCCACGGCTCGTTCGTACTCTACCCCCGAAAGTGAGGATAACAAAGTAACTTTGGGTCGTCTTGGGAGACTCCAACCACAATAATAGGAGGCGAAATGTCCACTCTTTTAACTCCTCGTCTTTCCTTTTCCCTATACAAATGTCGTCGAGTGAAAGATTCACCCCGAACCAGACGTTTCGGGTGGATATTGAGCAAAGAAAAGTTTTGTCGTAGAACTGTACACTAACTAACGGTCAGAGGTGATTCTTGACAGTATTTTGCTTTAGGTTAAAAAAGGTACGAGGAGACCCAACTTGGAGTTTATTTTCGACTTACGGTCTTGAGTTTGTTTAACGACATTTGACTTCAGGTCCACAACTTGACCCCGAACCTCAGTTTCCACGAGGTGGGTTGGGTGTCTCTTGACAGACTCGACAGTTTGGATGTCCGGAACTCTCCAGGACGTCAGGGGACCCTTATTCTTATGATAAAGTCGTAATGACACGATTCGTGAAATGTGTTTCGTAATAGGTTGGGAATGTTGTTGGAATCCTGTATTGACGTAATAATAACGTTGAAGTTTCTATTTCCTTGATTCGGACTATATATATTCCATTGTTAATGACACTTATTTATTAAGTGGTACTTTAGTCTACAAGTCACAGAGGAAAGGGTCATTAGACGTTCGGTGAACTCCCGTCCCTGTCGGTGACGGAACAAGTAGAAACCAGATTTCACATATAGTTTCAGGACATGTGTTGTCCCCAAGTCATTTATCAACTTATGTTACTTTTCTAGTTTCAGTGTCCTTTTGATGTTTTACTGTCGTAGAAATACTGGAGTACTAAATACACTGGTACACTAATAGTCAGTCCACAGAGTCGAACGTGGGATGGGTGGTTGGGTGAAGATGAACGAGAAGAGGTTACTGGTGGTGGGGGTCCCGTGGGTCCCTCTCTCTAGAGGTGCTACGGTTTACCACTACTCAAGAGAAGTCCGGAGGGTAGTGAATCGGGGCTCGCTCGTTCCGAACATACATTTCAGGGTAGAGTTCTGTGTACTAAGTCTTCGGTAATAGGTGTCGGGAAGGATTAGGAAAAGAGAAGAAGAAGATAAAATAAACCCCGTCGCCCTCCACGTATACCACCCAATATGGTTCCGAAGGATACAAACGAAAAATTAAAAAAATTTAAAATAAAATATAACCTCATGTCAACTAATTGTTACTACACAGTCAATGTTCACATATCGTTTCGCCAAGTCGGTATGGGTATGTTCATAGGTAGGAAAAAGTTTTAGAAAAGGGTAAATCCAATAATGTTTTGGAAAGAATTGAGGATGATATTCCGCAGACCCGTCCACCCCGGGTTCTACTGGTCAAGTTGTCTTTTAAGTCTGGGACCTAGGGTCAAATCCGAATACACCCTGGGTCCGCTAGACGGGTGATACTCAAAAAATGTTTACCGCGTGGTAGTTGGACCCCTCGACAAAACACGACCCTTCCTTCCTGTGATGGGAAATGACGTCCCGACGGAGTTCCGGGGGTTTGCCGTGTGTTTCGGACTGTCCGTCTCGTGTGTCAATTGGGGGTGGAGTCGAGTCTCAGAAATATACTACGTGCGTGACGTGACGACCCGTGTCTTCGGACCGAAATGGCTTACGGAGTGTCCATGACCCATGAGACGAGTTTTGAAGTCTTGGAATAATCTTCAGGGATAATCGTCCGGAATGATAAGGAATGATAGGAAAACATTATAAATATTATTAACGGTAATTAAGTAAAAACGTGTACATGTACTGATAGACGAATTATCGACTGATCGAGTGATTCGAGACTTAACGTGGTTTCACAGAACAAGTCTTGAGATATAGGTCGTGGGTATCTCGTATGTGGGGAGAGGTCTTTTACATTGTCAACATATTTTTGTAATACGACATCAACCACGACAGTCAAGTTTTTACTGGTGGAAGGGAGACAGTCCCGGAGACCGGTTCACTGAAAGGTCAAGAGACGTGACTTCCTTACCGTACCGGAAACCCGGACTGGTACACTGAAGGAAACCGACTATCCTACTTCGTCTTCACTACCACAGTCAAACCTATGATCCGGAGTCTCCAGAACAGATAAGGATGGGTGGAAATTATGGAGACGGAAGTAGCACTCGTAGTTCGGAACTGCTCGAGTGTTCAGGGTTCTCTTCTTTCCCTCTGAACTCGTGTCTACGTCTAGTTGTCTTGACGTGGTTTTGGTCTTGGTAGGGTGGGTGACTCTGGTCGACTGGGAGGTTAGTTGGACCCCTACACAGTTGTTGTGGACTTGATGTGTCTATGAGTGACAACATGTGACGACGATAAAACACGAACTAAAGAATGTGTCACTCTCGACTGATGACGTTTAAGTATTCGGGTACAACGTCTTCTTCTTTAACTCCTAGTCGTTCTGACTCACTAAATGTTCTAATTAATTGTAGAGTCCCATTTGGGCCTTCATAAATTTAAGTCTCGATACAAAGAGATTGTGACGACACAAGGGCGATGGGGATGGGGTACACCAGAAGGAAGTAGGGAACCTTCCTAGTAAATGTAGACTGTCCTACGGGTCCCATACAGTACTAACAAACCCCGGAGAGAGGGTAGTCATGGAGGTCTTTCATCTTGTCTCCACTGGGAAGTCGTCTACGATACGACTCAGTCCTATAATGTAGACCTTTGACGAACAGGAACGACTTATTGAGTGAAACTGAGACCTCGAGAGAGTCGTGCCTGTCTATAAGGAGTGAAATTACACATTTACGGTAAGGTTTATTCGTTGGTTTAGGTCGTCCATCTCCTCGAGGTCCACTAATTATGTAGAGAGTCCACCACTTTTGGTGAATTAGAGGTCGTCGTTCAAAGACTGAGGTGGTTTGGGTCGAGATTAGCGGGTGTTTACGTGACGGACTACCCGGAATTAACGAATTAATGGTTCCACTCTCCAAGTATTAATTATTGGGTAAATGAGGATGTAAATCTACAAAGGTCCTTCACAGTGGTTTAAAAAAAGTTCCTTTAAGTGTAATGAACAGTGGAATGAGACTAGAGGATGATGGACTCAACCAGGGGATAGGGGTGCCAAGGGTTTGAAAAGTCGAGTGTCGAGTGAACTTGTCTGTTTCCCTTTCTGGGGAGTCGAGTAGATGAGAGGGGACAGAGTGAAAGGCTGTTACTTGAACCACTATGCAATTCTAGTCTGTACCTGTTTCAGTAGTTTTACCATCGCCATGTCGTCACGGTGTCCTTGTTTTCCTTTTGGATTGTCCTTGAGAACATCTATAAAATTACGTTCTTTTTCTCGATGGTTTTTACTCTCGATTAGGTTCTTGTCCGAATCCTACATGTCGTTGTACGGAAAAATCTTTTGACACCTCTGAGGGTGATAAATATTCATTCGTATAGGTGACTATGGAAAAAATTTCACGAAAAAAAAAAAAAAAAAAATTCTATGGAAAAACTCACGACCATGACCGTTCCGTCGGTTCTGAAAGTCGTCTTATTACTTAGTCTAGGAGTCTTTCGAGATGATTACTCGATTAGAAAATCAAGTTCTTGTGTGTAAAAGAAAAGGGAATGTTTGGTTCACTGAAACCCCCAATGATTATTCATCTAAATTGACGAACATTTTTACTCGTAGCTACCTTTACCGACCTACATATATTTGCCACGTCAAGATTTCTGCAGGTAAACATCCATGACAGGCCGGTAGGAACGAACCTTGGTGATTCACTCTAAAACAAACAAGTCACCCACATCTCAGACAGTAGTCCTTCGAGGCTGGGTCCTAGAGTCTGGTGTGACGTTCTTTGTGATGACCGAAACCCATCGTTCAAGTAACAGAGGTCAATCCCTTCGTTTAGTTAACTACAGGAAGTAGATAATAAGTCGGGGTGGGGAGGTGTCGTTGTCTACAAATTGTGGAACTGAAGTTGTCCATTTACCCTTCAATCCTGGGTAACCGTATAGGTCAGTTGGTAGACGAAACACAGATCTCTCAGGAAACTTGGAGTGGAGTAAGGAAGGTTAGAGACAGGTGAGGTCCGTTCGATCGATCGAAAGGACGAAAGAAAAAAGACAACACACACACACACACACACAAACGTTTCGATTACCTAAAACAATTTAGTTATATAATATCTTTTTAATCCCTTTACGTCTTTCAATGTTTGATTGTTTACGTGTACTAAGTTGATGGTCTATCTATTGTTAAATACGTCGGGGAGGTCATGAGAACGGACCTTTTAGGGTACCTGCCTCCTCGGACCATCCGACGTCAGGTACTCCAGCGACTCTCGGTCTGTGAAGTGAAAGTGAAAAGTGAAACTACGTAACCTCCTCCTTCACCGTTGGGTGAGGCCACAAGAACGGACCTCTTAGGGTCCCTGCCCCCTCGGACCACCCGACGGCAGATACCCCAGCGTGTCTCAGTCTGTGCTGACTTCGCTGACTCGTCGTCGTCGTCAAGTTGAAAGTTGTACAGTGTGTGTCGTACCAGTAAAAAGTTTAAACGTTCAAAGATGGTTTATAATGTCGTAGTCGTCCCAGGTACAATATTCATCGAAGAGTATTTGTAAAATTACCACTGTATACGTTACTCCTTCTTTTCTAATGTAATTGATAAAAGAAGATTCCCTGTGTCCCACAAAGATTGAAAGGTGGTAACATCGTTCCGAGACTGTTGATGACATCAATTTTCTTGTTACGGGGAGGGGTCCGTGGAGAGGGTTGGGGGGAGGGGCCTTCTATAGGTACAGGGGCAGGATTAAGGGTCTTGGACACTTATATAATGGAATGTAACAATTTCCCTAAAACGTCTGTTTCGATTAATTCACTAATACAATTAATTCAATTCCGAGAGCTCTACCCCTCTAATCGGACCTAAGAGGTCCACCTGGATCACATTAGTCCACCCAGAAGTATCCACTTTCTACCTCCTCCCTCCCCTGCACATCCCCTTCTCTCTCTTTACCCCTCCCTCCCCTCCTCACCCCCACTCCCCCCTTCCCTCCTTCCACTATACCCTCCCCCGTCCCTCCCCTCTTCCTCCTACGATGTGACGACCGAAACTTCAACCCCATACTACGGTGTTCGGTTCCTAGAGTTCTCTGGGGGTCTTCTTGCGTAGTAATCCTGAAGGGACCGTCAGTACGAAGGTTACGTCCCCCAATCTAGGGATCAGTCCCTTGACTCTAGGGTGTATCGCTCGTTACACCGGTCTTTCAAATTTTTTTTTTTTTTTCTGACGTAATAAAATTAGTTGTTAATTATGATGCCCTCAACTCGTCGGTCCATGACCTCCGTGTGGCTCGTTCCACGGGTTGTCCTTTACCTGTATGCTTTCCACACAGAACTTCCTACTTTGAGTGGGTCCTCCTCCTCAGTCTTCCGGAGACCCGTCGTGACCTCGACTTACATCCTACAAGTGTGACCCTCGGTCCCCGTCGTAGGTCGACTCCTCGCCGGTCGTCCCTACGTCCCACCCTTCTACTCTACTCACTAGGACCTGCGTGTGTGGGTCGGGCGGGACCTACTCCGTTCGTTGGCCCGGTGATGCCCCCTCCACCCCAGAGGAGCTCCCTCCTTTAGGGGGTCGACGGGATCGGTACGACCAGACCTACTTTGTGGGAAGGGACCTTCCTTTCCCGAAAAGACCGTTTTCTTGTGTTCGACGATCTGGGGTCTCTTCGCAGAGTTTTTTTCTCCATCGTAAACTGTCAGAGCACCACTCTTATATCGGTCGTAGACAGTCAGAGTCACAGACCTTCTGTACGAGTGGCTATC
Organism: Capra ibex; assembly: GCA_006410555.1. Lineage (NCBI taxonomy): Eukaryota > Metazoa > Chordata > Mammalia > Artiodactyla > Bovidae > Capra > Capra ibex. Next base: position 53,063,527 of record SJYO01045292.1, read on the forward strand.
GGGTCCACACCTCAACCCCCGTAAATGGTCCACTGAGACGGTACTCGGTTACTGAAGTGGTCTGGAACGAAGGAAGAATTGAAGATAAGTTTGGAGACGGATACGACCTGAGCCCCATCCGGAAAGACGAATCCCACCGCCCCCGTTTTTCGTTTGTTTGTTTCCTTTTTGGGTCTCGGGTCATGGTCGTCCCACTACCAGAGTCTCATCTGGTCGTGTTTGAGGAGGGTAGGGAGACTGACTCCCGGCAAACCGAGGGTTTGGTCCCTTCGAAACTCGGACATCGACCCCCCGACGCCCGACGGTTCGGTCCGTCTCTCCGTGTCCAATTCGGAAACTGTAAGGGACCAGTCAGTCTCTTGACACCGTCGACCATAAAATAAATTCTGTGAGTCCCAAATGTCAATTTTGTGTTTTTTGTTTTCGTGGACATTCAGACTTGTTTAAGAAATTGACCGTTAAGGGACGTTTCCCGAGACGTCAAACGTGGTAAAGGTGATACGTAAGTTAGTTTTCCCATAACCCCTGTATTGACATGTAATAGTGATAACTGTAAACGGTCGGATGAGGTGAAACGAATTTTTCACCCACGGGTTTCTACGGTGAATTATTGAAACCCGTAGTACTTTTACAGTGAAACTGTTCATCTTTTCACCTAAATGTGTGGGTGGTCCCCACTGGACGAATCGTTCTCTGTCGTCCCTAACAAAGGACCGGAGACTCTTTCTGACAGTGTCGGGGACAGGGACGTCCAACGGCGACGACCTCGTCTCCCTCCCTCCCACTCTCCTGCCTCTCGTAGTAGTTGGACCCACCAAGGACCCCGTGACCGCGTCCGAGTCCACCTTCCTGCCCGACGACCCTAAGTCGCTGTGTCGAACCCCACCCGAGCCCCTTCCACCCGGACCGGGTCCCGACCCTTTCACTGACCAGGGCAAGGCCAGGGTCTACCCCCAAGGTACACGGACCTCTCTGGGTCCTTCCATCTGTGACCGGGAGAGGAAACCAGTTCCGCCTACCCCTGTCACCCAGTAGGACACCAGTCCACCTTGGTTCCAGAACAAAACCTTCTTGGTCTAGTTAAAGGTGGTCCAAGGTCGATTTGTCTCCTCCTCCTGTCTCGAGTAGAAGAGACCCTCCTCCGACCCCTCCTCCTGTCTCGAGTAGAAGAGACCCTCCTCCGACCCCTCCTCCTGTCTCGAGTAGAAGAGACCCTCCTCCGAACCTTCTCAGGTGACTTCATAGATAATTCTTCGTTCCGATCGGACCGATATTGCTGAGTCTGTCGGGGAAAAGGAAGAGGGACTCAAAGATAGAGTCGGTGTCCGTGGTTGTAATTTTTGGATACACAGTGGGAGTTTAGGAAGGAGAGGGAGGGAGGAGGTCGTAGAATGTAGGTTGGGACCTCAATCAAGAGACAATTCCTGGTCTCTCCTTTACAAGCTCCGAAACATCGGGTACTCCAAAGGAGTCGTTGAAGAGTTGAGACGGTGACGTCACACCTACACAAAGTATTTCACAATGTTTCGGTCCGTGCCCAGTCTAAACCAGGTCTCTGATAACAAAGGGTTCGGGAGTAGATAGTTTAATGGTTCCGGACAGTTAAAGTGGAAGAGTTTGAGAAAACTTAGGAGGGGGAAGAGACGTCCGGGGATTGGGTGGAGTGATCAGGCCGGTGTTAGGAGAGACCGGACCTCTATTGGTGTTGGGACCTGCGGTGGAGGTACCTACGAGACTCATTGAAGACAGGGGGATAGAAAGGTGGGTCTTCGGCTCTCTGGTGACATTCTACGTCAAGACTAGTGCAGGGAAGAACCGAATTCTGAGAAGCCCCCCCTGAAGGGACCACCAAGGCACCGCTTCTGCGATACGAGGGTTGTGTCCCCCGGACCAAACTAGGGACCAGTCCCTTGATCTAGGGTGTACGGCGTTGATTTCTAGAGCGCACGGTGTCGGTTCTGGGTCTCGCCAGTTTATTTAATTTTTTATTTGTTCTAAGAAGTCCCCCGAGGGGAACGGAAGTGTTACTCCAGATGTAAGATCAACCTGGTTGGTCGGGGAGGTCTTTGGTCACAGATAAGTGGACGGAGGTGGGAAGTGTGACCCAGTAGGTCGTCCACCCTCACGGAAGCCCCTGTAATCCACTAGAGAGGGTGGACCTGAAAACGGGGTCTGGTGGACCGCCTCCAGGTGTCTCGAGCGACAGTGTGACACGGGGAAAGACAGGAGTGAGACTGAGTGGGCGGAGTGTGTCGTGGAGGAGACCCGTACGTCTCACGGAACGTGGTGTCGCGGGTTCGACTTGGGGCACAAGTCCTTCGTAGACGACCGACTGACCACACAGTCACTCAGTCAGTTAATTGAAAGAGTCCTATCTCCCCTTAGTCTCTTATAGGTCGCCCGGTAGGAAGGGGTCCCTGGACTTTTGTTCCATCGGACCCAAGGATCAGTCGTTCCTTTGTACGAGAGGACCCACGAGACCTTGAGCAAATGATTGGGTCTCCTGGGACAGATCTTGTCATTGAACTGAAGGTCTTGAAAGGCACGAAATATTTTACCTGACTCCAAACTTCTGTGTGTTTCCGTAATTATACAAATGTGTAAAAAGGACTATCTTCGTATTCACTTAAGTACTAGTAAAAGAAGATACTAATTTTTACATAATTAAGGAAGTGATAGGTAAGTGAGGAGTTTACAAAGGGCACGGGGCGGGGGGGGGGGGGGGGGTCTCAAAGACGGGGACTTGACCGACGAAATAGGTGTCTCTACCGACGATGGGCTAAGGACGGAGTGACAGACCACCCCTTCTGTCCAGTAAAACTACCTCCCATCATTTACGACACTACTTGCTCGCCAGTCCCTGATGTGATCCCTCATTTTACTCCTTCTTATTTTGGCGGTTATTTCATATGATCCTACAAGCCCAGTTCATCATAAAATCTTTACTCGTCTGAATTTTCAGATTTCCTTTCGTCCGATCGTGGTTCTTTCTCTTGGTTGTGTCCGTCAATTTTTTTATGTTGAGCTACCCAGTCAATTGCGGTTGCCAACAATATTGTCTTTCTTGTATGTCCTTTGTAGTTCGAGAAGCGTTTTGACTTAGTGTCTTCACACTACACCAAACGATCCTTGAGTCGACCGAGAACTCACTAAGCCAGGGGTGTTTCCCGCCACGTCCACGGGTAGTTCCAGTGGAGGGTTCTCCTTCACTTACTTGGTCGGGTTCCCCTACGTCCCTTCCTCCGTCGACTCTCCCTGGTGCCCCTCCCCCCCTGTACTCCCGCCCACCCCCCTCACGTCCACTGGGCTCCCTCCCCGTCTCCCTCGTGCCTCGTCTCAACTCACACGACTAGATTCCAGTGCCCTACATTGTGTTCGGACCACAAAGAAAGGACTGGACGGGACCGTGGAGGTATTTCGCCACTACAGACAGAGGAAAGAATGGCCTTGACGACGTGTGTCCACCCGTCACGTAAGGGAACCGTCACTACCACCAATGTGACCCGTTTGCACCGACCGGCCTGATGAGAGAGAAGAGCAGACCGGTGGTCCTTCCTGGTCAGTCTAATGCCCGGTCTCTCCGTCCTCTCGTTATCGTGTCCCAGGGTGTTCGGAGTTTACTTTTCCTCGACCCGGACTGCGTCGGTTACCGTCTGGGTCCCTCTACTCTCGGTGGGTTAGTACTCTTTTGGCCGTCCCGTAGTGACCGGACACACGAACACGTGCCGGTACGTCCACACTCACTTACGCACACCTAAGGGGCGTACTCCGTCCTGTGATCGTTCGACCTTCCATCTCGAGGGGATTGGGACTCTAGGGGTGTGAGTACGTCGGAAGTGCGGGTTCGTCGGGACTTTCCAATAAGTACGGTGAAAGTAAAGTCTCCACTCCTTTGCCTCCGGGTCCTACCTCCTTCACTGAAGGACCTCTCAAACACTCAACTCTGACCTTAAGTAGGGACCGGAGAAACCTTTGTATTGTTCGTCCCTGAGTGGAGACGAAGGAAACGAGGGTCTTGTGTTGGTGAGATAACAAAGTAGGAGTAGAGTTAGAGGTCCCGTCATATATGCCTCTCTTACTCGATGTACAAGCCTCGTATATTGGACTCTGAGTCTTTACAATTAATCATAAAAGGTTTTCAGAGTCTCGATTGGTCACCACCTCAACACTGAAGTTAATTTCCGGATAAACTGAGGTTTCGACAGAAAAGATGAAAGAATACGACAGACTATCTACAGGTCCCCTATAAAGTTTGAATTTACGGCCAGAGGGAGTTACTTGGTCAGATGTGAGAAGGGGCGGAGCCAGTCGTTGTTAAAGTAGGAGGGTCGTAGTGCTCGTATTTGGAGGAGACAGAGGGTGGGGGTGAGGTGGTCGATTGGAGACCCGAATAAAAGTTTTTAGTCAGACTTTAAGTCGGTGAAGGTCGACGAGAGGGAACCGTCTACAGTGTAGAAGAGATAGGACCAATCGTCACCTGTAGAGGACAGATCAGAAGTGAGGGATTGGTCTCACTACGCAGATGTGCCCTCGTTGGTAGAATGGAAAGACAAGTTTTCGGAGGTTGTCGAGCGGTGCAATACGTCACGTTTCGGATTTAGGAGTTCTACCAGAGACTCCGGAGTTCACTGGGTCAAAGAAGAAACGAGGATCGGAAGGAAGGGAGGAGAAAGAGAATGTGTGAGTCTAGGTCCGGGGACCGAAGAAGTGACGAGGACCTTGTGTCGTTTGTGTGAGACCGGAATCCCGGAAACGTGGTCGACAGGATTGCGTCCTTACAGAAGATAAGAGGGGAAAAGGGGGTGGGAAGGTCTAAGTAAACCGATTTAAAAGTCTAGGAAGTTCAGACAGTTATATAGTGGAGAAGTTACTTCATCTCTAATCTTTAATCGGTTAGAGAAATTTTGATATTTGGTGAAGATGGTGTTCGTAGGAGTTAGATGGAATGAAGTGACGGAAAGAGGAATTTCGTGGATGACGAAAGATCCTGTCGTACTGTAAATGAGTAAAAAATAAGAGGGAGTACTCTTATATTCGTGGTACTTCCGTCCCTAAGCAGACAAAACAAAAGTTTACACAGGGTTGGTGGATCTTGTCACTGACTATGGATGATCCATGTGTTATTTATAAACGACTTAACCTACCAGGGAGATTGACGTCTTCTTTTTCCGGATTTTGATGTATTCTCCTATATGAGGATTTAGTGTTTCAGTATAAAATAGAGAGAGGGTAGGCTCAGAAGTTATCCTCCCCGTCTCATACATTGGAAATCTTTCTTCAGACGTATCTGTTCATTTAGTTTGAACTTTACTCTGATCTTTTCCTCGAAACCCCTTCCCATTTAACGTAACGGAAATTACCTTTTTCTTCACTGTGGATTTTCGTTTCTATGAATTCTGTTGCGGTGACATCGACCTTTATTGTGTCTCCAACCCACCCCCTACCCATGACACTCCACGTCATCTTGAGAATGACGGTAGACCCGAGGACCCGCCACGAAATGGTCCGTTAACTGTCGAGTTTAGTTATTTGTTGAATTTAAGAAGAGATTTCCTTATTGACTTTATTTACGTGTTCTCGTGTCCCTTTCGTGTTTCCCCGTCCCTAGGACCAAAACTAAGAGGGTTCACTTAGGTCGTGAGACCAATGAACGACTCGTACTTCACCCCTAGTATTATCGTCACCGAAACGCCCTTCTACCAGTCGAGTCGGGAGAGAGACGTCAGGGGTGTCCCCGTAGACTTAGACCAGACAAAACGTCTCTCTTCTCTCCTCCTTCTTACTAGGACAAACTCCAGGGGAAACACCCCCCAGACCTCCCCAAGAACGTTCAAATCACACCTTGCGACCAGGGTTTCTGTTTCGGACCTCACCTCTGAGAGTGCCACCTTTTTACTTACTCGGAGTTTAGGTCACGGTCGGTCTACCTCGGGGTTCCGATCTCTGTCTTAGTGTCCGACCTGGTGCCACAAGTGGACTCGTCTTTATCCTAGTCTCGTCCAGTGTCTTTACTGGTCCTCGTAGCCTCTGTGGACCGGATGGTAGATCCCAACACGTTACGTGTTTCGGTGTCCAATTCTCCCACTTACTCAGACTTTGATTATTCGGACGGTTACGTGCCTATCCCAATCAGGTCTACCTCCCTGTCGTAAGACCTTAAACAAGTGGTTCTCCCCGACGGAAAATTTTTACACGTCTCGGGGGGTTTAAGACGATTGACCTTAACAGACACTAACGGGTAATCATCAAACGGTCGTTTCAGTCCTCATTGCTGAACGAGTTTCTGGATTTATATGTCTGTCTTTCAGGTGCCCTGTAAGGTCTACAGTAAAAGTCTTAGGACTAGACTCGACGTGTAAACTGAGGGGTGAGAGGGTTTGGGTAAGGTTTTACCATGATTAATAAGGAAGTAAAGTAAGTAGGATCAAAAGTGCCCCAATGATACTTCACGACCAGGATCCGGTCCCGTTCCTTGTCTCTACTACCTAAACCAGGACGCCGGTCGAGGAGTAGCTGTTTCTTGCGTAGAGTGAGTGGAGATATCGGGACCCCGAGTCGTGGTCCGGCCTGTGTGTGTCGACGGGAAAGGAATAGAATAAGGTCGTGGAAATTTATAGCCCCTTCCAACCGGGGTTACTTACTTACTTACCACTCTGATGACCGTTGAAGGGGACTGCTTGTCCAGGTGTGTCTACTAGAACTCGGACTGGAACTGTTACCTTTGTAAAAGAATCTCTGAATCGTCAGAGACATCTAAGTCCTTTTCACAAAAATTTTAGTTTATGTGTGACTCTAATCCCCGTACTGTCTCCGTAGGCTAGATGAGTCTTAATAAACTCGCTACCGGACGAACGGAGGATTTGGGATATCAGGGGCTAATTGGTAGTGATCCGTCTGAAATTATCCCCGGGTGAAAGTCCTCTTAAGACAGATTTACCGGTACGTTCCTTCGGACCCTTGGGAACTAGTGAGGACTTTCTCCGACCACTGTGCTGTCCGACTTGTGACTGTCAGGGGACGGACCATTGGAAAGTCTCACACATGGACCCGTGTCTTTGTATGTGTGCGTGAGAGGAAGTATATGCCGGACGTAATAGAAGGGGATAGGTAGTTAAAAGAGACTCTCGTGTTAAAATAATCAACTGTAAGCCAATATACCCCGAAAGATCCACCGAATCACCATTTCTGAGACGGACGGTTACGTCGTCTCCGCCCAAGTTAGGGACCCAGTCCTTCTAGGGGACCTCTTCCTTTACCGTTAGGTGAGGTCATAAGAACGGACCCTTTAGGGTACCTGTCTCCTCGGACTGTGCGATGTCATAACGTGTCACAACGTTTCTCAGCCTGTACTGACTCACTCGTGTGTGCAAGTAAGGTAATGTACTCACATTTACATACAATCTATATAAATCGATAAAAAGAGTCAATCGATAAAACCACTAAAGGTGTCACAGTGTTAAAATTTATTGTGACTTTATTCGGCCCATGAAACTGGGGAAAGAGAGAATGAGATATACCATGCAATTTACACTGACGATTAAGATAAGGACGGTAACTGTCCACCCCAGAGAAAACGACTTAGGTCTGACCGAACTACTGACGTTCTAGTATTCTTTCCTGACTTTCACTGGGACACGGTTAAAGATAATTTTCTGACTAAACGACGGAAACCCTTGTAAGACGTCCTCATGATTCTACGACAGATTCTTCAGTCCGATAGGTCTCTGGTGGTACGACCTGTCAAGTACCATCCACGAGAGCTACTGGTCAGGTCGTCACGGAAGATTATTAGGGAGGGGTCCCCGGTTACGTTGACTTGCGTAGAACTTGGTAGGACCGGGATGTCTGGTCGACGGGGAGGTCGACTCGAGGACTCACCGGAGAGATACAGTTACTGTGTACCGTGTCTTCTGAGAGGGTCGACTCGAGACAGGTGCAAGGACTGGGTGTTGTAGTACTCTGTCCAGATTTTGCTGACAACAAAGTTCGTAGTCAGTCAGAAGATCTACGAGAGAGTCAGGAGTGTTACCAGGTGTTTAGAGATACTCTAGAACGACAGACGAGGAGAGACTAGATTAGAAACTGTAAGGAGACCAGGTGGGACGAGGTCGATGTGACCGGAGAGACAAGGGGGAACTTGTGCGGTTTGCACAAGGAAGTCCCAGAAGGGCCCACTAGGTCCCTAATTCTTAGACGGGAGGTTACGTCCTCTACACCTAAGTTAGGGATCAGTCCCTTGAGTGACGGGGTCCCGTTGCTCCGGGTACGTAACGTTGAAGACTTCGGGTCGTACGAGTCCCCGGATACACGATGTTACTCCCCTCGGACGTGGTTTGTTACTTTCTGGGGTGGACGGCGTTGATTCTGGGCTACGTCGGTTCTCATATATTTATACAAAAATTTTACGATGAAGATGGAGTCCTGAAAACGTGAGTGACAGGAGAAACTCTTTTGGGGGGAGAAGGAGTGGTGATCTACACTCATACCATACCAGGTAACAAAATGTATCCAGAAACGTGTTTTTAGTCAATTAGTCTCTCCAGACGAGATTATGGAATAAATTTGTCCTTAAACAGGGGGAGGTAGAGTAGTAGGAACCCCTTGACCCTCTGTGGGGAGGGAAAGAATAAGACGAAATGAAAAGAAGTATCATGAAAGTATTAGCCTGTGTCTATCTGTCTGTGTCGATGTCGATATAAGTATGCACCAAGAAATGCACGTACACACAGATACAAACGACAGGTCGGTGGGGTGCAGAGGAAGGATATTTTTTTTTTTTTTACGTGTGTGACGTCATAATTGAGGGACTCTTGTCCTTGAAGACGAAAATAGTACTAACGTAGGGATTCTGAGTCTTGTCACGGGACGTACATCACAACTAGTTATGTATAAACATTTACTTACTTAGTTAGTTACTTTGCACGAGAACCCATCTTGAAAAAGATACGTAAAGACTAATAGTGAGTTTTATTGAAGGGTATTCAATTAACGACTCAACGTCCTTAGTGTGTAAACTCTTAGAAAATCGTGAACAACTGTTTTAGGGGATGTCTGACTTGAGTTGACCCAAGACGAGCGTCACCCTTCCACATTCTTACGATTAAAGGAGTGTAGCGATGACCATATACTATTTCAGTGAGTTTTTATAAACGATAGACCCTTGGATTTTTCTTTTTCCAATTGAGAAGTAAGTCGAAAAGTAAGGAAACTATGAAACACTCGGTCCGAGAAACATGTATACAAATGACCGGTGATCTTAAATCCGAGGAGCTCTCGTGTCCCGAAGAGAGTTGAGTGTCGATATGGGGACGAAGGACCTCTTTGGTTACAGAATGTCCGCACGCCGTTTATAAACAACTTTATTACTTAATTAGACTTGTTGAAGAGAGTACTAACCGGATGACTCAGAAACCAAATACAAAGTAAACACTTCAGAGAAAAGAGAATGACTGTACTTCATTGATGTGTATGTCTTATAAATGGGAAAAAGACAATAGGTCCAACTTAAACTTCGACAGTGAACGTAGGATAAACCACATACGATAAAGAACTGTAAGTCTTCGATTTTTAAAGCACATCAGTGTAAATAACAAAAGTCACGGAGATAAACTATAGCACAAATCTTTGTCAGTATTGTCAATGGAGAATAAACCATGAATAGTGTACGGTACGTGAAAAGATTTCTGAAATATATATATTGAGTAAATTAGAAGTGTCGTTACGATACTCTGTCTGTGATGATTATAGCGTAATATGTCTACTTCTTGGGTTCCGTTCCGTGACATTCTTTATTTATTAAAGAATATTCTAAAATATATACATATAAATAAATATGGTACATTTTTGATGTTAACATTTAAAGTTAAAACACTAGTATTTAACTTTAAAATTTCATATTAACGTAACATTTTTGTACCATTTTTTACTAAAATCAAAATTGTAAACACTAATCATAAATTATTACCATTAGGTACTCTAAAAAATCAAACCATACTCCACTCCTATATTAATAAAAGGGAGTTTAACACCGGTTTCCGAGGTTATGTCAAATGACTTATTAAATACGGAGACGGTGATTTAATTTTAATATGGAAATTATAATGTATACATTACACGTGTGTGTTTTGTATGTACATGTGTATGTTTATATCACGAACGGTTACAAGTCCAGTTGCCGTGACAGAAATTCAACAACTTATTAAAACACCACCCACGTCACTTCGTTTACACATTAACAAATACGAGTCTGTGGGTCAACACAGGTTAAGAAACATTGGGGTACCTGACACCGAGAGGTCCCAGGAGACAGGTATCCTAAGAGGTCCGTTCTTATGACCTCACCCAACGGTCCGGGAGGAGGTCCCCTAGAAGGGTTGGGTGAAGAGAGAATACAGAGGACGTAACCGTCCGTCGGAGAAACGGTGATCGTGGTGGACCCTTCAGGTTTAAATATTATGTCTTTATATTTATTCTGTGTATTTTTCTAATCGTCAGTAAAGTCTGTTTAAGGTTAATTTATGTGTCAACTACGACCGGAGTACGTTGTACAATGAACAGTTTAATTTTGTCTTCACGGGATTTGACTTAAAATATACGTGTTGTTAAAAACCTTTGTCAAACGTAGTCTGAAGACTACTGGTTCGGTGTACGTCCTTAGAGAAAATGGGGTCTCCTTTATGGATGTCACATACCTACAAGTCGAAAAAGTGAAAAATGACAAAAACTAAAGAGCGTTTCAGTAAAACTAAAGTCAAGTTCGATTTTTCGTTCGTCAAATGCCAGTCCAAGTGTCTTGTGCAAAGATGGGACGACACCCCTTCTCTGGTATTCTTTTAGCGAAGGTCACGTAGTCCTGAGTAGACCGAGGTTTCCACCCGGAGGAGGTGACTGAAAGGGAGGGGCTCAGGGGTGGTGTGAGTCTGCTGCTACGTCTGGAGTTCTTCCCCACCGTCCTCTTTTCGATTCGCTTCTTCATGGTCAAGAATCCCACCGCTCTTCGAGAGGTTCTGGGGTGTCGAACCAGGGACCGGAGGCGAGTCGAGGAACGATTCTGTTTGGAGGAGTTGTTTGAGATTCATTACCATTGAAGCAAAAGACCACAGTGGATGGAGGAAACTGTAAGTGTAAATATAAAAAAACAGGTGTAAAAGAATGTGTTTTGTCTCGGATCATCTGTAGGACAGGGGTTGAACGAAAAGAGGGTTACTAAATAAACTTTTAACAAGTAAATAAAGTCACACAATTAGCAAGTCAGCACAGGTCGAGAAACGTTGGGGTACCTGACATCGGACGGTCCGAAAAGACAGGGACCTTAAGAGGTCCGTTCCTATGACCACACCCAACAGTAAGGGAAGAAGTCCCCTAGAAGGACTGGGTCCCTACCTTAGACCCCGAGGACGGTAACGTCCGTCTAAGAGATGACAAACTCGGTGGTCTCTTCGGGATAAATAAGGATGTCGATTGTCATAAAGTGACCTACCGATATGACAGTAAATACATTAGACACGGTCTCCACTGAGGAACACCGGGTGACGAACCGTGAACTGAACAAGATTGTTTTTCTTGGAAGGCCGGGGACGACCTCCACGAGAGTAAGTCAAGTCAGGAGTCCTCGTTCACCGTACGGCTCGGGACCCGAGGGGTTTGCGAGACTGGGTGCGGCGCCAGGTCGGTGTGACCGACTCAGGACCGTTCGAGGCGGAGGGAAGAACGGAAGGTGGAATGACACTGGCGAGGTACGTTGTGCCGACGACCTTAGTCAGAGTGTCTTGGACCAGGACAGGTCCCACCTACACCACCTCCGTAGACCGGCGACACAGGGATTGTAGGGGGTCCCTTGAGTGGTGAAGATAATTTTGGGGTGGGGGTGACGTCGACACGGAGGTTTGTTCGTAAACGTAACAAGGGGTCCTCCGGGACCAGTGAACAAGGGTGTTGTTCCGTTTCAGGACCGTAAGGGTTTCCGTGACCGTTCGTACGCCAGACGGACTGTTCTAGTGGGAAGTCCCATCCTTGGGAAAACTCGGACGACATGTGTAGTGAGACGAGGAACCTGTCTTCTACTCAAATCTGGAACTAAGTTTCGTCTAGGGACTGGAGTCGGAGTTCAGTTTGAAACTGGACTTGTACCTGAGTCAAGACTGAGACCTGTGTCTGAGTTGAGCCTGGGGACGTGTCTGACCAGGGTCTAGGGTTAGAGTGAGTCTTGGTGCTGAGTCGGGGTTCGGGTTCTAAATGGGACTTGTTACTGAGTCGGACACCGGATCGGCACTGGTTCGGGTCGGTCACGAGGAGTTTGTCCCAGTGTTTCCTCCGAACTCCACGTACACAGGTCCCGATACATACTCGGGACGGAGTTGAGACCTGTCACAAGCACTGGGTGCTGGTAATTTTGGCTCAGAGATCAATAACGAAACGGTACCCTTCCTCGGAGTCAAAGTATCTAGAGTAAAGTTTAAGTCCGAGACAGATCGATCCCAAGAAACCGAATTACTCTACCCCCGTTTTGTGAATGACCGTTCCTACCAACGTTCCTAATTTAATATACCCTGTACATTTCACGGACTGTGTACCATCTATGAGTTATTTTTAAGCAGAGAAACTGGAAGATCCGTAGAACAGTCGACGTCCACTTAAATGTCACATCGAAGAACCCGGACACGATACGTCACCCCAGTATCCAGTGTTTCCCGATGACTCAGGAACTTGATGCCGGTCAGGTTTAACTCTACACGACATTCTTTGTATGGTATACAGTTTCTGGTTTCTGAAACGTACTTTTTTTCTTACGTGTGATATAGTTAGTAATTTCACCGATTAATTTGTACCTTTATTTACTATTGTCAAACCTATATAACCCGATTTATTTTAGATAATGACTTTGAGTAAAAAGAAAGAAAATTACACCGATGTTCTTTTAAACTTTAACGTATATGCCAAACCAGATCTCCAGATCCTTCTCGTCCAATACTCACTGTTACTGTTACTTTTGTCGTTGTGGTGACTTCTACTGTCGGTCGTAAATGATTCACGAATAATACTCAGTCTGCGAGTGAAGTCAGGAGTGTTGTTGCAGATCTTCATCCATGACGAGGACAGGGATCATGACTCTGCCTTGTTTTCTCTGTGACTCTTCACTTCGCTGTGTGAGGTCCGGATCGTGTGACGTCTAGATCTTAGACTCAGATCTTACGGATCTTAGGTCTTGGTTGTAAGAGTCTATTAACGGTGAAAGTAATTTACACCAGAGTCGACTTACGTCCGCGAGAAGAAGGTTTTCTTAGTGGAAGTCCCGTCTTCGAACATGGTCAATTTACGACAATAACTTTGTGTTCGTCGTCCCCTGTGGACGACGGTGGGATGGGGGCATGGTCCGTAAAGTCCCAGGAGGTCTGACCAATCCTGGGTCGTCCGAGGCGTGACGCTCACCCCTCGAAAGAGTAAATTAGTGAACGTAGAGAGTACACAACGGGTCCAGTAGCAATGTACCGTCTTAGTTTCCCCAGTCAGGAGTTTGGGTAAGTCAAAGGAGACTCACTCTCCGTGTAGACTCTCGTTTCTACTATTTGAACTAGCAAGTTTTGCGTTCATGAAGTTAAACACACGGTCAGTCTTTGTGTCGTGGAAGGTAAACTCGTCTTTGGGGTGCAAAGTCGTCTTTACAAATTACGCAGTAAAGAGGATGTGGGTAGTAGAAGTTTCGTGAGTGAAAGCTTTCATCTCTACCTTTTTGTTTGAGATTATTGGGACATGAAACTTACTTTCTCTCCTTAAAATACTAGTCCTTGAGTTCGAAATGACTGTACTGAGGTCTGTAGGTGTTTGTCGAGGATTCTGACGAGGGGTCTGCCCTTTGGAAAAGGTCCTCGGGTCGTCAACCTGACGTGTCGGTTGGACCCCACCCGTTCCTCGTGTAAGTGAGTCGAGTCCGTGGTCGAGAAGACAGTCAACCAACCTTCACGACAAGTTCAGACCTACACCTTACCTTGGTAGGGTCACTAGAACTTACTACTTTAAGGTTCATAAACTGTTTCCAGAGAGCTCGTGTACAAATCGAATCTAAAAGGTTTCTGTCTGTAATGAAACGGTGAAGGATAGTTCTCCATCTTAAACACAGGGGAGAAGAACTTTTACCCACCTAAAAGTCTGAATATAGTTAGTTATTTCGTACCACCTGAAACTACACCGAAGACTTCGATTCAGTATTCTCCACTATGTCCAAGATGATCCGAGAGAACGAGAACCTCGAGTCAGTGGTACGACACTCCTTCGGGTTCGGTGTGTTTGTCCGACATCCGTCCACAAGGTCGGTTAAGACACCCGTCAGTCGTTCATAGTACTCTGACCGCTTACTCCATCGGGATCTGTTACCAAAGTCGAGGTCGGTGACAGACCGCGTTAGTGTACTCCCTGGGGTTTTACTCCTTCTTTGAGTTTTAGGTCGGTGGATCGACTCGGGTTAGTGTCAAGTGGTTTTGTTGTTCTCTCTTATTTTTTATTTCGTAGTAACAGGATACGGGAATTCAACGTCCACCAAATAATACGTCGTTGTCTATGACTTCGTTTATGGATGATATACGGTCCGTAAGACGAGAGACGATTTTTTACGTCATCACTTCAACTGGCACACGGTGGGAGTTCCTCTCTTGTCAGGTACCTCCCCTGTCTTTTCTCCGGCTAGTGTCCGGATGTGTATACTCTTCCACTTCTCCTCGTGCACCCTGTGAAACCCTTGTTTAGTCCCGACCCTTCGGAGGGGTCTCCTCTTGAAAAATTTTGACTCAGAACTCTTAATTAGTCACAGTTAATCTACTTCCTTTGTCTCAAAACTAAGTAAGATTTCTTAAATCCCCCTTTTCTGATCGTTCTAATCTATCCCGTTTTTGATACGCTTTCGGAAGGGTGGAAATTTTTGTGTACAAATCAACGATTCAGTACAGGCTGAGAGACACTGAGGCACCTGATGTCGGGGGGTTCGAGAAGATAGGTACCTTAATAGGTCGGTTTTTATCATCTTACCCAACAGTAAAGGAGGAGGTCCCGTGACTCGGTGACCCCCTCGGGATTTTTATGTGACATCTTGGAGTTCTAAATGTGGAACTATTAATTTCGGAGTGATCACTAACAACATAGTTGTATGATTGACTTGCTACCTTATAGTCTTTCAATTCTTCGTTTGGGATGCCGAGTGAGCCGACGAGGAGTCCTACGAGGCAGTGTCCGGTGGGGGACCTAAGGTCCGACTCTCTGTTCCTTGGGTCCGAAGGTACAGAGTGAGGAGGGAATTTCGTCGTTTTGACCCCACCCCCCTCCGTAATCCACCTAGTTCATAAAAATCTCGTTTCACCTCTTTCTTTCGACACCCCCACTCAGTACGAGTCTTCTGCATTACGACAGGTGAGACTTCCAGGGTAGGTAAGTAAGGGGACGTTAAATGGGAAGTACACCTTGCTTGTTTGAACGTACACCCCACGGACGGTCAGTAGGAGCCGAGGACCAAGGTAGTACGTCGGAGATTCCTGAGGCGGATTGGTACGGAAGTCAGGGACGGTGTAATTTAGTTCCTAAACTTTCCATCGAAGATCCTCTAAAGACATAGAAACCCTTACTTATACTGTAACTCCTACTGGAGTTTACAAAGGAGGTAAAGGTCACATCATTTTACCAACAACTTAAAGGACAGACACTTTTCAAGTCGGTAACCTTATCATGTCCCAGTTAATCCAATGACTACCCAGTTTCGTTTCTCGACCCCTCAGAAGTCAATCCGTTGTCCCGTCACTTACGTACCGTTCCACCTCTGTTTTTGACTTGACGTCGTAGATTGAGCACTAGGTCCGCAACACACCGAGTCTAGAGACGTTTCCGTGACCGTGTTAGTACCTTAGAGTCTTAGTGACCCCCTCGCTCTAAAATAGTCCAACGGATGGATCGACCTCCGTCTTTACAGGACGTGTGGAGGAAGTGGATCCCCGGTGGTCCGAGACTGTCGGAGGTCCGGACGTTGATGAGTCTCATGGTCGTTCCCTCCACCACGAGGAGTAAGTCTGTGGTCGGAGGGGTTCCTTCGGAAGGACTGGTGGAAGGTCCAGTGACAGACTATGCGCCAGGACGAGACCGAATTACCAACATGATCCACGACATGATGTGAGACCCAGTGTGTTCACACTCCAGTACATCGAGTGAATAACAGTGACTCCGTCTCGTCCCTCGAACAAATAGATTTGATACTTTTGATCTAAACCTCCTCCCACTCTTGAAACGAGAAAGGTGTAAACGACTTTGGTATTTGAGAGCGTCTCCTCACCTTTCAGTGACGAGTCTTAGGGTAGTTCAATTATTACTCTTATCTCTAAGACTGTTCATGTTTCTACCGTTGAGATGACGTGTGTCACCGTGGAGACCAGTGTACTTCCTGGGTCATGGGAGGAGTCGTCATGTTTCTTCACTGTACAAATTCCAACGAAGGATTGGATACCCCCACCCCTCCCCCCCTTATTCAGTTTATAGTGAAACTGAAAAAGTGGAACCCTTCTTTACTTGACTCAGATTATTTACACAAAAGTAGAGTAACCGACCGTCCAGATATCGAGTCCCTCTCTACCTCCGACTTTTGTACCTAAATCCTCAGTAGACACCTCAGTTGACCAACTCCAGAACTTTTAATTACTTTGACGGTAGGTATTGTCTCTTTGTCTTCAACTTGTCTCGTGCCCTCCTCAGGGTCTCTTGTTCGGTTGTGTCTTTATCGGTTTCGTCGATTTTGTCCTCATAACCCTCTGGTTACAATTCCCTCCCCTACTTTCTGTGTTCCATCGAGAACGGTTTCCCCTAATTCTTACTCCTCCTACTCTTTCTTAGGACGACCCTAACACCCGACCTCTGTGACGGATGTACGTTTAGAGTGAACGGTGAGAGCTAAGTCTAAGACGTGGTGACTCTGGGTAAGGCTCTTTGTCTGAACTCTGTCTTTTTGTGAAGAAAGACATTTTAACCAAGTATCTCTATCTTGTATCCGTAACAATTGGTAATGCCCACTTTCAAATCCCGGCTATAAATAAGAAGCGTTACAAACAAAACATAACGAACCCTGTCTTTTGTACGACGGTATCGTTGTTTGGAAATTTTGTGTGTGTGTGTGTGTGTGTGTCCGAACAAGATAGACCTCAGTTAGAAATTTTTTTGAGAATTGTAGACATAGATCATGTGTATACGGATATACATGTGTGTCTATTTAGTCTAATACGAACTCTCTACATCCATCGTACATTTCGATTCAATAAGCAAAGTGGAAAAGGTCTGACGAAATCTTTTCGTGACGGAGCCCTCAACTCCTAAGTTCATCAGACAAGACTGAGAGTACATGTCTTACAGGTCGAGTCCGATTCTGTAGTTTATAAATAGGTGAAGGTCTTAAAGATTTAAGATCGGAGGAGGGAGGAGGATAAGACTGGGGTAGACCGTCTTTGACACGAAGTTAAACCCGTTTCTTTTGCTTAGTGGTCTTAGTTTCGACTACAGTCATGAAAACACATAACCATGTTCTACACCTTTCGGACGTTTTGCCATCACACACCTACTTACTCTGACACGACATGAAGTGTTTACCTAAACGAAAAATTAGAGAGGACAAGTCCACACCCTACTCGTCACCACGAACACCGGTCTTGAGACCCCTACTCGAATCTCCGAACTCAGGAGTGAGGGTGGGGTGGGGGTCCATCATGGACCTTCTCTGGGGTCCCTTTCTCTTTTCCAAAGTAGTGGAAACGGTGTTAGACGTCCAATCTTCGTTAGTACTCAGAACGGATGTGAGTTCCCCTCCACTAATATGCTGCTGTCCAGTCTCTGGTAGACTATTAGGACGGTTGGTGTACATGCCTGGGTTTACATTTAACAAGTGTTATAAAAAGTGCCATTAAAGTGAATATCTTAAAATCAGGTTCCTTTATTTGACTGATGTATATAAATGTGTTCACAAAAGTAGTTAGACGACAGACTTTAGTACTTTTATATCCTCGTTAGATTTATAGGTATTTCTCCTCTAATCAATATCCTAAATAAAATATAGATGTACCCTATAGTATATATACAAAAATTTTTCTCGTGTTCACTAGTTTATATAAATTTATTTTGTCTCTCGATGTTACATAATTCAACTTTTCCATCCGATTTCTAGTGTAGACAGATATGGATATAAATATAAATAAGGATTCACACATGTACTTTTATTGTAAGACTTTCTTGTATGTGTGTCCACAATCATTTTCCATAGAGGTCCATACCCCAAACTTTATCGATACGTAAGAAACACATTGTTTCTTGTTATCTCGACAAAAAATTTACGACACCATAGACAATCATTTTCCTCGACACATGTTTTATCACATATGGGTTCCCGTAAAATTCAAGACATTTTATATTTACACTTCCTCTTTTGAGCAATCCTTTCTGTGTTATAAAATTATCTTCGATCTGTCTCTGACTCTACTCCCTGTAGAAGTCCAAGATAAAGTCGAGACGGAAAAACGTAAAAGTTATATTGTGTTTGCAATAAAAGTATCGGAAAAATAAAAAAAGGATTTAGTTAAGGACTATACAGAAAATTTCATCCTTTCCTTAACGTTCAACCCTTTTCTTACTTGGTGTTCCGGGAGAGCGCAGAGGAGACCAGGGGTCGGGGCGTCGTGTCTTGTGTCTTAAGGAGGTCACCAAACTGGGATAGAGGAGATGGTCCGCCTCTCACGTCACTGCCGACAGTACAGAGTAAGTAGAGACATAGAGATCACGGGTAGTGTCGCGGACGGTGTGTCTCCCACGAGGTGACAACGGTTTCTTTACTTACTTCTTTTATGACCGTCCGGCACCCTCGGTAGGTTCGAACATCTCACATCGGTACACAATGTGTCTAGTAAAATGATCGTCACCACCTCCTACCTGAGAGTCCTCCTTTCGTCCCTCTGGTCTGGCGGGCCTCATATTCCACGTCCCATGACTGCTGTTATTGTTCCGTCTGTGTGTCCTTCATCCTTCCCGTCTGGACCCCCTTCTACTCCGACGCCAAAGTCCCGTCCATTCGTAAATTCCGTTGAAGGTCCCAAACTGAACCTGTTCAAAACTGACTGATTCCTCATGTAGAGAAACTATTTCTTTTTTATTGTTCAGGTTCAAACGTATATGACCCAAACTTCAGGTACTCACTCGGTCCACCTCGGTGGTTTCCGGAGAATCCAGTGGGAGGGTTTACAGTGTATGTGTACCGACTAAGACATTTGGGGTTCTTGAATTATCTGCGTACAGATTACTCATTTTAGGTAGATAAGGAGGAGTCCCTATTTTACTGGGGGACAGAATTCGGAAGGACTTCGGACCTCTCTCCTACCACGAATATCGTAGAGTACGTAACGTACTCAACCTATTGAAGGACACGTTGACTTCCGAACGATGACATGAGGGGTCCTTCTACGAGTGGGCGGACCGAGACGAGTCGTCACACGTGTGAGAAGACCCTGTTACACCCGACGGATGTTGGAGTGGGACTTTTGGGAAGGACATCTTGACCAACGTATAAAATGTTTCGACATCTGCCATAGATTCTGCTGTTACTCCTCCCCTGACTGACTCATTTAATGTAGACATTAGCTTCCTGGAACCAGGCTACGGTAGTTTGATAGTGTCGTCCTACCGGAGGGTGTTTGTGGTAGAAGGACGGACGTAGAACTTGTTCTACCCGGACCCCAGGGAGACAGGACTCGGGACAGTCAAATACTAAACCACAAAGGACGATTTGAGACTCGACGTAAGTCTACCGGTACGGTCGAGAGTCATAGAAGGTGGAAATATGCATAGTATCTCAATCTCCGTTTCTTCACCCTCAACGACGGTCCGACTTACTCGATGAGTAGTAGTTCCTTGGTAAAGAACAAATAAGGTTTCTCGTGTTTCCTGACGGGGTATCTTACTTCCGAAGCCCCGGTGGAGACCGACTTGAGACGGGTAAGGGGTTGTACACTTGACGGGAGGACTTTCTACTACGACACTTTCACGACGTTAGTTATACAGTCGTTTAAACCTTTTGAGTCGTCACCGGTGTCCTGACCTTTTCCAGTCAATAGTAAGGTCAGGGTTTCTTTCCGTTACAGTTTCTTACGAGTTTGATGGCGTGTTAACGTGAGTAGAGTGTGCGATCATTTCATCACGAGTTTTAAGAGGTTCGGTCCAAGGTGGGAGATGTTACACGATTCAACGAAGTCAGTACAGGACGTGATACCTCGGACGGTCCGAGGAGACAGGTACCCTAAGAGGTCCGTTCTTATGACTTCACCCAACGGTACGGGAGGAGGTCCTCTAGAAGGACTGGGTCCTTAACTTGGACGTAGAGGACGTGCCGTCCGTCTAAGAAATGGTGACTCGGTGGTCCCTTCGGTGGGAAATGTTATCGGGGAGAGTAAAAGGATACTGTAGTAAGGTCACCGAAGTTAAGGGACAAACGTTTACGATTGGGATGGTCGTTGTTTTCGTAGAAGATGTTGAACGGAGTATTCAGTAGTTCGTTCGTAATACTAATAGACCTATGAGTATTTTAGGATCACGTTAAGTGTACCGTCTGTGGTTGAAGGGGTAAAATGTCTACTCCTTTACTTCGGGTCCGTTGATGTGGTCAAGTCTACTCTTCACCACCAAATCTGAGCTTATATTCTGAACGTCAAGAGTCCGGACTCGGGAGCCACAATAGGAGGAGTGTATCGGATACTATTCTCAAGTAACACCCACGAGACGAGTCTTGATCTCTTGAAGAGCTGAAAGAGGTCGTACATGGTGCCCCGGAACCTTTGAGTTTAATAGTGACGAACTCAATTACTTATTTAGTTACGGAAAAGGTAGTACCGAAATCGAAAGAGTAGACGTTTACTCGTACAAATCCACGTTACTAAGGGTTCCTGGGGAGTCCTGGGGGGAAAGGACATCGATGTCTAAGGGTCGGAGGTCTGTTCGACGACCCCATTCCGGACACGGTCCATCTAGTGTTCCTGTCTGTCTCTCGTAGTCGACGTGACCGACACTTATTTTTCTTGTTGTTACTTTTTACTTACCTCTGGTAAATCCCTTTCTTATTATTTTGGGGTGAAAAGCACTACGATCTTTATTATGTCCCGAGGTACTGAACGATGGCCGAGATGAAGAACTACAGAAACGGTGGGGCTACAGCAAGTAAGGGTGAAACGTCCGTCAAGAAAAGAACACGTCTTTACATTAAATCACCTACCGAAAAGGGTACTGAGACACAACGATTGTGTAGGTAAAGGAAGAGACGAAAATTTCAAATACAAGGAAACGGCTTGTTATCCGACGGGTAATGGTGACGGAGGTTTCGGTATGCGTCGTCTCTTTGAGGGGATTTTCGAGGACGTCCAGAACTCTGTCTCTCTGTCTGTCTGTCTGTACCCCCTCGTCAAAGGTCTCGGGATGTACTATAAACTACAGGAATTTCTAGGGTTCCCCTTAAGTCGGTACACGTGCACTCGACGTTCTACTGTTCTCGCCATTGATCTCATGATTTGTGAATGATACGTTGCGGCTCGACACGGTCTGTGAACAAGTTTCCCGAAAGTATGTAAGAGAAAGTAAATTTAAAGTACTGTTGAGACATTCCTTCTATGTTAATACAGGTAACATGTCTACCTTCTTGGTTCCGTGTCCTCCCAATTCTGTAAACCGTCCAGTGTGTCTTTTCGTATCTGGGTCCGAACCTGGGGGTACGACACACCAGGGTGTATATAAAAGGTGAAACGATAAGTAGAAAAGATGATTTTACTGAATACTGGGCGACCTATCGGTCGTAAGGACCGATGGGGGATTCGTTGTGGTTTATCATCTACCTGTTTCTCGTTCCTCTAAATATCAGTCAAGGTTGGATAGTGGTAAGGACCGATAAGGTTCTAATGACTACGTTAACACCCGTCTAACTTTTTGGAGAAATTCTGAATTGAAGAAATACACTTTTTTATTTTACCATGTGTCAAGGTCCATGAAACCGTTTGCAAATTCTGAATTCTCTATTATTTACAGGACATACAAGGTTTAGATCTTTCAGGGTTCCGTCTCGACCTCCTGTCTCGTAGGGAAGTAAGTCAATAAGTAAATGGTGGTTGACAAATAACTCTTGACTGGCGGACGGTACCTGTCGTACCCCACGACCTCTTTAAACATGACGGTACCTCGAATGACAAATCGTTACTCTCTGTCATTGTCCTCCTTCACCCCTCCCTCTCCTAGGAAATCTGACCGGACTCTTTATAAACTTGACTCTGGTGTTACTCCTCGTAACCAGTCGGTTCTCTCACCTTTCTTGTAAGGTCTTTCTCTTTTTACTGTTTACGTTTGGTCGTCTTTTTGGCCCTGCTCAAGGTTCCTTTCTTCACTTCGGTCGCGTTGACCTCGTGACACGGACCGTCCCTCCTCTCCGCCACTCAAAACTCTCCCTTCGTCCCAAACTAGTCCGACCGGAGAGTCCGGTGTCAGTCTCAAACTTACGGTAAGATGCACGTTGTCCGCGAGAATCTCCTAAAATTCGTCCCCGCACTGTACTAGATATAAAAGTCTCGAGTTCGGTCTACTCTTTACGTACTCGAAGACTTTACTTACTCTTGTGCCCACCTTATGTGATTCTCCATCTTGGGCCGTTGACTCTATTTGCAATCTAAAGTTTAGAAGTGAGTTATCTACCTGTTCTTACCGTAAAGACGAAACAGAGGGATCTACTCAAAGGGTCATGTGGTTCCTCTCTCCCTTAACCTTGGTTGTCACTCATTAGTGAAAGAAGGGTGGAAAGTTTGACCTGAGAGAAGAAGACACCTATAGGTCAAGAAAAGTTGGGTCCCGAGGGACTCCTTGACGTCTGAATTGTCGACGGTGTTCTGGTGGTATAGGAGGGAAAAAGAAACAGAGTAACATTTTTGTATACACATGTTTGTTTAGTTTATCTTCCCTGACCTTATATTTTTTTCGACTTTCTTTTGCCTCCTCTGGGTTCCCGCGTATTCGTCAAGACTCAGAACGTTGTGGGTACTCCAAGTTCCGTCCACCGAAGTCCGTGAGTACCCCGACTTAAACCTGAACGACGACGTCAACCTACCGGTACTCAGTTGTTACGGGATCAATTATGTAGAGGGGACACAAAGAGGGCGGAGACGTGAAGGTCCGGAAAATTTGTCAGTACACCACTCTTGGATGGGTAAAATGTTATAAAACGGAAGGGAAAACAGGGACAACTATACGTCCCGGACGGGTTAAAACTCTGAGTAGACTTAATGACGAAATACCAGACTCAACTCGTCGGTTCGGTCACAGGACAGCCTCTGTCCCTTAGACTAAACAGATTTGGGAGTCCTCGAGTACCTGTGACATCAAAATCGAGTATTTCTCTCACTCGTTAAAGGATCCTGTTACGGGGTCTTCGTAAAGAAAAAGACGTAAGATTACGATTGTTAGAAAGGTTACACCCGCCGATCCCACCACTTTTCCCTCCTGACTTGTCTTACGTGACCTTCCTCCGAGAGAGGAGGATAAATAGAACGCGTGTGTAGGTGGTTTCTCGATCCACCTCTACTGATTCGGGGTCGAGGGGACCCAGGTCTTTGGGTAGTTTCAGTTATTTGAGGGGATTCCAGAGGTTTCGGTCCGTCGAGACAAGAGAGGTACTGAGCACTTGTGGTTTCCAAGTGGCGACCGTTCTTCTCGAGTTCTCAGGGGAATGTGGTTTCGACGACGTATTGTTACTTCTGTGTAGTTCATTTTTTTGTTTTGTTTTTGTTGAGGAATTGAGACGATGGGAAAACGGATCCGGGAAGGAATTGACCAGAGCAGTTCATTCAGGTGAAAGAAGGACCTTGAAGAGGATAAAAGGTGGATGTACCAGACGAGACGGGGACGGGACGGAGGTCGGTGAGCCATCCACTTTACGGAACAGGGACGGGGAGTGTGTGTCATGCTTCCTAGGATATGTGAGTTCTTAGTACTCTTGTGACTCGTCAGTGGTTCAGGTCATAGGGGGGAGCTACGGACCCTTGCACACAGGAGGTCTTGGGTCGCCTAGGAGTCCTATACGAACGACCTTCCTTTTCCCCCATTCCTTCTCCTTCCGGCCCTGTTCTTACGGGGTGGGAAAAGAGAGAGAGGGCCCTCCCGTGGTCCGAATACTCTTTCTTCGATCTGTCTCTTTTTGTTTATACTACACTTGAGTATACACCTTTGATTTTCTTTTTTAAATTTTCGACTTAAATATCTTTTTCATCTTACCACCAACGTCCTCAACCCCTTAACCCTTTTTATCCCTCTCCAACCATTTTCGCATAGTTGAAAGTCCATATCCAGACTCCTAGAGTTGTTCCACTCAGATCAACGTTATGACATAATATGTTAACTGTAGTCGTTTCTCTCGTCTTGAATTCTCCTAAGTGTGTTTTTTCCATTTATGCACCACACTGTCTAATGATTCAGCTACCTTCTTTAGGAAAGTGTCACGTATGTAGATAGTTTAGTAGTATAATATGTAAAATTTATATAATGTTAAAATAAACAGTTACTGTGGAATTCTTCCGACCCCCTTTTTTTTTACGTAAATATGGACGGGACCTCGGGTACTTCTATCCAATGTACCAGTCTCAGTCCGGACTACCGACTTAGGTACGGGGTGTCAGTCCGAGGTAGGTAGAAACGGAGTCCGGTCCTGGCTGGGAATCCTGTACCGGGAGTCAACCCCTACCCCGAGAACCGGGGACGTATCCCCGTCCGTTTCTCTAGGTTTTCGGTCTATTCTGGATCGTCGTGACTGGAGGGTCCGGGTCGAGACGAGTAGTCAGGGACTCCCTCTTTTTGGTACACAAAGGTCCGGGAACAGTGAGGGGCGACCACAATGAGTGAAGAGTCCGCAGAGGCGTCTTTCCAGTTACCGACCCATGTCTTAGTACGTACTCGAGTACGGAGTTAAGAGTGGGAGGTAGAAGTGTCTACAGAGTGATAGAATATGTTTATATGAAGTCTGGAATCTCGTTTCCTACGAGAACGACTTCAAACACTTTCTGATTGAGTTTCTTGACTCCAAAAGTCTTCAGTCGGGGTTGCATTTCACACCCGTTTCTGACTGGAGGACCGTACCTTTGGTAGGTGACCCCGTGACGAGACTTCACTACACATCTATGGTACTTCCTCCAGAGGAGGAGCATGTCCTCGGATCTTGGAAGTTGTAGACCTAGCTGTCTAGTCTTCAGTAGTCCAAGGTCCTGTGTAGTCTTATTGGTCGTTTACACAAGTAGTACACAAACTCATTTCATTACGAGTTTTAAGAGGTTCGGTCCGAAGTCGTTATGCACTTGGTACTTGAGGAACTACAAGTTCGACCAAAATCTTTTCCGTCTCCTTGGTCTCTAGTTTAGCGGTTGTAGTCGACCTAGTACCTTTTTCGTTCTCTCAAGGTCTTTTTGTAGATAAAGACGAAAGAACTGATACGGTTTGGGAAACTGACACACCTAGTGTTATTTGAGACCTTTTAAGACTTTCTCTACCCTTATGGTCTAGTGGACTGGACGGAGAACTCTTTAGACATACGTCCAGTCCTTTGTTGTCAATCTTGACTCTGTACCTTGTTGTCTGACCAAGGTTTATCCTTTTCCTCATACAGTTCCGACGTATAACAGTGGGACGAATAAATTGAATATACGTCTCATGTAGTACTCTTTGCGACCTGACCTTCTTTGTGTTCGACTTTAGTTCTAACGACCCTCTTTATAATTATTGGAGTCTATCCGTCTACTGTGGTGAGAATACCGTCTTTCACTTCTCCTCGATTTTTCGGAGAACTACTTTCACTTTACTTCTTTTGCTTCTAGTCTTTTGCTTCTAGTACCGTAGACCAGGGTAGTGAAGTACCCTTTATCTACCCCTTTGTCACATTTGTCGTAGTCTGAAATAAAAAACCCCGAGGTTTTAGTGACGTCTACCACTAACGTCGGTACTTTAATTTTCTGCGAATGAGGAACCTTCTTTTCAATACTGGTTGGATCTATCGTATAAGTTTTCGTCTCGGTAATGAAACGGATGATTCCAGGTAGATCAGTTCCGATACCAAAAAGGACACCAGTACATACCTACAGTCTCAACCTGACACTTCTTCCGACTCGCGACTTCTTAACTACGAAAAGTTGACACCACAACCTCTTCTGAGAACTCTCAGGGAACCTGACGTTCCTCTAGGTTGGTCAGGTAAGACTTCCTCTAGTCGGGACCCTAAAGAAACCTTCCTTACTACGATTTCGACTTCGAGGTCACGAAACCGGTGGAGTACGTTTCTCAACTGAGTAACCTTTTCTGAGACTACGACCCTCCCCAACCCCCGTCCTCCTCTTCCGCTGCTGTCTCCTACTCTACCGACCTACCGTAGTGCCTGAGCTACCGGCACTCAGACTCACTTGAGGCCCTCTACCACTACCTGTCCCTCCGGACCGCACGACGCCAAGTACCCCAGCGTTTCTCAGCCTGTACTGACTCACTGACTTGACTTGAGTTGACACAAGTAGTGCGTCCCAGATGCCGGGACTAGGGTCTCTCAGACTAAGATATCTATGCCGGGTTCTGAATCCTTAGATGTATACATCCAATTCTAGCGGTCACTCGGATTTCCTCCACCCAGACGGCAACAGGTTGTCAACCACCTGACAGTCGTTCCGTAGTGGTCTCTTGAATGATCCTTGGACCTTAAAGTCTAAGGTGGGGTCTGCATGTCTTAGCCAGACGTAAAGGGTCCGGGACGTCACTGCGGGTGTGTACACCGTCGCACTCTACACGACTGAGTCCACCCTAGGACTCGGGGGAGCCGAGAAGAGACCTCGGACTAGGGGGGACTGACCCTGGTGCGGGGGATGTGGCGGTGAAGGGACCCTGGAGACAGGTAGGGTCCTATTTGTGTCAACAACAAACAGGACGTGGAGTGGAGTGTCACTGTATACGTCCATACGGTGTTGTCCCCACTTGGAACTCCTGTAGGACGATTCACTTTATTCAGTAGTGTTTTCCTGTTTACGACGCTCTAAGGTGAATATGTTCTATGAATCTTACCTACCGTCTCTGTATTTCATCTTCCTACCAACGACGCCGACCCCCTCCTCCGTCACCCCTCCACGACAAGTTACCCATATCTCGAAGTCAAGACGTTCTACTTTCCTCAAAACCTCTGACCTATGTTCTGTTATTTTTACATGAATTGTAATGACTGGACTTTTTACCAGTGATATTATTTAAAAAACAATATACACAAAATAGTGTTAAATTTTTTTTTACCTTTCTTTTTTTGGGTTAAGACTCGTCGTAGCTGTAGTTCTAGTAACCTTTGATCTCCAATGTTGACTCGGTAGGTGGTGTCCACCCTACTACAAGTCTGACCTGTTTTCACATGACCATTCAGATGGTTTTGGTGCTAAGTCTCCGACTCGTCCCGACCCGTCCTCCGACAGGATCCGCACCGGAAAAATAGTCAGTAGTGACTGTTAGGAATGTGACCTCGTTGTCACTTTGTGAAGGACTTGTGTGTCCTTGTTTTATTGTTTTATTTTGGACTTACTGACTCCAACGGTAGTATACTCCCACGACCTCCACCTCCCTACCCCATCCCCCGTTATCTAATTGTGTCCCCGACCCCCACGTCCCTTCCCCCTCACGTTCCCCTGTCCCTAGGTACCCACAAACGAAACGACGTCCCGGAAGTAGTAGTAGTACCGGGACCCCCTGAAGCCCCTCCCAGGGGAGAGATGGGACGACTGGGAGTGGGAGTCGCGTCCCCGACTAGAGAGAACGTTAATGTCGATGAATCTCGTAGAAGTGAGTCTGGGTCTTCGTTGCTGTCACTTGTCCTCACACTACCCGGTACGTAATCTCGTAGAAGGGTACTGAGTGAGTAGTACTTTTGAGACGGGACCGCCGTAAGAATGGAGGTGGGTAAAATGGTTACTTCGTTGACTCTGAGTCTCGTCATTTCGACAGATATGCTCCTTCTAGGTCTCCCTCTACGTGTAGGTCTGAGGGTCGAGATTCAAAGTTTGAGACACACACCGTGGAGTTCCAAAGTGCACAGGGATCTTACTTACTCTGGAGTTCCGGGGTCCATCCCTCAGGGTACATAGTGGTCGTCGGAATCGAGGGGAACAGACTACTTGTACCAAGTCCTATGGTGGGAGTACTTCCCTAACAACGATCTTTTCTAGTTAAGTAATTACTTATACTCCGGAGACCTTTCGGAGTCACACTATATTTATGAGAACAACAGTCGAAACGGAGAGACAGCGTCTTACTTTTCATGGTATCAGGGGGGTAACAGGAACCTATTATCGAAGCTAGACAACGTCCCGCCCTCCTTCTGACGGACCCCTATTTGTTACGACTCGACAAACGTGTCGTGTCACACCCGTTCCCTCTTCCCCCGACCCCGAAGCCAGTCGGTCTCTCGAGACACAGATATGGGGACCTGAAGAAGGGTGTGGTAGGACCGACCTGCGTGTGTGTGTGTCGGGTTGAGAAAGGGATCTTTCCTGTGTAGTATCACCGGAGAACACTTCTCTCGTTTCTATTGAGTGTAGCGTTCCCGTCTCTGGGAAACTAAAGGAAGGACCTCTACTTAAACGTCACATCTGGTGTGGGTACCATTGGTCTTCTAGTCCACCGTTTGTCCCGAGTCTGCCCTACATAAGGTTAAAGGATGCTAACGTGTCGATAGAATCGAACCCGACGACATTGTTCTATAGTCTCCGATCTGGCGAATTTGTTATCTGTAAAGGGAAGTGTGTCAAGAGTATCAAGACCTTCAGACTCTAGTCTCACCCAAGACCACTCCTGAACAGAGCCGAAAGTCTTCCGACGGACGAGTGACACTCGAGTGTGCCACGAAAGGAACGATGTGTGTGCATTTCCCCATCCCATCCATCTTACGTACACGAGGACACAAAGAAGTAGAAGAATATTCCCGGACTAGGATAGTACCACCGGATTGGGAGTACGGGTTAAAGGGACGATTTCCTGGATGGAGGTTTATGGTAGTGTGAACCCCAACCCGAAACTATATACTTAACCCCACCCCCCCCCCATGTTTGTCAGTCGTGCTATCGTTTGTAAGGTTTTGTACCACCGTATTATGTTGTTCGTAGAATGACACGAGTGTCTAAGACTCATAGGCTTTAAACTCGTCCTGAGTCGTCTCTACCGTACGGGACGAGATGTTACATACCCTGTAGTGGTCCTTACGACTTTGTCGGTCTCCACTACACCTACCGGGTCCCGACCTCGTCCACCCCGACCTTCTTACGTAAAGGTTGTTCTTCGACCTTGTAAAGTTAGTGCAGACCAGGGACCCAACCCGACCGATTTCCAGTCGAACCGACCCTGACAGTGGAAGTTGTGATTATCCACTGGAAAGGTACACTTGATCCGAAGAGTGACGACTCTCTCACTCAAGACTCTTTGTCGTAGAGACCTTCTTTGCTCCCAGGGTCCTCTGGTGGGACCCTTCTGTGCTCCAAGGGCGAAAAGAGTTCCCCTTCCTCGTCAGTGTCCGGACGGGGTTAAAGTCCTTTTTCTTGTCTCTTAGATCAAGAGTTACTCTCCTTACGGTTTCTTAACCCCCGGTCCAAATTTTCGGTGGTATACTGAAACATATCCTGTCTCAGTCTCAAGCCATGTCCTGAACTCTTACCCTAACATATAGGATCAGGGTCTTCGGTGGGACCTGGGTAGCCCCTCCACTTAGTCTTGTAAGATTATAGGACCTCCGTTGAAAAATGAGGAGCCTCCGTGTGCTCTTTCCTTAAGAGGTTTACAACTCCAGGAATCACCCGGATCCAGATAATAGTGACTCCTTTGACTCTTGTTCTCACCAGTGAACACTACGGGTCACAGAGTGACGGTGATTCACTTCGTCGGTCCTAAGCGGTTGAGGTGTCTGAGGTTAGGTCCCGAGTGAGACGAGGAACTGACGACAGACCCTCTCGTCCTCGACGGTCGAGGAAAGTCAGTTCCACTCTTTAGGTAGAAATCTCGACCTTGGGAGATTGTGTCGTCTTGGAAGATCGACGGGAGGGAGATCCCCCGCCCCTTTCCTCGTCCGACCAGTCCCCTACAAATGTGTACCCCCCGGATACCCGACCGTCCGTTTCCATTTGTCCAGTCGGGTCGGGGGGCCCCGCCCAGACACTACCCGTTAACCTATTTGTGTAAGTCTCGTTTTACGCACACGTCGGCTCACACACGTGTAAAAATTTATATGTAAAGTGTAGGTATACGTCTAGGGGGACTGTACACTGTTTACACGTCACCGGAGGTCCTCGGTAAGAGGTTTCTCCGTGAATAAGGTAAACTGAGGTCCGTAGGTTCGGAGTTCTCTACGGTCCTACGGTATCTACGGATCCGTCACCCTGCGACTGAGGTTAATGTCACCCTTCTAAACTCGATCTGTCACCCTTCTTGAAAGGAAGGAACTTGTTGTCGAAAGAAGGGGTCCAAGAAACCGTTCCACCGTGACACCCGAATTACGTCTGGGTTTGTTTACTCTCACGACGGGACTCCGCACTCCTTCCTTGGGTCCACTAGTTTCGACCTAAAGTCAGGTATGGGACCTAAAACACCCCGAAGGGACCACCGTAAGTTATAGTGTCAATAGGTTCGGATACGGGGTTCGTCACTGCGACTTCTTCGACTTCAACTTGCCAAGATACTTCTGGATGTTTTGGAACATCTTGGTTGTGGGTTTTTTATACAGGAAAAGTAATGTCCCCTGACCTTACGTTTTCATCCTTCAGTTCTTTGTGGACCTCATTGTCCGTTTAAACCGGAACCTTACGCCTTACTTCGTCCCGTTTCTGATTATCCCAAAACGGTTCTCTTGCGTGATCAGTATCGTTTGTTGGAGAAGGTTGTTGTGTTCTCTTCTGAGATGTGTACCTGTAGTGGTCTACCAGATGTAGCTTTAGTCTAACTAATATAAGAAACGTCGGTTTCTACCTCTTCGAGATAAGTCAGTCGTTTTTGTTCTGACCCTTGGCTGACACCGAGTCTAGTACTCGAGGAATAGTGGTTTAAGTCTGAATTTAACTTATTTCATCCCTTTTGGCGATCTGGTAAGTCCATACTGGATTCAGTTTAGGGAATACTAATATGTCACCTTCACTCTTTATCTAAATTCCCGGATCTAGACTATCTATCTCTCGGACTACTTGATACCTTACTCCAAACACTGTAACATGTCCTTTGTCCCTAGTTCCGGTAGGGGTACCTTTTCTTTACGTTTTTTCGTTTTACCGATAGACCCCTCCGGAATGTTTATCGACACTTTTCTTCTCTTCGTTTTTCGTTTCCTCTTTTCCTTTCTATATTCGTAGACTTACGTCTCAAGTTTCTTGTCGTTTCTCTCTATTCTTTCGGAAGGAGTCACTAGTTACGTTTCTTTATCTCCTTTTGTTGTCTTTCTGATCTCTAGAGAAGTTCTTTTAATCTCTATGGTTCCCTTGTAAAGTATGTTTCTACCCGAACTATTTCCTGTCGTGACCATACCTGGATTGTCTTCGTCTTCTATAATTCTTCTCCACCGGTCTTATGTGTCTTCTTGACCTGTTTTTTCTAGAAGTGCTGGGTCTATTAGTGCTACCACACTAGTGAGTGCATCCCGGTCTGTAGGACCTTACACTTCAGTTCACCCGGAATCTTTCGTAGTGATACTTGTTTCGATCACCTCCACTACCTTAAGGTCAACTCGACAAAGTTTAGGACTTTCTACTACGACACTTTCACGACGTGAGTTATACGGTCGTTTAAACCTTTTGAGTCGTCACCGGTGTCCTGACCCTTTCCAGTCAAAAGTAAGGTTAGGGTTTCTTTCCGTTACGGTTTCTTACGAGTTTGATGGCGTGTTAACGTGAGTAGAGTGTGTGATCATTTCATTACGAGTTTTGACAGGTTCGGACCGAAGTCGTTATGCACTTGACACTTGAAGGTCCACAAGTTGGACCTAAATCTTTTGCGTCTCCTTGGTCTCTAGTTTAACGGTTGTAGACGACCTAGTACCTTTTTCGTTCTCTCAAGGTCTTTTTGTAGATAAAGACGAAAGAACTGATACGGTTTGGGAAACTGACACACCTAGTGTTAGTTGACACCTTTTAAGACTTTCTCTACCCTTATGGTCTAGTGGACTGGACGGAGAACTCTTTGGATATACGTCCAGTCCTTCGTTGTCAATCTTGACCTGTGCCTTGTTGTCTGACCAAGGTTTATCCTTTTCCTCATACAGTTCCGACATATAACAGTGGGACGAATAAATTGAAGATACGTCTCATGTAGTACTCTTTACGACCTGACCTTCTTCGTGTTCGACCTTAGTTCTAACGAACCTCTTTATAGTTATTGAAGTGTATACGTCTACTGTGGTGGGAATACCGTCTTTCACTTCTCCTTGATTTTTCGGAGGACTACTTTCACTTTCTCCTCTCACTTTTTCAACAGAATTTCGAGTTGCAAGTCTTTTACTTCTAATACCGTAGACCAGGGTAGTGAAGTACCTTTTATCTACCCCTTTGTCACCTTTGTCACAGTCTGAAATAAAACCCCCCGAGGTTTTAGTCTTTATGTAAAGTTGTGATTGTACACCGGAAAGGTACACTGGATCAGAAGAGTGACGATTCTCTCACTCAAATAAAACCCCCGAGGTTTTAGTGACGCCTACCACTAACGTCGGTACTTTAATTTTCTACGAATGAGGAACCTTCCTTTCAATACTGGTTGGATCTATCGTACAACTTTTCGTCTCTGTAATGAAACGGTTGTTTCCAGGCAGATCAGTTCCGATACCAAAAAGGACACCAGTACATACCTACATTCTCAACCTGACACTTCTTTCGACTCACGGCTTCTTAACTACGAAAACTTGACACCACAACCTCTTCTGAGAACTCTCAGGTGACCTGACGTTCCTCTAGGTTGGTTAGGTAAGATTTCCTCTAGTCGGGACCCAAAGAAACCTTCCTTACTATGATTTCGACTTTGAAGTCATGAAACCGGTGAAGTACGTTTCTCAACTGAGTGACCTTTTCTGAGACTACGACACACCCTAACCCCCGTCCTCCTTTTTCCCTACCGTCTCCTACTCTACCAACCGACTGTAGTGGCTGATCTACCTGTACTCAAACTCACTTGAGTCCCTCAATCACTACCTGTCCCTCCGGACGGCACGACGTTAAGTACCCCAGCGTTTCTCAGTCTGTGTTGACTCGCTGACTTGACTTGAGGGACCACCGAGTCTGTCATTTCTTAGACGGACGTTGCTTTCTCTGGTCTCAAACTAGGGACCCAACCCTTCTAGGGGACCTCTTCCCTTACCGAAGGGTGAGGTCATAAGAACGGACCTCTTGAGGTACCAGTCTCCTCGGACCGTTCGATGTCAGGTACCTCAACGTTTCTCAGTTTGTGGTGACTCACTGATTACAAAAGTGAAAAATACCTTGTGTGAGGTGTACCTCACACCGGGAACCCCTCATGAAAACTAAATTTACTTCCGAGTGACAGAGAGAAAGCTGGTCTATAAAATTGTCCTCCTCATCCTTCCGAACTTGAATTTTTATACTTTTAACTGTGGGAGAGTTCGAAAAAAAAATTACACCACCGCCCCCACCACCACCACCACACCTTATTTTGAAGATAATACTGTTTTAATTGTATGAGATGTTAAATAGGTCATAAGTTGAGTCATTTAAAATTATATAAACATCTCGACACGATGGTAGTAGTGCCGACCAAAATCTCGTAAAATTAGTGAGGGATTCTCTTTGGGGTTTGTGAAATAGTTAGTAGAAGGGTCGACAGGGAATTAGGGAGTCGGGGACCGTTGATATTTAGATGAAAGACAAGGACGTCTAGACGGATAAGACCTGTGAAGGATATTTACCTTAGTATGGGAGGTACCAGAAAGGACTGAGTGAGAAAAGTGAGTCACACAAAAGTGCTAAGTGGGTACAACATCGTGTATAGTCTTAGAGTAAGGAAAAATAACAGTTTATTGTCAGGGAACATATCTGTATGGTGTAAAATAAATAGGTAAGTAGTCAATTATCTGTTTACCCGACAAAGATGAAAACCTGATGGCACTTATTGCGACGACACTTGTAGGTTCGTGTTAAAAAAAGACACCTACATGGAAGAGTAAAGAGAACCCATATATCAATCCACATCCTAGTGATCTTGTCTAGCATTGAGATATCCAAAACTCCTTGAGGGTTTGAAAAGGACTGATCAAAAAGGTAAAATTTAAACATGGTCGTTACATACTCCCGAAGTTACGGAGGTGTAGGAGTGGTTGTATAATAGCAGAAAAACGAGTCTCAGGAGAATCATCCGTTCGTCCGTGAAAAGAGTATAATAGAGTAAATTAGAAGTGTTGTAATGAGGACCTCGTCCGTGGTGGTAGGGTAATATATCCAGTCTACTGACTCCGAGTTTCTCCAGTTCAGTGAATCGATGGTCTCCAGTGTGGTGACCCTTTTCTCACTTCTGACTACAGTCCAGACGGTCTACGAGGAGGGGCACGGGACCTCGGGGCGGACGGGGGACCCCGGCGAGACGGGGGTGTCGGTGGAGACGTGGAAGAGAGACAAGATGGACACTGAGAAACGACTCTATAAGTCCTTACTTTCGTTGAGTTGTGAGAGAGGTTTGGTAGGAAGGAGTGAACTCTCGTAGGGGAAGACTGGCCACTACCACCCACCCTCCGGTCCACCGGTCCTTTCTTTAGTTGTGTAAAGAGACAGGGGTGGGAAGGGACACGAACCAGGTAGGGGTACACTTACCTAAAGTTCTAGGTCGAGGTCGACCCGATAAGCAGGTAAATGACCTCGTGTACTCTGAGACAAGTCGGGGAATCACTGAAGTGCCAGTGGGGGTGTAGTCTGAGCACCCCTTTTAAAGAAATCAAGTTTTTTGACACTACACGTACTGAGATTTCTTCGACTGCGGAGGATTGTGAGTGTCACTTTCCCCCGGAACTACCACCCTACGTGGGGCGTCGGAGTGTCTCCGGTCCCCGGACGGGTGGCGGGTGGGTAGAGAGGGACGTGGAGGGGGAGGGGTGGTGCGGTCTTCTATTTACAGCGGTCCTCGGCAGTCCACACAACATAAATATACTACGGGTAACAAGGGCTAAGAGGGAGGTAACAAGAGACTACATACTGTTTTGAGGGTTAAACAGTTTACGAATTGTCGTCAGTCCTATTAGATAAGAGGTGTGTAAGTGTCTCGAAAAGTAAAACGTGTTGACAGTGGTTCTTGTCAAATACTTAAAAGATAGTACTCCCTTGGTTCTCCTACCCTCTTTTTTTTAGGGTGGGGTAGTGTTGGACGAAGAGGGCACTCCGTGTCGGAACTAAGTATCTCCCCTGCGGTACGTCGAAGACTCCGGGCGTAGGATAATGTACATTGTCAGACGTGAACTCGGGGAAAAGGCCCGTCGGTGGAGGGCCACCACAAGACAACCATTGTTTAGAAACGGACAACACCTTCACTTTTAGTCCATCACGAGGGGACGATTGTCCGAAGTATAAATCTGGAGTTTCTTAAGTCGGACTACCTGAACCTTAAACCTTCACAAGGGGGGTGGCGGGGTGATATAAAGACCTCCTTGACGTTGTCTAAGTTGACGTTAATGTCTTTGGAGTTTGAAATATGTGTGTGTGTGTATATATATATAAATGTGTGTAATTTTACATATAACTGAGTAAAAAGAAACGTTTGTAGATCTTAGGTAGATTTAAAGGATCTTCTTCTAATTTACTATCCTTACCCAGAACCTTGTGGTGACTTTATTACAAAGGTACCACACTCTTACACCATTCCTATATTACAATTGACTTTTCGTTCAAAGTTTTGACATAATGTTGTTACCTTATAATGAGTCGGTATTTTTCCTTACCTTAACATGGTGAACCTCTCTGTACCTACCCGGATCTCTGACAGTGTACCTTACTTCATTCAGTTCTTTCTCTTTTTTGTTCATAACATATGATTACGTATATACACCTTAGATCTTTTTACCGTATCTATTTGAATAAACTTTTCGTCTTTATTTCTGTGTCTATGTGTTTTGTGTGTATACCTATGGTTCCCCTCCCCCCTTCCCCTCCACCCTACCTAACCCTCTAACCCTAACTGTATATATGTGATAACTATGATACATATTTTATCTAGTGATTACTCTTGGACGGCATAGAGTGTCCCTCGAGATGAGTCACGAGGTACCACTGGATTTACCCTTCCTTTAGGTTTTTTCTCCCCTATATACGTATACGTATATATCGACTAAGTGAGATGACATATCGTCCTTTATTGTTGTGACATTTCGGTGACATGAAGTTAAATTTTTTTGATAATGTTATACTAAGATGCAAGTACTTGTTATACGGACACGGATGTACTTACCACCCCACCTCCGGTTTACTTTTCCGCAAGTTTTCCAATTTTGAGTTCTCTAGTAGGTAGACGAAAAATGTTTATAAAAGTACATAAAAAGGTTTAAAAAAAGTTACTTTTTTGACAATAAAAAAGTTGATTCTAAAATCTTTTCTTCTTGAACCAAAACGAGGTACACCAGATAAGTACATGAGAAGGATTTTGAAGTTTGCGACGTCTTTCGCCGGTCAACATGTTATTTGTTTTAAATGTCGGGTCACCGAAAGACTGTCGTTCGTGAAGAAATAGGTGTGACTCACTGTGACTTGTCGTCGACAGGTATACTAAAATTAGTGTCGCCGAAAACTTTGGTGTTGGGTGAGAGGGGAAATAAAATAAGGTAAGTTTTGACAGAGAGGTTCGATTGCTCGTTTAAGAGACTGTTGACCTTGGATCCTTTACGACTTAGTGTGTGCCCCGGTTCTCGGATAATTTAGGTGTACTTCGGTGTGTCGGGAAACTTCTGAGTATGTCGAGTCTATTGAACTTTCAGGGAGACTCTTATAAAAGCTAGACACCAATGTCATACATTTACCTTCAGTCGCGGATTGTTCTCTGCTAATAAACGTTTATGGAACCGATACTAGATTCGACTCAAGATTAAACTCCTCATTGTATCACTAGTGAAATCGTTCTTGGACCTCCGATTCTAATTGGAAATGTCCTTTGAAGACTCCTCCCAACTCTAAAAGAGTCTTTGATTCCAGCATCTTGATAAGCGACAATGTTGACAACCGTGACTTTCTTGTAAAGTTGAGGTTTGAAGTAATGAAAAAGAAATATGCAAAAGAGAGGATAACTAAAAAAAAAAACGGAAGAAAGGGCTGAGTAGAACCTAAGGAACTCGATAAAGAAATTATTGTGAAAATATTACACGAGAATTTTACAAACAGACTTCAGGAAATGTTGGTTGAACTTCTACGTTTTCCTCTTTTTTTTCCCTTTTCTTTTTATTTGTAGGGACCGAGGGAAAACATGAACACACAACCCTGACAGTCGTGTTTCATGATGGCTGCCCCGTAGAGGCTCCTGTCTTTACATGGCAGAGTGTCAGACCTCCAGTCTTCGGGTTCGCTGGTCCCATAGACGTCTCAACCAGACGTTCACTCTCAGGCAGGATGTTGGGAGGGGAGTGACGACGACCACACGACTGTTCACAGGAGTCCGGACATCTTCATAGTGGGGTTAGGGACGGAAGTGGAATCGTAAGAGAGGTACCCGTACACAGACCCAGATTTAAGGTACAAAAATATTCCTGTGTTCAGTGTGGCCTTCTCTACCACTCTATCGTGCTGGTTGAGTTACCTGTACTTAAAGTCGTTTAGGACCTCTTTGACACTTCTTGTCCCTTCGGTCCGCACGACATCTGAGACTCCAACGTTTCTCAACCTGTGTTGAATCGTTGACTTGTTGTTCAGTGTGACCTAATCACGGGAGTACTGGAGTAGAATTAACGTAGGTGTTCCTGGAATAAAGGTTTCAGTGTAAGACTATAAGAGTCTCAATACTGAAGTTGTATCCTTGGACCCCCTGTGTTAAGTTGGGTACTGTGGAATATAGTTACGGTACAAGGTAGAACCGACGACTCGAGACGAGGCCTTTTTATCATATTAGGGTCTGGTTGTCTACCGAAGGCTACAATCGACTCGGTAAGAAAGGGGTAAAGGGGCCCATGGACCGGGGTCAAAGGGCGACGACGAAAACGTTTAAGAGAGGTACGAGGACGAGGAAAAGATAAGGTTAGAATCCCCCACTAGAATCGAGAATAAGGTATCTGCGTTTTCTCCGGTAGTGTCTCCCTACCCGACTAGCGGGACAATACTTCGGAAATGAACGTAGGGGGGAAGAGGGCGAGAGGATGAAGTCCCGTAACGAAGGGGACCCAGAAGTCAGGAGGTCGGAAGAGTCCCGGAGTACGAACGGTCAATGGGGAGAAGGAAGATAGAAGTTGGAAGGAGAGGTAACCAGAGAAGGATAGTCGTAAATTTGTTCGGAGTGAAAAGGGGTATTTCTCTTTTAGGAGAATAGAGGTAAGAAGAGCGTCCAATAATAGGTTTGTGAGGTCGGGTGGAGTACCCGTGTAATTGACTTTCTCGCTTTACTCTGACTAATGATGAAAAGAACAGGAATTGAGTAAGATAAGTTGAAAACAGGAGTAGACATAACCTTAAAGAGGACGATACCTAGGGTACAACGATTTGATACCCAAAGAAAGTCAAGAAAAGAATTCCCTGGTAAGTTGTTCGCATCTTAACTGGTCAGAAGGGAAATTTACCCGAAGGGGCCACCGATTCTACCATTTCTTAGACGGACGTTATGCCCTCTGGACCCAAGCTAGGGACCCAGTCCTTCTAGGGGACCTCTTCCCTTACCGATGGGTGAGGTCATAGGAAAGGACCTCTTAAGGTACCTGTTGGCTCGGACCACCCGATCTCAAGTACCCCAACGTTTATCAGTTTGTGCTGACTCGCGGGAAATTTATGAAGTAAGGAACCGAAGACTCACTAGGATCTCTAAAGAGTTGAAAGGAAGAACCGAACGGAACGTCCGGGAAGTAGGGGACAGGTATACAAGTTAAAAATGTAACCATAACACATGATATAGAAAGAGGAGGGGAAGACTAGCGTAGACAATGGAATTTAATTTAGTGATAGATATAGGACCACTGAGAGTTCAGATATAAAGGTTCAGATGTAGAGAGAGGACTTAATTTCTACAGATGTAAGGAAGGATGATAATTATAATATAGAGGGGAAGTTACTAGATACGGTTCCCTATCGATACTTCCTCCTGTCGATTGTCCGTCATCTGTCTCATTACCCAACTATTTCTGAGTCCTACCCGTTTTTAGGAGAGTCGTCCCATTTCTCTTCGTCGTTACTTTACGTTCGATTCCCTGTCAGTCAACCTAATTGAACTATGAAGAAATTTTTCATGAGAGTTCAGTTTTACGGAAACTAACGAACGATGAGGAAGACATGTGAATGTAGAATTTCCTGTCCCAACTGTACGTAATTTAGATTTATACGAAGATGGGATTTTGTATATAAAAAGGAGGTGTTTACGAGACTGTATACCTCTGACAGGTGACTTTTAGTACCTATACAGTAGGTTAAAGTCTTACGGTCGAAACCTCATCCATAACGAAAAAGGTATGTTGACATGTCGCAAGTCGTTTCGTAGGTATAATTTAATACGAAGGACGACGGGTGAGTCGAACCAGGATCTGAGGTCACGACTATCTTAAAGTTAACGATCATCGACCCTCAATGATTCTTCAGACACATCTCGCTGTTTACAGTTTTATTTTCTATGCCAATCCTCATCTTTTCAAGTACCGAAGTTCTGATACAAGCGGATCCCTTTTTTTTTTTAACGAAAATGTACTCTGACGGAGTGTAGTAATAATTGTATGTGTGTGTCTGTATGTGTGTGCGTGCGTGTGTGCGTGCGTGCGTGTGCCGAGAATCTCTTGTACATCGGGGCGTAGGAAAATGTTTGTTACTATGAGTCCGGGTCTCTCCTTTTACCCATTTAAAGGAGTTTCAAGTTGAGATACCTTACCCTCCTCTACTACTTTCTTAGACCACGAATAAGGTAGTCGTACACTCTCCGAACCTTTTGTGTCGGAGTAAGACGATCTCGCAAAGTCATACTTGTAAGAACGACTCCCGTAGTGGTGGATGGGTCGACCTAGAGACCGTTGAGTGGAGTAGGTACACGAAGAACACCTTCGGAGGTAGGATGGGTTGGGGGAAGGGTGTGTCGTCGTTTGGGACGAGGAGAACCGAAGACTTACGATCCGGGTATGAGGGTGGTGGTCGGGACCGAGAAGAGAGTCTGGTTGGAACAGACGAGACGATCTTACAAGGAAAGATAAAAGAAGGAGGAGACCAAGATGTCGTTGGTCTGAGTGGTTCGTCGTAAGACGAGTGGGTCGACCCAAGGGTTCTCGGGACGTTTCACCGGACTTGAGTACGGGGACAGGTTAGGTCGAACAGGGTCGGGATAGTCTCTTGGACTTACCCTTTACTACCAACAGACGTTTGGGACTAGGGTCGTTTTCGTCTCACTTGCTTTTCTGTTCCGTTTTGGTATCGTGGGGTCGACTCTGGTCTAATTTACCTGACCCGATACTACGTCGGGACTGGACCCGGTCCGTGACACGATCGACACCCGCACTTGTGACAGAGGAAATTAGAGGGTCGAGACTTGTCTTAGACCGAGACACTTCAGACGTGTCCCCGGTTTTCCTTTGTTCCGTAATAAATATTATTAACCTAGGGGTAATAGGTTAGTGAACCACGACGGACCTTATTGTACTACCCGGAAATACGATAAGTGTCGGATATTTTTTCATCAAGACAACACTAAGTTGTATATCATTAGAGGTAAAATTCTCCTGTTATCTTTGTGAGTCGGTAATAAGTAGGGTCTCGGAATTTGTCGTCTCTTAAGGAAATAGTCCTTGTATTCCAATCTTACTGTACTCAATAATTATAACGTTCATCGGGTTACGTAAGTAGCTCCACGAGTTTGATACCCCCTTTTTTTACCAAAAATTTTCGGTCTAGATCCTTTTCCGATCTTGGTTTGTCGTGAAGCTTCCTTGACACCTCTTTCATTTTTGATAAGTCTTGACGAATTCGTCTTTACTCGTACCCCCGATCTTTAGAAGTAGGGGTTGAGAGAATCAGGACTTACAAGACTTTTTTCGTCTGTTTCCTCTTTTCGTCACTTACAAGGTTTCGAGTCTGACCTCTGTCCCCTGTTACACCGTCCTCTAAGTTTAGTATCAATTAATTGCTAGTAATCACATGTACATGCTACATAAGCCATAAGTTGAAAGTAAGTAAGTGGGGGTATAAGGTGTTTCCTAAACTCTATCGTATACTTTCCTCGTTCTATGTTGTCGTTTTCCAGTCGTCCTCATTTCGTAGTTCTTTTGTCGGATTTCTGTCTCGACACTCGTGGTGTCGTTCTTCCTACGGGCACACGGCTGGTATTCCGGGAGTGTCCATCGTGGTTGTCCAAAGTTTACACTGGACTTCGAAGGACCGTCGGTCTCGTTTTTCCTCTCTCTCAATCTATGTTTTGAGGGAAATTGTTCCTGACAATTTCGCAAAAAGAAAGTTTCGTCACATTTTTTTTTTTTCTACTTCTAACCGTCTCACCGGGAAGTCTATTGACGTTTCTACCTCCGGGTGATTCGACAGTAATCTACCTTCCCTGCTCCTACATCCTCTTTCTTATGCTCAAGACCTCGACTTTCAGGAAGACTCTTGCAGATCGAATTGAGGAATGTGAGTCACCGGGACCTTTTCTAGGAATTAAGGAGACTCCGTATAAGAATGATCTCTGAAATTTTATAGATTAAAACGTTTCAGTACACAGTCTCTCTCTTTCTCTCTTACTTGTTTCCTTATTATTCTATCTACTTAAACTTTGTTTTGTTTTGTATGTTGTGGGTCGTGTCCAAGGACCTTGAACTTTACACGACCCAGGAAAGGGTCTAAAAACAAACAAACAAAAGTAAGAAGGATACTTTAGACCATCATTCTTATACCGTCGAACAAAAGAGTAAACCCACCGTGAATTAAAAAATCTCTAAAAAAAACTATACCTGACAAAAATTTCAGAAATAACTTAAATAATATTATAACGAAGAGAAAACAAAACCGAAAAACCGGATCTCCGAACACCCTAGAATCGAGAGGTTGGTCCCTAACTTGGACGTGGGGGACTTAACCTTCCACTTCAGAATTGGTGACCTGGTGGTCCCTTCAGGGACCCCCCGATAAAGTTAGAGAGAGAAGTGAGAATGGGAGACTGGGTGGGTAAGGGAGAGTTAGGGATGTCTTCCGTCAGAGTCGGAGTCTTACGATCTCACTTTTCTTCACGTGTGTGGGTTCACCTACTCAGGTAGATGTTAACAGTCTCATAATTATCTTCTACGTTTACCACTACCTGTGGCCTCGTTGGTCATGATACGTCCTCTTTCTCAGTCGAACCTTTTCTCAATGCTTAACTATCTACTAGCAACTTGCGAATGTCGTTTCTTGGTAGAATATGACTTTATACAACTAAATACCATCTATAAAGATGGACCTTGTGTGCAATAAATGATCGATTAGGTAACACTAGAACTTCTTTTCAAGATGAAACGTCCGAGAGATTCATGGTTTATGAAAGTCTGAAATCGATCACCGTACTCAGATTGATGACCTGGAAGTACAAGGGTCACTGGTATAAAAGATTCGGTTAGTATTTTTTTTTTTACTGGGTAAACTTCCTTAGTAGATTAAATTCTTTTTTTTTACCTGTCAACCTCGACAGAATCTTTAAGACCCCGTATACCAACGATGTATGTCAGTGACGTAATTCGTTGAGGTTGTCCATCCATAGGAGTAAAAAGTTTACTAAGAGGAATGGAAGTTCTAACCCACTCTTCGGAGACGAGACACAAAGGAAACTTAGACGTGCGAGGAGGTAGTCTCCTGTGTGGAGGAGTTTGAGACGTTGTAAAATTAAAATAAAAAGAAGGGTAGACTTACTACTTATATGACAAACTCCGTTTCGGGACCTACTGGACTATTGACATACACTAAGACACTGTAATTCGGAGTTTAAAAAATGTATATCAAAATGAAAAGAAGTGCGAGTTTAAGAGTATTTCGAGGTCTAGGTAAAAATATCACAAATTAGTGTAGACGTAGAATTTTTCGTTGTGAGTACACCATCTCGTTGAGTCAAAGGAGTAGACTTATCTGGTGTACATAGACTTAATTCTTAATTCTGTCATACCATTCGGTTTGCCAGAAGAATGGATATAAACCTTGGTATAGACAAGTCTGAAGTTGTTTCAAAGTGACGGACAACGACCTTTTTTTCTAGTTTAAAAGTCCGGATCAAAAGTCACAATGTCCCATCAAAATAAATGAACAAAAGAGAAAAAGTACAGAAGTGATTTTACAATCAACGTGCTACCTTGTCAGATAAAGTCTCTCTTTTTAAATTTCGGTCTTCAAGGGTAGACTCTCGAAGAAGTCAAACAAAAATGGCTTACCCCCCTGTGGAACCGTAAGCCACCAGAAAAGACTCCGTGATCATGTGACGTAACTCGTTCCAAAGTAGATTGGTCTGACAAACT
Organism: Capra ibex; assembly: GCA_006410555.1. Lineage (NCBI taxonomy): Eukaryota > Metazoa > Chordata > Mammalia > Artiodactyla > Bovidae > Capra > Capra ibex. The sequence continues at coordinate 53,107,199 of SJYO01045292.1, forward strand.
CCCCTGGTGCCCTCTTGACTAGTCAGTAAGTGTCTTTGTCTAGACTTTTAGGATTCCGGATCCTCGGTAGTGTCGAAGGTCTGGTAGACCTGTAGTCGGTCTATGAGTCACACCTCTTCTTTCCGTCTACGCTCGCGTCACCCCGGTCTTGCGTCCGTCGAGGGCCCCGTGGAGGTGTCGACCTTATAGTCAGTAAAAGGACCTAAGAAACTTCCTTCAGTACGTCCTCGAATCCCGGCCACCCTACCGAGATTGAGAGTGTCTTTTATCTAGGACCACCATATCCCTTCATCGTCTATCATCTTTTCCTTTCTTTTTTTTTAAAAAAAAAGGTGACACCACTGAGTTCGGAGACAAATCGGGACAACGAGACGAGGTTCACTGTTCTGTACTCAGTGTATTAGTCAAATCGATGTAAACCAGGTAAAAGGGATATCGTTCTCTCATAAAAGAGGGTCTTTGACCGTCCATAATAAGTTATATATATCAAAGTCACAACGACGAGGAAAAGAGAAAAAAAAGGGAAGGATAGAGAGAGAGGTAGGAAAAGTAAGTGGGTAATTCGGTAGGTAGTTAAGTAGGTAAGTAGATGGCTTTCTATATGACTGGTGAGTGACATACCGTCCATTACAAGATTCGTAAATTATTTGTCATAGAGAAATTATAAAATTATAGGAGTTTCAGTCGTGAATTATAAGTAATACTTACAGTAATTTCAAATTCTCCCGTTCATAGAACGGGTTCTGAGTCGTTTTATATCGGATACTCGGTTTAGGTTAGATAAAAACATTCAAATTGACCTTATGTTAATACGAGTAAAAATTTTTGAATACGATGTTAAGATGGTCTCGGTTTATCAATGTTCTCTAGTACACCAGACGTTTCGGATTTTATAAATGATAGACCGAGAGATGTCTTTTGACAGTGGGGATTAGAACAGGTAATTAATAGAACGGATTAGAAGGTTCTTCTATCGTCTCAGTTTCTATGTTTGAGTCTAAGTTGAGGGAGTTTTCCGATAGAAGAAGTTGTCATTCGGTGTCTATCTTTATAGACTCGAAATAGACGTACCGAGGACCTGTGATTCCCATTCGACCAGTCCGATCCAAATACCAGGACTCTTGTCTTGACTGTATATAATGAATCATCTCAACGGTTGGTGACCACTCCTGGGAGAAATGATCACTCTTTTCGGTCATTCCTGAAAAAAAAAAAAGACCACTTTATTAATATCTCTACTCACAACTACGTACAAAACTGAAACGACGTTTTCATCAAGACAGAAGGGGTCAAATTCATTAATGTAAACAAAGATTTATTTCGTTTACCTTGATATCAACAGTTTCTTGCGTTTCTAGTCAACTGACGTAAATACCACGCGATCCATCTTCTTTTCAATTTCGTTAATACTGTAACATTCCTCTCTAGGAGGGCTCAGAGAGCACGTGTAAGTCCATCCACTCACGACAACTCGTGGAACGCTCGTTCCCCTTTTACCCCTTCTACTCCGGTTACCTTTACCTTTGTAGGTGGGTTATCGAAGTTTGTCATAAACGATAATACTATGGGATTATTGACGAATAAAATTTTATAAAAGATTATAACGGTCCATACTTCGTATACACGCCCCATAAGGAGGTGATACGCGTCTCAAGTTAATAAGACCCCGAGATTCTATGAAGTGAACCGTGATATTCATGTTTCTATGGTGGAGCGTCTTTCGTTTGTCGAATTCGTTCGTCACTGAATTCCACCTGTGTATTCGAGATTTCTTGACTCCGAAATATCTCTCCGACCTTAAATCTTGACCCGGTCTCACCACTATTCCCTTGACCGGACCGGTATCTGGTTCCTAGGTTTCCTGTACCCCCTTGGTCCGTACTAAGTTTTGTTGGTGACGACTCGTGGACACGATGATCCCTTTTTTACTACCGTGACCTAAGGTGTCAAGTGTATGTCAGGAGTGACACCTTCTCATTACGAGGAGAGTGTTTCTGCAAGTACCGGATTATGGGTCTTGGACACTTTTGCAATGGAATGTTCCGTTTTCCCTAAAACGTCTACACCATTTTTAGAACTTTACCTATAATAGGACCTAATCAACCACCCGGACACATTAGTGTCCCCCTAGGAATAGTGACTCTCTCCCTCCGTCCTCTAATTGTCGGTCTCTCTCTAAACTTTTCCTTTCTCAAAGTTCCTTATCGTTCCCCTCTATTCTTTCGGGACGAGTCACTTGTTACGTTTCTCTATCTCCTTTTGTTGTCTTACTCTTTCTTATCTCTAGAGAAGTTCTTTTAATCTCTATGATTTCCTTATAAAGTACGTTTCTACCCGAGCTATTTCCTGTCTTTAACATGCCTGAATTGTCTTCGTCTTCTATAATTCTTCTCTACCGTTCTTATGTGTCTTCTTGATATGTTTTTTCTACAAGTACTAGGTCTATTAGTGCTACCACACTAGTGAATGGATCTCGGTCTGTTGGACCTTACACTTCAGTTCACCTGGAATCCTTTGTAGTGATACTTGTTTCGATCACCTCCACTACCTTAACGTCAACTCGATAAAGTTTAGGACTTTCTACTACGACACTTTCACGACGTGAGTCATACAGTCGTTTAAACCTTTTGAGTCGTCACCGGTGTCCTGACCTTTTCCAGTCAAAAGTAAGGTTAGGGTTTCTTTCCGTTACGGTTTCTTACGAGTTTGATAGCGTGTTAACGTGAGTAGAGTGTGCGATCATTTCACTACGAGTTTTAAGAGGTTCGGTCCGAAGTTGTCGTACATTTGGTTTTCGAAGGTCTACATGTTTGACTTGAATCTTTTCCGTCTCCTTGGTCTCTAGTTTAACTGTTGTAGGTAACCTAGTATCTTTTTTGTTTTCTCAAGGTCTTTTTGTAGACGGAATAACTGATGTCGTTTCGGAAACTGACACACCTAATGTTGTTTAACACCTTTTAAGATTTTCTCTACCCTTATGGTCTGGTGGACTGGGCGGAGGACTCTTTAGACATACGTCCAGTTCTTTGTTGTCAATCTTGACCTGTCCCTTGTTGTCTGACAACAAGGTTTATCCTTTTCTTCATACAGTTCCGACATATACCAGTGGGACGAACAAATTGAATATACGTCTTATGTAGTAGTCTTTACGACCCGACCTACTTCGTGTTCGACCTTAGTTCTAACGGTCCTCTTTATGGTTATTGGAGTCTATACGTCTACTGTGTGTGAATACCGTCTTTCGTTTCTTCTTGATTTCTCGGAGAACTACTTTCTCCTCTCACTTTTTCAACCGAATTTTGAGTTGTAAGTAACGTCGTGACAAATATTATCGGTCCTGTACCTTTGTTGGATCTACAGGTAGTCGTCTACTTACCTATTCTTTCGACACCATGTATATGTGTTACCTCATAATGAGTCGGTAATTTTTCTTATGTAAACTTAGTCAAGATTACTCTACCTACTTTGACCTCGGCTAATATGTCTCACTTCATGTGGTCTTTCTTTTTGTGGTTATGTCATATGACTGTGTATATATACCTTAAATCTTTCTACCATTACTACTGGGACCTGCGCTCTGTCGTTTTCTCTGTGTCTACATATCTTGCCTGAAAACCTGAGACTTCCTCTCCCTCTCCCACCCTACTAAACCCTCTTACCGTACCTTTGTACATATGATAGTACATTCTTTGCTTCACGGTCAGATACAAACTATGTCCTATGTCCTACGAACCCCGACCACGTACCCCTACTAAGTCTCTCTACTATACCCCACCCTCCACCCTCCCCCTAAGTCCTAGCCCTCGAACATATGTGGACACCACCTAAGTACAGTTACATACCGTTTTGGTTATATCATGACATTTCATTTTATTTCATTTTTTGTTTTTGTTTGAGTTGTAAGTCTTTTGATTCTAGTACCGTAGACCAGGGTAGTGAAGTACCGTTTGTCTACCCCTTTGTTACCTTTATCACTGTCTGAAATAAAACCCCCCGAGACTTTAGTGACATCTACCACTGACGTCGGTACTTTAATTTTCTACGAACGAGGAACCTTCTTTTCAATACTGGTTGGATCTACCGTATAATTTTTCGTCTCTGGAATGAAAGGGTTGGTTCCAGGTTTATCAGTTTCGATACCAAAAAGGTCATCAGTACATATCTACACTTTCTACCTACTATTTCTTTCGACACGTGGCTGTTTGACTATGAAAACTTGATACCACATTTTCTTCTGAGAACTCTCAGGGGACCTGTCGTTCCTCTAGGTTGGTCAGGTAGGATTTCCTTTAGTCAGGACTTATAAGTGACCTTCCTGACTACGACTTCGACTTTGAGACTATTAAACCGGTGGACTACACTTCTTGACTGAGTGATCTTTTCTGGGACTACGACCCTTTCTAACTTCCGCCCTCCTTTTCCCCTACTGTCTCCTACTCTACCACCCTACCGTAGTGACTGAGTTACCTGTACTCAAACTCATTCGAAGTCCTCAACCACTACCTGTTCCTTCGGACCACACGACGTCAGGTACCCCAGCGTTTCTCAACCTGTACTGACTCACTGATTTGACTTGACTTGATACCGACCGAAACTTCTACCTCCTACCCTGGTACTCGGTTCCCTACGTCCACCAGAACTCTTTAACCTTTTCCGTTCTTTTGTCTAATAGGGGATCTGGAAGATCTTCCTCTTGTCGTACCAGTTGTAGACCTAAAGTCGGGTTACTTTGGGTGAAGTTTAAAGTCTGGAGGTCTTCCATTAAACAATGACAATCTATTATGTAGACACATTGGTGATTCGGTAATTCTAATACCAGTAAACAATATCGTCGTTATTCTTTGATCCCTGAACCCTTCCTTTTGTCGATGTACGGTGGGAGGATTGTACGACCCCCCCTCCCCGTCTTTATCAACCTTAATTCGTACTAAAGTCTAGGGGTAGTTCGTCGATTTACCCAGGGTCCGGTCGTACGATTAGTAAGTGAATGATTAAGAGTCGAAACCACAACGAACTAAGTCTGTAAAATAAAAGTTTACATTTCCGTTAGACTTTTTAAGGAATCACAAGTTTTGAATAAGTTTACCTGAAATTAAACTTTTGATGTAATAAATAGGTGGTTAGAAATACATTTACACACGTATGTCCCTTTTTCATCTTTATGAATGACTCGTTCACCGTGTTTTTGTTTTCTTTTAGTCTCTAATTCTTCGTCCAGAGTCCCTTAGTGCTACAGAGTTACTACCACACCATCGATAGTTCTCACACATCAAGTCCCTAATCACGGGTACTGGAGTCCTGGTATCTTAGTTGGTATGTACCTCAAGTCGTGGTGTCTATGATTCATTTACTCCGAAACGAATGGGACCTCTCACCATGATACCTTCACTGGATCAGGGAACCCGGGGACTTGAATCAGTACTACCTCATTACTCGGTATTGTCTTGTTCTTTTTAAGAGTCATACTTACTTATTTACTATTATTTGAAATCTTTTCATATAAATCTTCATTCATATAACTTTTTGTCTATTTACACAGGAGCCTACTCTCTATTGATACATTTATTTTGAATTTTAGTGAAATATCACATCTTTTAAAGTCATAGTTCTTTACGAAATTTAAGGTACAGTACCAATTAAAATAAGGACTTGAGGTATTTGTCTTCCCGTTTGAATACTTTTTTATCTATGTACAAATTTGACTTTAAGTACTTGTTCTTTAACTTTTTATATTATCCGTTGTTACACGACGTAGAGTTGCAAATCTAAGAAACTATAGGTATAAAAGGTGGTTTCACGTTAAAATGTTTAAATATTAGGAACGTTTAACAATAAAAACAACGAACGTAACGAATATTATTATCGTCTATACATGTCTTTACACGGACCTACTAATATATACTTCTTTGTAGTGTCATTATTAAGAATGAAAATCTTTACGGTCCTAAACCCTTAACGTGTGAATTAATCATTGAGAGATAGACCTTTATAACTCAAAAGAAAAAATAAAACTAATTCCGATCTATTTTTAGGTTGAAAATCTGTTACTTAAGACTTAAGATCTAAATCAATGATCTTGTTCTAGGTTTGTCTCGAGTTTTGTGGACAACTTATTGTGGACACTTAAGAGTCGAACTCTAGAACTAAGTCGAGCTCCTAAGACGTTCGACTCTTAGGTGTATCTGAGTTCCTAAACGTACGTTACGTCAATATGTATAAAGTATTTCTGTTTAATAATTGATGATTCGACACTCTTAACAAGGAAACCGAAAATTCCTTTCAGGAACTCAATTACAACTTATACAGAGATTTTTTAACCATGAACACTTTAATTATCTCAGCTTACTGTCAAACTTATTATAATCCTATGTAATTCGGGTATGAACCAACGAAAATTTGTACGTTAGTTCTTTAGGACCCCTTCTCGGTGCCCGGAAGTCGAGTAACACCGACGTCTCTCCAACGGGTTTCGGGATCCAAATACAATATTAAAATTCCCTCCCATTCTCGGAGTTCGCCCATCTCTGACTCGGTATTAATTATACTAAATCTCAGTCACAGTACTTTGTTAAGTGTGGTCAATGTATATTTAATATAGTGGAAATACAACCCAACGTTTAGTAAGAAAGACGGTATGAAGTTTGTCTTCCTTTCTTAAGAGAGTGTCTTTTTTTAATGGTTGTACCCCCTTATGAACTCTTTTGACAACCGCTTCGTTTGGAAATCTCTTCTCTCACTAAATTAGTGGTAAACGAAATCCTTCCGTGTCCATCCTAAAAATTTACCTCTAATTACTTCCCTGAACACAGTCCACATACTGTCGTGAGTAAGGTCCTCCGTGTCTAGACTGCCGGACACTTTTACAGTAGTCTGAGAGAACACAAGAAAGTCCTTGAATTGTCAATAACTGTGTGCACTACTTTTCATTGCGAAAGTGGAAGTCCTTTCTACCACCGGGACTAGACCCTCCCTATTTTGGTTCACTCTCGTGGTGAGACGTCAGATCTAGAGTTTGAGATCGAAATTAGTCGTTGGGGACGTCCCAAACAATTACGTGCCTGACCGACGCAGGGTGGGGGTCTCAAAGACTACGCCGTCCAAATCCAATCCCAGATTCTTAGACGTAAAGATTGTTCAAGAGACCACTAGGACTGCGACGATCGGTCTCTTGATATACGACCTTTACTGACCAGATTCACGAGGTGGGTCTTCGTCCTCACGAGGTGAGGACGAGAGAGAGTGACCGGATTGTTACCGTCCGTTCCGAGAGGTCCTAGACCCAGGGGCGGTGGAAAGACTGTAGTAGAAGACGTTTGGAGAGACACCGACCGAGAAGAGGTCGAAATACCAGGAGGACGACAAGGAATTTGTGTGGTTTGAACAAGGGTGGAGTGCAGGAAAGGATGACGACGGGGAATTGAGTTCTCCGGGAAGACTGCTTAGAAGTTTACCACAATGGAGTAAAGTAAGTAAAGATAAGTCTCTCCGGAGGGTCTTAGTAAGATAGATTTTCACGGGGAGGAGGTCTTGTTGGGGGAAGAATGGTGAAAGATAGGAGAAAGGACCGAATTACAAAAATTGTAGTGGAAGTGGATCTTTTGATTATAAATGAAAGATTAGTAGGTAGAGGAGGAATCTTGTACCTGAAACCAAGTGACAATATGAGAACCGTCGATTGTTTCATCGACTATGTGTCATCTCGAAGTCACGTGTAATCATTTTACTTTCCTACTTACTAACTGACTACCTTACTTCTTGGTGACGTTAATTGGACGGAGGTTCCACTGTCTCGGTTGCCCCATTTCCATATTCCAAAAGTTTGGTTTAGACCCACATACTTTTGTTAGGTATTTATGCTTACACGTAATACCCACATTGTCTTGAATAACTCGTCGTCCGTCCTATTTGACGAGAGAGTTCTCTCAACTATCACGTGTAGAGTGAATGTGACTCTCGAATTTTAATCGGTACCACCATTATGAATTTGGTATCCTTAACCGTTTGTGATGTTTTAGTCCGAATAAAAACAGTCTCTCGGACTGGCAATCGTGTAGTGACCAGGATGGGTCTCTCTGTGTGCAAGGTCATGAGTCGAACTACCGGTTCGGACGCCTGGACAGTAGGCTACTCGACCTATGTTTGACTTCCTCTCGTTAACCCTGTGTAGTCATCTTACCCTCCTAACTGGGTATAGGAGGAGACCCTACAGGTGGGTCACCCCGACTTGTAGATGGGACGGGGCGTACTCTACAGATTGGGATTGTGTCCACATGTCCGCCTGTGCACGCACACAACACACAATCGGTACGAAGGGAGGACGGGGTGTACTTGACACCCCTTTGACGGGGGTAGGAACCAGAACCCCCACTTTATGTCCTGAAGTCCGAGTTGGACTTTCTGTCTGGGTGCTTTCCTGAAAGTCAATGGACTCAGTTATTTAGAGGGAGAGGAAGTGAGTGTTGGCGTACTATAAAAGATTTCTGTCCTGTGTTTTATCGTGTTCGGGTTCGTATTCTTGCTCATTTACTTCATGGACGAGTTCCGGTGTTCACTGTCTTACTTTTTTCGTCGTCATTTCCAATAAAGTGTCAACCACCAAGATCCCAAATAAGAAACAGATTTGTAAAAACGAATTTAAAATCAATGTGACAGAAAAGGTTGATTTTTTAGGTATTGTGTACCCAATCTCAATTCCAAGGATGAGACAAAGATTTGACAAAAGAGTATGTGGTCTTTCTTCTATATATTCTTTATGGGAGTTTAATTATCGCTTAATTTGACCGTCTCGACTAAATTTATGGTATATAAATTTCTTTCCTTTTTTTAGAGAACATTGTTTCTAACGATATCGTGTAATTAATATTCCAAAGACTGTCTAAAAATATTGAGGTTGTGCCTCTAAATTTTAATGGAAGGGTCAACAAAGAAAATCGGTAATTACAGAAGTCATCCCCCTGTACAACTGGAAATTCAAACTTGGTTAAGTCCTTTTACGGGCTTAAGAGTAAGCTCAAGAAAGTGTTTCTTGACAAGAAATCTGTGTTATATTGAAATAGAAGAATACCCACGAAATATGGTCGGAGTGTTACCGTACATTTCAAAAACTTTGTTTAGTTTTTTATTATCTTGTTCCCCGTGATCATTCAGTGACCAACTTTATCTTCAAATCCGGAGACGAAACAAAATGATGGTTAAAACCGATTTCCCATGTGAGAAAGTAAAGGTCAAAGGAAATACCGTTTTCTCTCTTAATTTTAGACATAGTCCTAGTGATCCGAAGGTTTTGGGACGGGTGACTGTCAGAAATGTCCGTCGGGACAAGGGCAAGGGGTGGCCAACAGATGTTTCATCTGTCGTAAGAGGGGTTTCGTAAGGTGTGTGGAGTCACGATGTCTTCTTAGACGTTAAAACGTCTCTTGAGTCTTCACACCCAATGGACCTTGTTGGATACCTTAAAGTCACTTTTCACGAGTCTTCTGAGAAGGACTTTACGGGAGAAATCCTGGTGTCAGGAAACTCGAAAAGGTTCAAAGGGATAGAGGAGGGAAGGGGTGTAGGGACAGGGACCGGACGACAAGGATATATGGTCCTGTGACCGTCTGTACTTCGGTAGTTTTCTGAGGTACACAAGACACTCCCGGAGAGTTACGTTACGGGTATACTATAAGTCTATACTCGACGAAAAGGTGAATGAATCACTAGAGAAAGGTGAGACATGTCCGTAAGTCTGGTAGAAAAATCAGACCAGTGTCGGGTAGATGTAAAGTGTTACGGATAGGAAGAAGACGAAATGTTTATTGGTCTTTGTAGGGGTTTTTCACTTCGACCTTGGAAATTGAACTACGGGGAGACTTGGATGTAACACGAAAAGAAGGTATCGATTTGAAGTGCTATCCTAACAGTTTTATGAGAACACACCTGGGTCCCTTCCTTCCCCTCCCACCCTACTTAGCCCTCTAATCCAAACTGTATTTATGGTGTACGGTTTATCTGTCGATCACCCTTCGAAGACCTGTCATGTCCCTCGAGTCGAGTCAGGACGCTACTGGATCCCCTCACCTTATCCCTCTCCACCTCCACGTTCTCTCCCCCCCGGACACATATGTATACTGACTCCGTGAAACGACGTGTCGTCTTCGATTGTGTAACATTTCGTTAATAGGAGGTTAATTTTTTATTTATTTCATCCCTGACTCCTAGGGTTCGTCACCTAGACCCGTCCTCGGTACTATGTTATCTTGTTTAGTGTGACCGGTTGTGGACGGTCCGGGTGACGTGGAACCAAAGACAGGTGTAGGGAGGTGACGTGGACAAGAGTGGTTCTGGCTGTCTGCGATTTAGGTTGCGCGGACACCTCATAAAACAATAGACTTAGGTACACGTCACACTTAGTAGTATGTATAATCTTATACTCCTTAAACCTCCTTAGAAGCGTATGTCTCACAGAAAGTAACAGAAGTTACGTGCAAAACTCTATATATTACCAATCTTTATTACCAATCTTTACAAATTTTAATCACCTCGCCAAAATTTAGTTGTGACACCAAGAGGTCGTTGGAGACACAGTCAGGACGGAACGAGAGATCGACCCTTGACGGAGAGAAGTCTGTCTTTAAACCTTACACCTGACAACGACGTCGGTGTGGCAACTACAGTTACGTTTGTGTGTAAAGACGTACCAAAAGTAATAAAACATGTAAGGTACCACAGAGAACCACCGAACAAATAAATCGTAATATAGTATTCGTAAAGGGTCCAACGGGTTATGGTAGAGATTAATGGTAAATTTACCGACGTATTATAAGGTGATTCACCTACTCAGTACTAAATGACTTGATAATGGTATGACAGTCCGTAAATACAACGAAGGTCAAAAACGATGGTATTTAACGGGACGTCTATCGAAAACGGATCCAAACCTAATTAAGGAATACTATTAAAGAGGGTATAATCTAGTGACCCAATCTCTCATACTTGGTAAAAATTCCGGAGACCATGTGTAAAGTTTAAGGAAGGTTTTCCTAATAGATAGACATGACACGGTCGTTGCACACACACACCCCACCCCACCACCCCCTCATTTTATGGGGACTCTTGACTGGTTCACACACGAGACTTGTCACACCTTAGGACTTACCTGTTCGTCGTCACCCTCAACTCTCATGTCCCATAAAATTACCTAATATTTGGACATTATTCTCAGAGAAACTACCTCCTAATGTGTAGCAGGGGGACCAGGGAGAAGAGGGAGTGGTCACGGACGATCCTGTAGTAAATTTCTTGATGATTTCCCCCTGAAGGGACCACCAAGTCGTCAATTCTCAGGTGGAACGTTACATCCCCTGTGGTCAAGGTAGGGACCCGCCCCTTGATTCTAAGATGTACGGTGTCCCGTTAATTCGGGTGTACACCGTTTCTAGGGTCCACGACGTTGATTCTGGATTGCGACGTGGTGGGGGGTGATGTGGATGTGGGTGTGGGTGTGGGTGTGGGTGTGGGTGTGGGTGTGGGTGTGGCGGTGATTCTTCCGAGAAATGCCGTTCGTCCTTAGTTGAAAGGATATTGGGCTTCGGTGTCGTACTCGTTACACTTTCATGAAGAGGGAGAACACCCTCGGTCATTTCCGACTTCTCCACTGAGAAAGGTCCCCTCTCTCTTAGACGTCTATCGAACCCACTCAGTAAGTACTGACTGCCAGGGAACTCTTCTTGGGTCTCGTCAACCTAGTTCGTCGGTATCTGGTCTTCACTATTCCTCTCAGTTCGTTTCCTCTCCCATCGTACCGTCCTACCAGGACACACAGACCCTTCTGGACCGTAGGTGTTTCCCTCGTACGGTCAGGGTCACGGGGGAAATGGTTGGTACGTCGAAGTAAGACTGAGGGGTCGAAGAGACTCGGGGGAGAATAGACTCCCCTGTACCTGTGGACAGAGTGTCGACCACACTCCGATTCGTCCGACTTGTCGACTCGAACGGGACCTTCTGGGTTCCTGGGTGTTTATCGTACTGTGGTCTGTCAGACGGGAAGTCGTTACGAGACCGGATTTGGTGTAGATTTGTACAGACCCTCAAACTGAGCATCTTTGTTCACTCACAGTTTACTGGAGACAGAGATGTTCCGACGGTGAGTCTTCTCCTAGGTGTGTGAGGAACTCCGGGTTGTTTCGTCCTGATTCCAGTGTCCCAATTTCAACCTCCCGAAGTCCAAACCCGAGTCTTACTCTTGAAAGATGGATCCAGTCATGTGAGGAAGTGTGGTGTGATATCCTTACTGTGGTCTGATAAATGGTTCATTCTAGTTAGGCATCTCTTCGAGACTAGGAATAGTCGACATACTAGAACCCTCTTAATAAATTCAAGAAAGTCAGAGTCAATAAGTAAATACCGATTCAACGATTCAGTGAAGTCAGCACAGACTGAGACACACTGGAGTATCTCTCGTCGGGTGGTCCGAGGGGACAGGGACCCTAAGAGGTCCGCTCTTGTGACCTCACCCAACGGTAAAGGAAGAGGTTACGTACTTTCACTTTCCACTTTCACTTCAGTGAGTCAGTACAGGTTGAATCGCTGGGGTACGTGACGTCGGATGGTCCGAGGAGGTAGGTACCTTAAAAGGTCCGTTCTCATGACCTCACCCCACGGTAACGGAAAAGGTAAGTAAACAATTTCCTCCTATTTTTTACGGATGTGACCTTCGAAAATACCTTCTATTCCCATAATTAGTGTCGGTACTACCTACTGTTATTGTTCTTTTTATTATTACCGTTTGTGAAGAACTCAATTATACTATTTAAACGTGACTCTATTTAATTCCCTAAAGTATGTAATAGAGTAAATTAGGAATTTTATCAGAGGACCCCATTCTTCAAAGTCATACACCGTAGTACTGACTCCACGGACCACTTACTATTGATCATAATACTAGAAGTTATGATTATTAAGTGTTTCTCCTTGTCGGGTTAATCAATCACCTTCTGACCCTGACAACTTTACTCATAACGGAGTCCCTGGACGCGAGGGGATCCTCTAAATAACTTATATGGTTTTACCACGACTAATACAGTTATTGATATGTATAGGTTCGATACTATGGACATTGACACGTGAAGGAAGGTGAGCCTACAACCCGAATCAGTCCACTGAATAAAACCGGTTACCCTGTTCTCGTTCGAAATACGTGTACGTTCGGACTTTTTCACGAAGACGTAAAGAGGAAGGAGAGTACCTGGGGACGAAGGTGTACTCTTGTTTGATCGGACAACCTCCTACAGTCCGGTCCACCTCGTTTCACCTCAGTGAGGTCGATTCCGACGAGATACGGTAAATCGATGTGGTCTGATCGGTCGACTAGTTCTCCAGATAGTCGGTCCCAACCGGATCCAGTCATCCTACAAGGTCTGTTTATGTCTGGGTACTCGTTTTTATTTACAATCACACACAGTGACTCTAAAATTACAAAGACAATACGTCGTAATAATACCGTCATCGACTGATTATGTTGGTCAAGAAAATCGAGTGTCTGTGAAAAAGGACGTATTATTATTAGTGTAGACCATTTGTTTGTGAAGGGGTATGTTAAATGTAACTAACATAGTAAATACGAAGTGTGTTTTTGGATACCCCGTGTACAATAGTAATGAATGTGACGTCTTACTTTTTTATTAAATTTATGGAACGGGTTCGAGTTTGTCATTCAGTACCTCCGTTCAAAACTTGGACTCATCGACAGAATTCTCGGGAGTGTGGGTTGGTTACCGAACACATGTGATGTTCTGTCGAGGAGTTTGGTTCGACGTGACATCTTCGTCAACGTCCGAGGGGAGTAGTCCGGTCCCTGACACTTAGTTCCGGACGATGGAAGAAGAGACTCGAACACCGAGGTAGAGTGAGAAACTCTTCCACGAGACCCTAATCTCTTGTACGAGCCCTGTCCTTTAGAAGATGACTGTGTTCTAGGTTTCGATTTCCCGACGTCCATCTCTCGTCATACATGAGAAGTACTACGTCTCGAACCGTTTAGGATCGACACACTCCACGTACTCCCCCGGGACCCCCAGGACTGAGACGTGAAGACGAGAACCATTTCGAGGTTCTTAGGTACTCATTCAGAAGGTGACCGACTCGTCCAATTTTATAATCGTCATGATAAGAGTGGGTCTGGACTCGTAGACAGAAAGACTGGAAACACTGACGGAAAAGACCCAAGGACGTCGGAAAGATATTAGATAGGATGTGGAGTCCGGTCTCTTAGAAGGGGTTTACGTGTGGTCGTGTGCGGTGAGAGATGAACATATAGACGTTACACAGGGACTCGACTTATGTCGTGAGTTCAGGGGAGGACTACACCGTAGTCTTCTACGAGGGACCTGATGGGATCTTCTTTCCCATCTAACAGGGAAACAAACACAAGTATGAAGAGAATGACCAAGTTTGTGAGAAGTGCTGGTGCAGTCTGAGAGTAGATTCGTCCCACATAGACCCATGTCTATGTCCTTGTCCCCGACACCCTACCCCATCTCCTATTCGAAAGGATGTGTCTTTCGGTACCACTCCCGATACAGAGGGAAGACCGGTACTAGGGACTCATGTCTGAGTGGTTCACCAGAACTCACATGGGGCTCTCGGACTGGGACTCTCGTTCGTCCCCACAGACCCTACGTCCGATTTGTCCCTCGGGTCGAGGTGTACGTACTTTCTGGGTCCTATTACTAATGATCAACTAAATGTGACGGAATTAGTGTCGTGAATGAGGGATTATTGAACGTTTGGGAACACGGAGTGTCTAATGATTGATACACGAACAGGTAGTGGAGTATACTCCAGGTCGTCTTCGGCACGGTAGTAAAGGTACTGTATCGCTTCCTCTCATTCTGGATCCCTTCAAGTCTTGGAACGATCCAGTTGGTCTTCTGTCTGGATTCCGAGTACACCACAAAAGGAGTAGAGTAATGGGGGTTCAATTATTCAGATGTTGAAGTACCAGTACGTTTGATAGCTCGTCTCAGATGACGTAACATCTTTGACCGTTGTTTAGAAAATTTGACCTTTTCGGGTATTGACCTCTTGACGATCATCACTCTCTTTTCCCTCATACTGTCTGCGAGGTCCTGGAATGGGTAGCGGACCTCCAGTGTCCGTCGGACAATGTCCCCAGCGAGACGGACTCCCCCTCCCCAAGTGTGACTCCTTTATGCGAGTTGGGACCCGACTCGTCTTCATAACCCTTCAAGTGGGAGGTCCTCATTGGGAGTAGGTTACACGGTGCCGGTACCCTCCTCTTTGAGATTGGAAGATGTCAAATACACAGGGCGTCCTGGGGGTTCACCCCTGTCCGGAGTCAACCAGTGTCAACATTGGGTGGATCGGTAGGTACATAATTGTACGGGAAATAACGGAATAAGGGAGGCAGAGGAAGAGGTGAAACAGTGACCTAAAACCTTTAGTGGAGGGTTCTTTTGATGGACTTAGGTTTATTCCTAGACAAAGATACTCTTTAGATGTATTCTATATCTCTTTACCCGAAGGATAGTTTCTCCTTTAGACCCGACTTTTTGTAGGACCCCTCCGTTTCACTCATCTCCTTTGATCACATTTTTTCTAATCCAGTGACCCCAGAGACTCTCATTTCGTTTCGATGGATTGTCCTTTATCATACATTGACGGTGAACCACAGTAGTATGGATATAAAGTCTACTGTATATAGACACACTCCCTCACCCCTCCCTACCTCCCTCTCTATTACAGAACCCATAATGGATCATTGATTCGGTTGTTTTGACCTTACTACTTGTAGTCACTTAAAGTGTCCTTGTATGATTTTTACGACGTCATGTCAGAGGGATTCCGCTCCGTGATTGTGACACGGGCCGTGTATCACTGGTGTACTATTCTTAATAAGTAGTGACATCATCCACACCACAAGGATCTCTAAGAGAAATGCCCCGGTGACGTGTTGAGGATGACCGGTGCTATTGTACACGGATTCTCTGGTGTCGAAGGGTGGTGGTGTGAATGGGGTGAGACCCTTTACGGAAGTCCACTGCCTCAGCGGAGCGGGCCCTTCATGGTAGGGCAGAGATCCACTGGATGTGGTTGTAGTCTGGTTATGTCCAAGACGTTTCGACTGGGGAACGACCCACGCCACTTCCCCGTTGAGACGTCACACGAAATACAGGGTATTCGGTTTAGGTCAAACGTGAACAAAAATGTTCACGACCGTGTATCGGTGGGTAAGGCAATCCACAACAGACACCGACTAAAAGACGATGTTGTCGTCAATTCCTTAACGTCGAGTCCGACAGACCAGGCGTTTCGAATTCCATAAGTGAATGACCGAGAAATGTCTTCAAACGGGGGTAGAGGAGATCACGACGTCACAGGTTATGTCGTCGGTGAGTGATAGACATTCATAAATTTAACTTTAATTTATTTTAATTATAAAGTCAAGGAGTCGGTGTGACTAGTGTAACGTTTACGAGTCGACAGCAGTGTACACCGAGACGATGACCTGTTGTGTCTCCCGTAAGAGTCACAGTGTCCTTCAACTGTC
Source organism: Capra ibex (assembly GCA_006410555.1). Taxonomy (NCBI): domain Eukaryota; kingdom Metazoa; phylum Chordata; class Mammalia; order Artiodactyla; family Bovidae; genus Capra; species Capra ibex. The sequence continues at coordinate 53,123,748 of SJYO01045292.1, forward strand.
CTGACGGAAATCAAGTGTCTAGTCCACTTCCGATCTGTAAGGGACTAGTGTAAGAATGGGAGGGGGAAGGTACAGGAGAAGGGAGGAAGGGAATGTCCAGGGAGGAAGTTATTTAGTCTTCATAGACGTTGGGATGAAGTTCGAGTCGAAGATCCCTTCGACTGTAACTATAGGAACATAACGTAGGTGTGTAGGTAAAGAAGAAGGGACTCTCGATGATTCAGTGTCCCCTCTTACAGTCGCAGGGGGGATTTAGAGATCGGGGGTCGTGTCTCGTCAGTAAGTTGTTCATGTCTCGCTTATTTAGTCCATTTATTTACCAGGGGAGTGTACGACATGAGGCCCACGGATCGGTTGTCGGGTCTGGAGGAGAACTGAACGAGGATGTCGTCTAAATTCGATTTAAAGAGTCGGTAAGTCGGAACAGGTCTTCAGGCCGACACTGTCGATTATTTGTTTTGGAAAGTTAAACGTTCAGAGGGACTTAGAACCGACAGCTTCTCCGGTCTAGGAGTCCTACGAAGTGTGGATCTAGAATCAGGAGTCGGGGAACTGGAGTGGTTACGTCTGTAAGGCGGGAGCCACGGAGACTCTCCGTCCTTTGTTCTTTTCCCTCCGACACAGACAGGCGTGGAAGAACTTGGGTGATTGTTCCTGTCGCAGACACTGTGGTCGGCTACGAGTAATTCGGTTCCGAGAACACCGGTCAAGAGAGTCTAAAGTCCTAGTCCTTTGTTCTGATAGAACTAAAGACGAAAATAGTGTTCTAAAACGTATAATGTAGACTCAACCAGTCTCCTTTTTGTTTAGTCATTCATTATAGTTTGCCTCCTAAAAGAGGAGACTCAATTCGAAGACCGGAGGTTCTTTGAAGACCGAGGAGTAGTACCATACATGTTGTGGACGCTCGTCGCCGAGTCGCCCGAAAGGAGTCTCGGGTCGATTCTTGTGAGAGGAGGCTACGACACGTGTTCTGCGACTGGGACTTCAACACACCCCAAACACACTGTGAGAAGGTGTCGGGGGTGTGCAGACCCCGGACATCAAAATTGACCGACCCAACAGCCGTCGGTATAACTTTCGTCTCGGTAACGCCCTGTTTTACCGGGTCATTCTCGACTATGGGGACGGGGAGGACAACCCCCAGGAAGTATTTGCATGAAGTAATTCTTTTTTCCTCCACAACCCCAGAAGGGACGAGGACGTGGTGGCAAGGTCGAGAGGTTCTGAGGAAAACAGGAGGGTCGTCTATTCCGGACCGTCTTTCTCTTCGGGAGTGTTCTGGTCAGCCGGAGTCGTTGGAAAACAGAGTATGATTTCGTGAACAATTACAAATGTTACCGCCATCCTTCTGCCGTGAGTCCACTCCTCTTTGTAAGTTTGGTGTCGTTGCGATTTGCCTCAAGTAATTGCATGTAAGAATGGATCAACTTCGGGTTGCGATGTCTTCATCGACGTCCAAGAAACCTCAGTTTTTCTATGTCAGTGACCGATTCCTTTGAAAAATCAGGATACCAATATGCACTTTCGTTGACTTGTCTGGTATCCAAATTCAAAGTAAACGACGTTCTTCATAAAAGGAGGAATTGACATCTCAAGAGGGCCTTCAGGGTGGGTGGTAAGACGAATGTAGAGTAACCAGTCTTGAACCAGTACACCGGAGTGGGTCGACGTTCGCCACGACCCTTTATGTCGGTTTTAGTCAAGACTAGAGTCCTTCCTTCCACTCTTGTTTGTAACCCATCCCTTGATCGTCAGGGAAGATGGACCAATTAAAGCAAAAAAATTAACCACTAGTTTTTTACGTCTCCTTAATTCTTCGAACGGGTTCCTTTGTCATCTTGGTCCTGACCTTTAGGTCCAAAAGGATGGCTTATAGGATAAGGGACGGTTAACGAAAGGATTGTCTCCCGAAGGACTTGACAACTCCGAAAGTGTCTTCAGTGACTGTCTCTGGTAATTGTTTCCTCATAACAAGGAGGGAGGATATGTTGGGGGTGGGGGCAGGTAGAGGGGTTCGAATAGTCCCAGGACTTTTTAGTCGGAGTCAAAATTTTATTTAGACAGTGGAGGTAGTTAGTACTTTTTGTTAGCCAGTGACCCGACGTCCCCACCTCCGATACAGTTTAGTCCCTAACCTGATTTAACCTTAACTGGTCACCTAAGTCAGGTTGGTAGTAGAACTGTCAAGGTCTCTGTCAGCTTCTCCGGTCCCAACGAAAATAACGGACGACGAACACAAAGACAGAACCGCGATGTCGCTGTTATTTTTTCTCCAGTAGAGGAAGCGACGAGACTCTAGGGGCTCTTATCAATACGTTTCTATTTCGTCTTCTCTTTTTTGGTTAAAGGAAGGTTATAAAAATCGAAGAATCCTTTTGTTGATGTCACTTCTTTTATAAGTAGAGACGGTGACACTGTTTCTTACTGATCCTATATTTCGTTTACGTTACTCCGGAGTACATGTCACTCTTTTATTGTGTTAAATCTCTGGGGTCACTGTGACTTAAAGAACTCCTTCACACACATGAAGGTAAAGAGACCACTTGGAGGGGTCTTTCTGGGGGTTCGTGTATTTCCGGTGAAATAAGGAAATGAAAAGTTTACCCAGGAAAATGTATACGTTGATTTACCGAGAATATAGACCTACCACAATCTAATGTTTCCTAAGATATACGTTTTTTTTTTTTTTTGAAGTATTCCTTTCACCCAAAATGAATATAGTAACACTTTCTTATCTTATTTACGGAAATTTCTCTGTTTCAGGTTGTCCCTACTGCGACGTACTCTGTTGTCTTTTTATAATTTGACCTAGTATGTCCTTACTTACTTGTGGAAGTTTGGAGTGACGAGTGGTTTCGGTGTAAGTTCTTTTGTATCCGTACGATATCTTAACTAAGGATTGTAGTCTTGGTTAATCGTCAGTAAATGGAACAGACACGGTTGTTGACGCGGTCCATACAAGTATTTACCACAGGTAAATCAGGAACAAGGTTCAGATACTCCGTCAGTGTGAAATAAGGGTAAAATATCTACTCTTTCGTTTTCGAGTTTCTCTAATCGTTGTGAATAATTCCCTGATTCCGTTCCCGTCCAGACTTTGGGTGAGCAACACTGACGTTTAGGTCACTCCTAAGAGACGCAACCTCTCGTCGGAGGAAAGATCTTCCAATGACTGTTATAAGTTCACTCCACTATGACATCTCGGCCCTGTCTGGTCTCCGAAGTAGGTCACAAGTCTCGAACCCAGACGGGAGTGATCGAATAATCACCTGTTCACTGAAGGAAGAGACTCAAAGAAGGAGTAAAACTTTTTGCCGGACTATTATGGAGAGGTTCACGATAATTACCAATTAATCTCTTACTCCTTTTTACGGACGGTATATAAGCTAAAGATAAGATAAGATTACTGTTTTTACCGGGTCCTTTGTAAGTAATACTTTAGTCCTGTGAACCTCTCTGAGGAAACCCCCTTGACATACAAGACTTGACATGACGGCAAACGCACTACCCTGGCGAGTAATCAGGTCGTTTAGGAGAGGTTTATGAACGAGTAACAGTCCGACACTACCCGTGAGTCCCTGGTCTCGAAGTTTCTGTGCTCCAGGGACGGTAACTCCTTAGACGACTCCCCGTCACGCGTCTCAGAGACACCAGTGACTAACGGTCGGACACAGGTCACTTCCGGTGGCACTGAGTGTCCTACCGAGAACAGGGGTGGACGGTGGGTCTAGTCACAGGACGAAGGGTGGACCTTGCCGTCGGAGTGGGAGTTGTGCACTAGGGGTCCCGGAGACCCTTTGATGTAAGTCACGAGAGTCGTGGCGGGGACGGGGGTACGGAAAGACAAGACGGTACATTCGGTGCCTCCTGAAACTACGGGTTCCTCGGAGACTCCAGTCCGTTTCAGTTCCCGGACTAGAGAATTGGTTCGGGGAGTGGAGCGGTTCGGGGAACCGAGAATTGGTTCTAGCGAGTGGAACCACAGAAGAAAAGGTGGAAACACAGTGTGACGAATCACGCCTCAAAGACTCGTCGCACAGGAAGACAAGTGTACCCCACACGTTCTACCTTACTAGATTTTACCCAGACCCTTATCAGTACGGCTCGGGACTCGTGGGATTTTTTCCGTTTGAGGAGGTGTGACGGGAAGAGGTATTACTGACGGGGGTCCTGGTGGGTCGCTACGAGAAGGTTGATTGTTGTACCTCTCGGATGTGAACCACGTTTCAAGACATGAAATACACTCCCCAGTCGTCCCTCGTTCTGATTGTGAAAGAATCGGGACTCCTCAAATACCGTAGTTTATAGTGTCCTGACTCACCAGTCCCCTTTTTTTATTTCCATCCACCAGAATATTAGTCTTCCACTTTTGTGCACCGTTATCCGTCGATCCCTCATTCCCCGACGTCCAGTTCCAGTTGTCCTTTGGGTTCCAACAGCTAGTATAAGTGCCCGGTCAGATCAAAACCTCGGGAGGAAGTATAGTGTAATTCTACGTGGAGGTAAGGTGGAGGTTGTATTTCATATTAAAAAACAGTATTTTAATAAAACTTTATAAAATATTTATTAAAACGGGATTAAACCGAGGGTTATAACAATAATAACCGAGTTATAATAAACCGAGGGTCATTGTCATTAATTCTAAGCCCGTGCTGACTCGCTGAAGTGAAAGTGAAAAGTGAAAGTACGTAACCTCTTCCTTTACCGTTGGGCGAGGTCATAAGAACGGACCTCTTAGGGTCCCTGTCTCCTCGGATCACCCGACGACAGATACCACAGCGTGTCTCAGCCTGTGTTGACTTCGTTGAATCGTCGTCGTTGTCATTGAATAATGGATACGAAAGACGTTGGTAAAACAAGGAACCCCTTAAGATTCAGAAACTCTTTTCGATCGGATATCAAATAACGATTTACATTATTGTAAAAACTTGTCACTTAACTGATGTGTGTGTGTGTACACACATACATACATACGTACGAATCAGTGAGTCAGCACAGGCTAGGAAACGTTAGGGTACCTGAAATCGGAGGGTCCTAGGAGACAGGTACCTTAAGAGATCGGTTTTTGTGACCTCACCCATCGGTAAGGAAAGAGGTCCCCTAGAAGGATTGGGTTCCTAGTTTGGGTCCAGAGGACGTAACGTCCGTCTACGAAATAGTAGACTCGGTGGTCCCTTCTATATACACACACACACGCACACATTTTGTATCCGTACGTCTATATAAAGTATCTATATCTTAATTTCCGACTAATCGAAGTTATGTCAAAAGGATGTGTAAAAACTCGGTAATTTAACGAAAAGGTCAGAAGTTTGTAAGGACTTTAGAGGACCGGTGTCACAGTTCCTACTTTTCCTCGAACCTTTCCGTCCACCCGTCCTGTCCCTTCCAACCCTCTCGAACATTTCCCGGGACTCACCGTCTGTCCCATACCTCCAGTGAGATTCCCGACACCCCCCTGTTCCCCTACTACATTTGTTCCCTTCTTTATTGCGGTCCAGACACAACCTCGTCAGTAGTGACAACAGGGTACCTCCTACCTGCCACCCCTCCTGTACGTCGCCCCTCTCCGGCCCGACACTCACCCTTGTCCTTCCTCTCCGATCACTCGTCTAGGTTTCCTCTCTTCTCCTCCGGGGAGGGTCGTGCCACTCACATGCCCACCTCTTCAGTCTAGTAGGTCTGTCCGTCCGTCCCTCCCCTGAATCCGTCGCTTAGAGACTTTCGAGGTCACCTTGTTCCTTCTCCGTGTCACTCTTGTGTCGAGCGGGTTGTGGGCCCCGACGAGAGGGGGAGCCCTATACGAGTGACTCCCATACTTCGAGAAGTCCGGTATCCCAAAGGTACCTCTGTCTCTACCCTTTGTTTTTTCATTTAGAAGTAACGTGAGGGTAGGTTGTGTGGGTCGGTTGTAGTCGGGGGTGGGGGGGGGGTAGTGTTGGAAAGGGAGAATTATGAATGCACAAGTAAGTTCGGAGTACTAGCGAGTTCCTCTACCTGTGACAATAAGACTTAAATGTCTACTCCTTTACTTCCAGGTCTCTTCAAGTCATTGAACGGGTCCCAGTGTGGTGGCGATTCGTCACTCTACTAGTAAACTTAGACCTTTTAGTGTGAGAAGGGTGTTATGGAACAACGAAGGTTTTGGGTGATTGCGGTCCCGTTCTTATAGTCATAATTGACCGTAACTTCTTTCTACATGTCTGGTGTAGAATAACATGATTACAGGATACGTAAATTTAAGTAAAGGAGTAAATCAGTAGTACTCGGACAACAGAGTCGTAGTGTTCGGTTACCTAGGTCATTACGGTAAAGACACAGTGAAGGTAAACCAGGAGCACCGTTCTCCCAGACGTCTACGGGGAGGGTAGGACGTTCCCGACCAACTTTACCTAGTTTTTTCATTTTCTATGTCTACGTCATTTTACTTTAATGTAAAACTTTTATGTTGTAACGAATAACCTTTTCTTTACTTTTATTATTAGGTGGGGTCTTTGAATTGTCCAGAGTATTCTGACCATTCTGTTCTAACCTTGATCCATATTTTCGGTCACACTCTGAAGTTGCTTAAGACTACCGTTTCTTATGAGGTCACTACATCCACCTGTCCTCTCATTTTAACCCTTTCTCCCCCGTCTTCGTCCCTTTACCTGTTAAAAGCAAAAAGGATCCGTGAAAATTTTAAAAACAAAGTAAAAATTAACCTCCTATTAATGAAATGTTATAACACAACTAAGGACGAATGTAGTTGTACTTAGTCGGTACCCATGTGTACACAGGAGAGGGAGAACTTGGAGGAAGGGTGGAGGGTGAGGAAGGGTGTCCCGAACCGACAGCGTCTCGTCGCCGAAACCCGAGGGACTCAGTATGTCGTTTAAGGGTGACCGATAGACAAAATGTATGCCATTACATGTGTAAAGTTGCGATGAGAGAGTTTAGTAAGGTGGAAGAGGAAAGGAGTGCACAGGTTTTCAGACAAGAAATACAGGCGTAGAGGAAACGACGGGACGTTTGTCCTACCGACTAGACCACACTCTCCTCCCTCTCTCTCTCCCTTCCTAGAGTCTACTGAAACACTTGAACGTCATCCGTCCGACGACAAATAGTCTGTCTCCGTCCGGTAGAAACCATGAGTCGGAATCATCACTCTACCTATATTCCGTCCATCTTTTTCGTCAATTCACATATCTGGACCTCGAGTCTTCTCTCCACCATTGCACAGGTAGAGAACAACTTCGTTACCCTTGTCCATTTTGTATGGGTCTCTCGTATTATACATTACTTCTCTCTTTACCCGTTCTTCTGTGTCAGGATTCTACCTGGACCTCTGACAGTGTGTCTTACTTAATTCGTCTTTCTCTTTTTGTTTATAGTGTATAAATATATATATATATACATGTTAAATCTTTTTACCATATCTACTAGAATAAACGTTTTGTCTTTGTCCGTGTGTCTATATTTTTTGTTTGTGTACCCGTGGTTCCTCCCTTCGCTCACCATCCTACTTAACCCTCTAACCCCAACTGTATATATGTGGTGACTATGATACATATTTTGTCTATCGCGAAGGGACCATCGGGTCACCATTTCTTAGGTGGACGGTTACGTCCTCTGTGTCCAAACTAGAGACCCAACCCTTCTAGGGGACCTCTTACTTTACTGTTGGGTGAGGTCATAAGAACGGACCTTTTTAAGGTACCAGTCTCCTCGGAACTACCCGATGTCACGTACCCCAGCGTTTCCTCAACCTGTACTGAATCACTGAATTCTTGTTGTTATTGTATTTTATCTATTGATTACTCTTGGACGGTATCGAGTCCCTTGAGATGAGTCACGAGACACCACTGGATGTGACCTTTCTTTAGGTCACATTTGTTACATTGACTAAGTGAAACTACATGTCGTTTTTTTAATTGTGTTGTGACATTTCGTTGATATGAGGTTATTTTTAATTAAAAAATTTTTTCTTTGTGGTTCATGTCTTTAGTCTCCACTCTTTGTGTCCCATATACTAAGTTCTTCGATCTATCTCAAAAGTAAACCTTCGGTCGACTGTCACGTCGGGAGTCCCTCCAGTCCCACCTTTAGAGGGGTGACTGGGGCCATTCTACCTTAAAAAGATCCTATACCTCCGTACCAGCACGAATTTACCTACTTTTCGACTCCTTCTGTCGTTAGGGGATTCCTTTTGTCTCCTTACTTAGACCCTCCCTTTTACAGTCCACGATTTTTAAGTCTCGGACGATTCGGTTCGGATTTCTTTCTATTCTTGGACGTTTATAAACTGTACGCAATTACGGTTGTTCCCTTTCTTAACTAAGACGAGGTTTATTCCCCGGGACTGAACATTCACTACTATTCTTTATTTTCAGTAACTAATAGTCGATGTTTGTGGTTTGGTGAATAAACGACTCAATAACAGAGTCCCTTTACCTCTTCTTGTTTCTCTCCTACATCTGTATATTATCAATATCTACTCTACAGGTTTCTTTGTTTCACCGAGTAGGCGACAACTCCTGTTCCACATTTAACTGGCTTAACACCTTCCTGATAGAGTTTCAGAGCCTCTACGAGTGATTGGGCCGCTGTCCTGTGAAGATCCTTAAATAAGGTCCGTTCTATGATTTATATACACGTCTGTATAAACATAGATTTTCTATAATTATCGTTAAAGAATTTTTAATCTTTTCTGAATTTACAGGTCTTTATCTTCAATCCTATTTTTAGTTACCATGTAGGTATAATTTTCGTATAGTTCTGTACTGAGTTTCGTTTCTGAATTTAGCTTTAAAGGTGAAAGGTGGGGACCGAGTGGACAAGATCCGGAGAGACCGAAGACGGACAAACATAGGGTATTATCAACGAGTATAATTGAGTGGTCACCGGTGGTTCCACGGTCAGGAAAATCTCACGTAGAATGAGCTGGAGGTCCGTCAACTGGTGACAGAGGTAGGGGTTAGAACGACAACGGGGTTTCCCAGGTGCAAAGGGAGAACGGAGAGATCGACAAAGAAGTGCCAGACGAAACGACCGAGACTTAGACGTTGGGTTGGAGTGCTACCACCACCACCACCGTAACAAGTCCCAAGGGAAGAAATAGCGGTGCGGAGTAGATCTGTCTAGTGTAAATGGCGGGATCGAAACCCCCTCCCCTCACTCGAGGACACCTGTTGATACCCGAAGGGAGTACCGAGTCAACCATTTCTTAGACGGACGACACGTTGACGTCCAGGTTAAGGGACCAAGTTAAGGACCCAGCCCTTCTAGGCGACCTCTATCCCTATCCGATGGGTGAGGTGATGGGAACTCGAAGGGAACACCGACTCGATCATTTCTTAGGTGGACGTTACACCCTCTGGACCCAAACTAGGGACCCAACCCTTCTAGGGGACCTCTTCCCTATCCGATGGAAGAGGTCATAAGACCGGACCTCTTTAGTTCCTGACATATCAGGTACCCCAGCGTTTCTCAGTCTGCGCTGAAAGTGAATACGTAACAGATCCCGTGTTCGACAGGACAATAGACTAAGACTAAGATACTCTCGATGAAATGTCGGGACACTCAAAATGTATTTGTCTGTCGTTGTGTCTTATTAAAAACAGATGTCTGTACCTTTACCAAGACAGGGTTCTTCCCTGTTAGAAGAGGGAAGGGTTTCTCTTTTTCTTTCGGTCAAAACGGAGATAAGTGTATAAGGGGAGTTATAAAGAGTAGATATTTACACAGACCAAAAACCTAAAAGGAGATATGACCGACACTGTGAAATGACCAAAGGAGTATTTACTTATTTTAGTACAACTAGAAATGAAGACCTTTCTCAGTACTAAAATGTAAAAGACCTTTTAATAAAAAGTCATCCAAATTCTCGATATATCGTTGTTTCTCGGTTTCTTGGGTATAATATAGAAGGACTGGTGGGAGGTGGAAGGACTAAACATATGTGTGTCTCAACCAACAGAGATAAACGTTATCAATACAAGATATTTCACCGAGACTTAATCGCTTATGACTCAGTAACGAGGATCCGAGGACTCTCGGACCCTATGTTGTAAAAACTGTTTACCAGTTATGTATTGGAACAAAATGTACACCAAAACAAATTTCTATGGAACAAATTACATACAACAATTAAGTAATTGTAACTTGAGTGTCGGTTATCGATATTGAGTGCGAACTCGTATCGGATGGATTGTACGTAGAAAAGATATTCCGTGCAGTGTCGGAAGAACATGAGTCCCTGTCGTGTAACCGTGAGACGAACCCCCAGTAAAATTTGTCTTTTTAGTCGTTGTTTTTCGTGTTTTTACCCCTTTTGTACCGTGATTTATCTGACACTTTTCCTATAACAAATGTCCTTCTCCCGACTCTGTTCTTCCTTCTCGTAGAGAAACAAATGGGACCCTTACACACGTAAACCGTTGAACTTAAAGAGTGGAGAGACGCGTACAGACGTCAACTGGCACTTTTGCGGTACGCATAACTAAAGCCACAATGTAAAATCGTTCCTCTACTTAATCGGTAGTATCTCAGACGTTTATAACTGTCTGTAACACAGACGTAGATGTAGGTTACATGACGTGTGGAAGGGAATCAAAGTCCTAGGTACTTTTGGGTCTCATACGGATAAAATAAGGAGTACATTGGATGGAGGATGGGTAAACGTAAATAACTTCATTTTTTATCATTCACGTGTTCTCTTGCAAGTAAGTCAAGTCAGCGAGTCAGCGCAGACTGAGACGCTGGGGTACTTAGCGTCGTGCGGTCTGGAGGGACAGGTAGTGGTAGAGGGCCCCAAGTGAGTCCGAGTGCAGGTAGCTCAGGCACTACGGTAGGTCGGTAGAGTAGGAGCCAGCAGGGGAAGAGGAGGACGGGGGTTAGGGAGGGTCGTAGTCCCAGAAAAGGTTACTCAGTTGAGAAGCGTACTCCACCGGTATCATGACCTCAAAGTCGAAGTCGTAGTAAGGAAGGTTTCTTTAGGGTCCCGACTAGAGGAAGTCTTACCTGACCAACCCAGAGGAACGTCAGGTTGCCTGAGAGTTCTCAGAAGAGGTTGTGGTGTCAAGTTTTCGTAGTTAAGAAGCCGTGAGTCGAAAGAAGTGTCAGGTTGAGAGTGTAGGTATGTACTGGTGACCTTTTTGGTATCGGAACTGATCTACCTGGAAACAACCGTTTCATTACAGAGACGAAAACTTATACGATAGATCCAACCAGTATTGAAAAGAAGGTTCCTCATTCGCAGAAAATTAAAGTACCGACGTTAGTGGTAGACGTCACTAAAACTTCAGGTTTCCTTACAAGTAATATGTACCGATTTATTTCTTTAGTCAATCTCTTGTGCATGTACAACCGAATTAAAATACGTTTCTCTACACATATAGACGTAATTTTTTGTTTTTGTTCGGTAACCTTCTCAATGTGGTTTTAAATCTCATCAATAGAGGTTCACCACCCCAATACCCACTAAATATGTAATAAAATCACAAACATCCATAGAGGGTTTTATTTTTGTTACTTTGTGTAAAGAAAATAGTAATGATGTTTTACGGTACTTTTACACTTCTCGACGGGATTAAAGGGTGGTACATGTCTTCACAGACTTGTTAGAGTCCCTGGTCTCAGAGAGATTGAACGTTCGTTTGTAGAACCAGTCGTAGGGTAAGTATACTGTTCCAAGTACCGAATAGGGGTCTCCCGGTCGTGAGAGGATCCATTATAGAAAGTAGACCATAGAAACTTTTATACACCGGTCTTAATTCAAATTGTGAGAACAGTATAATATGCCATAGGGTGCCGGGTCAGTAAGACTTAGGATTTAAGGGGTACTGAAGGTTTTGTCGCCTCATCTACCTACACGTGAGTAGAAGAGGAGGTTGTTTTTGACGTTGACCGTAGACTTGTTGGTAGTTGTCCACCTACGACCTTGGGTGGTTTATTTCTATGGGGTGCAGGTTTCTGTTTCCTCTTCGGTGTTACTTTACCACGTTAGTGTCATTTTAAGGGTATTATATCTTATAGTAAGTAAGAATCACTGTAGATTAATTCCTACGTACGAGTGGGGACGAAGTTTGAAGTCGGTCTGTGACTTCACTTTACGTTTTCTGGCAGAAGTCCCACAAGTCTCAGATTCAGTCAAGCTTTGTCACCCTACCGAGAATTGACGGACGATCTCCGGAAATCGACGGATTCGACGGTTACCGAAAATAATTTACGTAACCTCACCCACGTCTCTAGGTCCGTGTATGTCATGGTTAGTATTTTCCGTTAATACCTAGTGTAATGACTGAAGAAAGAAGAACCCCTATAAGGAGACCCGAGTTAAAGTAACACAAATCAAGTATATGGTAGGATTCATATTTATCAGACCCAATTGAAATTTACCTAAAAGACGAATTGGAAGTTTAATTTTTTTTTTTCTTAGTTAATTAGTCTTGAGGACGGAGGAGGGTAATGGGGAGGTGGAAAGGGGGTTCGATAGTCCATTTAGGTTCTAAGTGTCGTGTGACTTTGGAAGTTGTCACCGGTCTCCCGTCCTAAGTATTCAGACCCTAGTCTTCTACAATACAGTGTCAATAGGGTTCTAGACTCTATATGCCTTCCAGAATGTTGAAGACTCTCAAAGACACAGGGGGTCTCATTTTACCACCACTAATAGGTCCAATCAGAGTCTCAGTGTCACTCCTAGTTGTCTCTATTACAAATATTTTCCGAGGGTCTTCTATCGTAGTATTTCCTAAATGTTTGTGTCCACCATGACCAGTGGACGTGTCCTGACCACAAAAGGAGGGTTTCACTCAAAGGACTTAACACCAGACCTACAGACGGGACGGTAGTACGATTCAGATCTCTACGCGTCAATCCCGGGAGGAAGGAGACTTTCCCAAACAAACTGTGTGAAAGAAGCCCAGTCCGAGGGTCGAAGGAAGGGTAGAGGTATTTATTAAGGGAGGAGGGGAGGGGTCAGGAGCACCGAACGACGACGAGTCAGCACAAACTGAGAAAACGTTGAAGTACCAGATATCGGGTAGTCCGGGGAGACACGTACCCTAAAAAGGTCGTTCTTGTGACCTCACCCAACGGTACGGGAGGAGGTCTCCTAGAAGGTCTGGGTCCCTAACTTGGGTAAAGAGGATGTACCGTCCGTCTAAGAACTGTAGACTTTAGGAGTTTGTTAAAGTTTGGATTGACATAGGGTTTCTCGTTGTGTTTCGGGTATAATTAATTACTCAAGTTACATTTGGTACTTTGACAATCTTTATGGTTGAACCATTATCAAAAATTAGTAATGAGTTGCGGAACAACCCAGTACATTTGAAAACAAGTACATAAAAAGACCAAAAGATTTTAAAGACGACCCGTCGTCCATGTAGAGGTTTTGTAGGTACGTAGGCTGTGACTGAAGGATTCACGGGTGACACACTGTCCGTGCTAAGGTCCGTGAGTACTGGTCACTTGACTACTTCCGTCCCAGGACCCCCTCGTGTGCCGGATTGTCTGCTCGTACGTCTTTTGTGTTAGTCTGGTAGTGTTTGACCCAGTTCAAGACACTTGTCACAGCGTGTACCAAGCTTTCCCCTCCCCCTTCTTCTGATCAAATCCCCACAGTTCGTTCCAGAGAGACACTGCACTGGAAATTTCCCTGTACGTATCCTCCTCCTACTTCTTACACTCTCCCCTCTCTCAAGGTCCTTCTCGCTTGTCGAACCCGCTTCTGGGGCTCCGTCCCTTCTCCCGCCGACACTACAAAGACTTCTCTTTTTTTTCTGAACTCCTTATATTTTTTCTGATCGTGCCGTCGACCGTGTACGCTCGTTCCGTCTCTCTTATGGCTCACCTCCGACACCTATCTGTACTTAATTTCGTCTGAAGTTTATAGTGAAATACGAAGACTTTGCCCGTTTAACAATTTTTTGCTATCATATATTAAAACAGTTCCAATGTGCTTTTCACGAGTATGGTAATTTTTTATCGTATTAATAAAGTAACTTTCGTTAGACACTTTACATCGTTTTCGGTATTCCGACAGAGATGGAAAAATTATGGAGTGAGGAACTTTAAGTCGATCTCCTAGTAAGTTTGTCTTCCAAGGTTTCGTCTCTCAACCACTGTAAAACCTTTGTAGGTTTATAGGTCGTTATGTCCTTACTAATTCGTTTAAAACCGTCAATCTGAGATACCCTGTAATGCCTCGGTACTTTTGTCACAACTTTTAAGGAATTCTTACATATTTTATAACCACAACTCACTGTCCACCTCTGATATTTGTCCTGGACCCCGCATTAATATATTCTTACCCAGTCACGAACTTTCCCTTATACATGATCGTTTTTTTTTAATTAACCACATCCTCTATATAAAAGACAAAAGTTTTGGAACGAAACGACAACTACGACGAATTAAAAAAAAGTTCACACTTCTATTTCTCCTGTTTCTTCATTCTTACCGTTGATGGGTTTCGACAGATCGTAGGATTCACGTCTTGGACCTAAGGTTGAGTCTACCTCGTCATCCGTCTCTGGAGTAGACTGAAAGGAAAAGAGGTATAGTATCATCACCGGCGTTGACGTGGACGAAAATCGGGACCCAGGTTGACCTTTTCCTAAGCGACCTTCTCAATAGACGAAGATTACTAAAGTCTGTAGGGGACGATCCCTTTAGATATACCGTTACCACCTGCCTGTAGATGACAAACCATCCAGGGGCATCTGGAAGGTTGTGGGGGGAGAGTCGAGGACGGTGTCGAGGGAAATTCTTCGAGTTCTCACTGACTCCCAGTTCGGTCACCACCCCCACTGAACCTTTGGTGGTGACTAACTGTGGAGGAAAGACCGTTCATGTCGTCGAGGAGACGCAGTTCTGTTCAAAGACGAGTGACTACGTGTCTGGGAGGGTAAGGATCACGAATCTCTGCAGATGTAAGGTCTTACGGTCACTACCCGTTCTGTGGGACCCTAAGGAGACCGAGACTATATTAAAACCGACTCCCACGTGTTGTTCGAGAACTTTAAAAGTCGGGAGGGTCTAGGGAGGACCTTACGTCCTTCACAGATGGGAAACGGGGAACCTGAGTGACATCACTCCTAGAACCCTAAATAACCACTCCTCCCAGACCCGTCTCTCTCTCTTTCTCTCGAAGATCCTAGAGAATTTGACGGGTTTCAAGGTTAAATGATGCGTAAATGATTCAAGATCCGTAACACGGTCCCTGAATCAGTAAATCGGTCCACCCAATTCTCGTTCCTACTCTCAGTTTGAACTATCTGAGATTGGAGACGGTGAAGGATTATTCGAAGTACTGAACCTTGTTTCGTGAATTGGAGAGATTCGAAACCATCACTACCACGACTACCAATGTCCATGGAAGGAACACCCCGACGTTCGTCTAAGTCGTGTTATTGTCGGTAGTAATTATGACTATTGAAAATGAAGACAGGTTACTCTATTCGTCATAGTAGGGGTAAATTGTCTACCCATTTGACCGAGTCTCTTCAATTCGTTTGACGAGTTTCGACAGATTGTAATATTCACGTCTTGGACCTAAGGTTGAGTCTACCTTGACATCCGTCTGGGGGAGTAGACTGAAAGGGGAAGAGGTAGACTCGGGTTGTATTTCGAACCAAACGTAGGGTCCCGAGTCGTTTACGCGTTGACAAGGACGTGGAAGGTTCTTACAGTTACTAAATGATTGATACTATTTTTATTGGAGAGTGTAAATATGTTCTCACGAAATTTTACATATTGTTAGAAAGTGTAAGTTTAAACTGAAATTCCCCCTTTGGATGAAAATACGACAAATTAAAATGTATTGTGTCGTTTTGTTTCTTTTGTAAATGTCACTGGGTGTTATAGAGTATGTGTGTGTGTGTCTGTGTATATAAGGATATATACATTTTATATATGGTATATATAACATACACAACAGACACACACGTATCCTCACGTGGATCCGTTATCTGAAAAATTCCCTCCCAACAAAAGTAACTTTCTTTCCGAAACTAGAGTCAATACTAGAGAATCGGTCAGAGGGATATGAGCGAAAATTACAAGTGAAGTTGAGTTTTCTACATGTTTCTTTCCTGACCTGGGCTCCAACCTTTAACGACACCCTTACTTTTCTTCTGAAACGTTGTGGACATCCTCTCTCTGTTCTTCTTTTCTCCCCCTTTAGGGACGACTGACTTTCCTGAAAACTCCGACGTTTTCCTGAAACTCAACAAACGATCCATCGTGCGTCACGCTAGGGAACAGACACGGGGGGTGGGGTGGGGATTCGTAGTTCTCTCTACGACGACGACGTCTTTTGTCGAAACACAAGTACGTCGAAGTCCTGTCACTATCTCTCCCCGACCAAAGTGTCGGTCTTCTTTGTCACTACAAGACCTTGAGTCCCGTCTGTCACCTTTATCCCCGGTGCACACGACCGACCCCTTAGGGGTCCAAAGAACCCCCGTCCTAGTTTGGTACACATCCTGGTGTTTACCCCCCCAAAAAGAGTCATGAAATATCGAGACTGTTTGACCGTGGTCGGCTCTGTACCGGACACATAAATATAAAGTTTTTTAACCCTGTCATTAATGTGTACACCAAAGTATTCCACAATGAAAAATTTGATTATCGTACTTGTGACTGAGTACGTTAATCTATAAGATACTTTGGTACCAAACATTATGGACACATCTTAAAGTAACACGTGTACGTGTTTTTAAATGAATTTATATATCCGAGGATAACCCCGTCAATTCACTAAAGGTTCAAAAACGGGAATATTTATTACGTCACTACTGGAGATGCATATGTTGAGAAAAACTCGTCGAGACTAATCAAGTAATCCTTTTTTTTTATCGTTTGACAGGAGTTTATTACAACGCGGTGAATTGGATTGGGTGACCGTCTTTAAGGACGAAGTTAGGAGGACGGTAACGACCAATAATAGTGAGTTTTCGTGTGTATAAAGCCATTAGAATATCCAATTTTACGTAAATAAACTAATAGACACTGTGACCTGTAAAATTTAAACAAAAAGTGGTAAGTATAAAACAGACCATTAATGGATAAATATGGAAAATCGGGAAAATTTTTTTAGTCGTACTACTGTAAAAATAACTGAACGATCTCGAGAATACACATTCTTATATAGGGATAAACGAGACGAAACAGTGTATAAAAGGGTATAGGTCGAGTGGATAAACGAAAGCCTTAAAACAATCGTATCGTACTTCTAGAAAGAAGGCAAAAAATGTAGCATTTAAACGTTTGACAGTGAGTTATCACATCCGTAAAGGAAAATTACTTGACATTCAGGGAGGAGCGTGTCTTGTTATAACAGAAATCAAGGAAGACCAAGAACGGAAAAAGACGAAAATTGAAGAATTAGCTAGGTCTTAAATAAATCGTATAGTACTATAGAAACGTTACGGAAGATAAAGTTAAGGTTCAATAATTGGTTAATGTTTATTCGATACACAATTCGTTAAGAGGTAAGTATATGTGACACTTTCGGACACAGTGAGATACGATGTTATAAAACCCCCGAAATTAATAATATCGATATTATTTGTGTCTATAAAGTGTGACTTCAGGAGGAGGGTTTGATAGCGAATAAGTTTCATAAGAAGTCATGAAAAAGAATATAGAAGAAAGTCTAGTTAAAACTTTAGTGAAACAGTTCAAGGTCTTTCTTAGAGTAATCCTGAAACTAACGTTAACATAATTTGGGTATTTAATTAAACCCCTTGTAACTATAAAAGTGTCATAATTTAGACGATTAGGTCGTTGTACTATATAGAGAGAGGTAAATAAGTCCAGAACAAAATAGTAGGAGTTATTTCAAACATTCACGCACACCAAAGTATATCAAAGACTTATAGAGACCCAAATGAGGATTCATAAATATAGAATTAACGTGAACTCTTATCCTATGAAAAATAAAAAAAAAATATTATCACTAGTGACCGTATATCGATAACTGAAAACAAATAAACAAAACACAGACTGGTATTATGACCTTAGAGAATCATCAAGATTATCGAAAAAAACAAACAAAGTAAATAAGAGAATCCGAAACTCCGATATTCTTGTAAAAGACGATCTTTATTCTTTCACGGAAAGGTAGGGATCGAATGATTCTTAAGACTAACCATTACTTCCGACTTAAAAAAGTTTAATGAAAAGTCAGAGAGACCTCTTCTAGACTACCAAAAGTAGAAAACTGGGTGACTATGCTTCGTAATCTGGTTATCGAAAAGATTATAAGTTGAAAAAAGTAGTCACGTGAAAACCAGTACCACGGAATACGAAAGTTTTAGATCGGCGACCCAAAGTCCCCATTATACTCTTCCTATCCTCTTCCGTTACCGTTGGGTGAGGTCATGAGAACGGACCGTTTAGGGTACCTACCTCCTCGGACCATCCGACGTCAGGTACCCCAACGATCCTCAGTCTGTGCTGACTCACTGAAATGAAAGTACGTAACCTCTTCCTTTACCGTTGAGTGAGGTCACAAGAGCGGACCTCTTAGGGTCCCTACCTCCTCGGACCACCCGACGATATACCCCAGCGTTTCTCAGCCTGTGCTGACTTCGCTGAATCGTCGTCGTCGTCGTCGTCGTCCTACTCTCCCTAGACTTCGAAGCGTTAATACATTAATCTTCAAGTTAAGGGTCGATTCGGTGAACCCGTCCATATACCGGAACCCACTCAGTGAATGGAAGGTCAGTTACCTCCTTTAATATGTGTGGGATGATCCAACGACGTTATCAATGTCCATTTTGTCATGAGTATTGTTCGAATCATGTTGTCCGGAGTTCATACCATCTATGAGTTCGACCCATCGACAACAAAAGTAGTGATATTAGTAGGTAAAAGAAACACAACAATGAAGTTGTAAAGGCATCTATCTCCTTACTGACTGTAGGTTAAAATTATATAAGCCCCCGATACAGAAATTAGGTCGATCGAATTATTTGTTTATTTTATGTCACAATCGAACATAGTAATTATGGAGAGATACCGAGTGAAAAAGAAGTTTGAGTCGGAAGTTCCAATTTCTCCCTACGCCCTCACAAGTGGTCCCATTCAAACAACTGAATGGAGAGTCCACCGGGGTCAAGAGATCCCGTCCCCAGGAGTTGGGGGTCCGGTACCTGGTCATGGTCATGACAATCCTTGGCCCGACGTGTCGTCGCCCACTCATCACCCGTTCGTAGACTTCGAAGTAGACATAAATGGCGACGAGGGGTAGCGAGTGCAATGAAGGACTCGTGACGGAGGACAGTCTAGTGCTGTACTCTGAGAGTATCCTCACACTTCGGATGACACTTGACACGTACACTAGATCCACGTTCCTTTCTTCGAGTCCCCGGGGTGCCTAGACGTAATGCCACTCAACATATCCGTAAAGTAATGTATAGTGTTGTTTTATTATTTTCTTTCTTTCACGTGATATGTACCTTAAGTAAACTCAATAGGACTTTGGTAGGAGAGACGAGGTCAGGTACCTTTTTGATAGAAGACGCTTTGGGCAGGGACCACGATATTTTCCCATCCCTAGCGACGGGATCCCTCGTCTCCGACCGTCTTTTTAGATGTGTATTGTCCCACACAGTATCCCGAAAAACCTTGAAATGGATTCCGATGTTTTAGTTCTTCTCATTCGCGACGGTGCAAGATCTTTCTTGTCAATTCCCCGAAGGTCTACAGGGGAGGTCCCTGACGATTCTCCACAGTTTGACCTGGGAACGAGAAGTGAGGTTGTGGTACGAGTCCCGTAGGTTACTCCTCTGAGTCCCGTAGGTCCAACTCTCCTCTTGGAGACTCCGACACGTAACGTCCACCTTTCCTTCTTTTGAGAGAAAAGAGGAGGAGAAGAGAGTCGGTTTGTCATCCGCCCAGACTCCATTGGTGAGTGCCTTTGACCCACACCACCCGTCCTCCCTTCTTCCAGACGTCCCCCTCCTGTGCTTACTCGGGTAGACTACCGCGGGGTCGTCTACGACTGAGGAGACGGTGTGAGGAGCCGAGCGCGTCGTCGAGGACTTGGTTCACACCACTGTCGTCCGGAAGGGGAAAATAGTAGGGGCACCTTTCTTGCGAGAGACTTCAGGGCGCGAGGTCCCTTCCTTCCCCCACCGTTTCGTCGCCTCCGTCGCTTTCCTCCCTCCCCTGCACTTCTTCTCGGTCGTAGGGAAGAGGCTTAGTGACACTTCTTCTCCACCAGTATCAAGGAGAAGACACCGACGGTAGTCAGACCCTACTGGACGTGACGAGACCGTTGTCACAGGGAAACTCGTGTTCGACCGAACGTACCCTCTGGGGAGGGGACCGAAGAGTGTCACAATTTCTCGAAGAACCAGAAATCCGAAACGAAACTAAGACCCATGTTACCACTATCCTGAAGACAACCGATTAACACGACACAAAGGGATTTTAAATACCTAGAAGGATGGTCCTAGAACCGTCACGTCTCTACCTCAGTCTACAAATACACGAGTATGGTGGTAGGACGGGTCTTCCTTAGGGGTACATAAAGATTAAGTCTCGGGATTTTCAATACGGTCCGGTGGAATATCTCTCACTTTGACTGCGAATATCTTTACTTTTGTTGTTCTCGGAGTGTTTTGAGACAAAATAAAAGATCTAGGATTTAAGGAGAAAGGGAGAAAAACAAAAGGATGTAAGACGGGATCTGATTTTTGTGTAGGTGGGTTTCTACGAGTAACGTCTCCCAGTCCAGAACGGAGGTAAGGGATAAACGTTTCGGAGTTAGTATGATCGGAACCGGAGGGTTTTCTCTCTTCCCGGATCTTTTGTACGAAGAGAGGGAATTCTGATCTCTGTCTTGGTATTTCACTGTTAAGGGTAAGGGTAGTTGTCCATGGTAACGTCGGGGAAGTCCCAGGACTTCGGTGAGTACTTTCTGGGTCTTCTAGACGTGTCGGTGAGTGGTCTCGAAGACGTCCTTAGGTGACGACTCTTTCATGTCTCTGATCGTTGATCTCTTTAGGGAAGGTCGTCTCAGGTAGTACGATGTCATTCCTTTAGAAGAATCCGGACTCTAATAGAGATTTATAAATTTATAAGGAATTTTCCCCGAAGAGATGAGACCCAGGAGACGATCCGTCTACTTGACAGAGTGACTTCGAGGTGTTGTTTTATCAGGTTCATAGTAGAGAACGTTTATCTCCTTTTCTTTGATTCCGTGGCTGTCTTTATTAAGTGGGCACGAGTAGGTCGATCGTTCACGGTCGGACCTTAGTTTTAGTCTTGGAAAAATCGAGATTTCGGGGATAAGAAAAGTGATTTAAGATTACTGATGAGAGTGAAGTAACTCAGGTCGTTAACCTTAAAGAGAAAAAATAGAGGAACCTCTTTTCTCTCTCCCTCTGTGTATAGTAAAGTTCATCTTTGGGTATTTATACATTTATTTTATATTACACGTTAGTTGGGAGGCCACCTCCATTGTCCGTCTCTCGGGAGGTTTAGTCGTCGATCAGAGTATGTCAGCGCACAGACCGACCTAGTTCAACGATAAGTGAATCGGACTTGAGAGACTCTGACGCCACTTCGCCTAAGGGTCCGTTCCCGGGAAACTAAAGGCTCTCATTCGTTAGAGTCCCCTACACACTAGTGAACCGAACGACCTACCAATTACACACTAAGGTATTGAGACTACACTTCTCTCGACGGGTCCCAGACCAAGTTCTTCCCGAAACACCCCTTTCTCTAAAGACCTCGTATTCTCTCTGTTGAAATCCAACGACTTCTGGACAAAAACTCTATGCCCCCTTTTACAGTGGACTCTTATTCTAGTCCTAGACACTCACTCACAACGCACCTCCGTCTAAACCCATTTTTACTCCCTCTCAGAGAAGGTACACTACGACCCACTACTAAAATTCTGTAGTTGTCCGTTCACGAGTCCGGTAATTGTCACCATGGACGTCTTTTCTACGTCCCGGACAAACCTGGTCAAACTACACACGTGGAGGGTAAAAGAGTGGATGGAAGGGTGAATAACTGGAACCCGGGGTAAGAGTTACGGTTACGGGAACTAAGAGGAACTCGTCAGTTCTGTTAACTACTCTTGTCGGACAGATGACAGGGATGAGAAAGTTGGATTATCTATGAGAGACGAGGATGTATCCTAGGGTAGGTCTCAAATTGTCATTGGTCCGATTGTGACACATGACTTATTATCATTGATGGGGTCTACGGGTCGTCATCGGACCAGAAGGTACCCTCTTGTACTCGTAGAGTAGTCTCTACCGTAAGTTCCACTCCGACTATACCTGTTCTCTCTCGTGAAGACCCCGGGTTGAGGATAATGACCAATAGACGATAACACCTACACGGTCTCCTGTGGTGGACGATGAGATCTGGTCTTTTAGAGACTCTCAGGTCCGATGTTGTACTAGTAATACAAGGTCTTACTATAAAGGGTACCCTCCTACTTTGTGTTGTAGTACCCCCTACTGGGTGGGAAGGTTTACGGTCAGTTGAGTCTCTTCACTTGTTCATTCCGAAAGACAAAACTATAGTACTAAGTATTAGTATTATGGGTATTATTATTATCGGTGTTTATTACTGATCAAAGTAATATCCGTAGACTACTCGGAAAACTCGAAAAGTCTCGTGAAACTACATGTAATAGCAGAAACGAGGGGTCCGGACATAGAGTCTTTTCTACCACTTACTCATTAGACTCGTTTTCCTTATTTTACTGCTGAACTTTTTTATTGACTTACTCCGTAGAGTTCTCTTATCGTACTTCTTGCTCTTAATTTAACGAAAGTAACCATGTTTCTTCAGGAAAACCGAAACTTTAGGTCCACGTTACTCCATCAAGAGTACCTTCTTCTTCTCCCTTAGACGACCACAGAGACTCGAGGTCTGACTGTAGACAGTAATGGACGAATGTCGAAGTGGAGTTTGTGTTGTATCGGTTTGGATCCGACCGAAAGAACTGGGATTTAGTAGAAAACACGAAAGGTAGAGTCTTTTGTCGAGGTAGTGAGTAAAGGGTCCGTAAACTCAGAATCTCACCGTAGACACCGAGAGAAGAGAATAGAAGGGTAGGGGCCTAAGGACATACTATTTAGATACGTCCGAGGTCAAATTACCGATTGAGAGTGGAATTCCTAACCTTGGACGAGGGTCACGAAGGTTCTTAGATGGATCACCGGACCGTTTGGACCGTCTTGGTCTTACGTGGTGATGGACGGGAACGACTTAACCCAGGGACCGTAGAAGAGTTATGGACTCGGACACCGAAGGTCAGCGTTCGGTGACAGTGGTCATGGATCGTGACTCAAACCGTGTACCTTCCCTGATTCATCTGTACACTACTCGTTCTGATATCGCCGACACGTACCACCAGTAAGTACAAGTCGAACAGAGGTATCAATGGTCAGAGAAATAATGAGTCAGAGTGGGTGTACACGTCTCCTTGGAGGTAGTTTGGTACACTGCCCGTCAAGGAATCCAGTTATGTAAATCGATATTCTTGTATTCACTAGACATCAAACAGACTACTAAGACACGCAGTCATAAAAAGGTAGATGGAGACTCTTGACGGAGTTCCTAGTTTGTTATGCTACCGACATGATGGTTTCACCATAGACTCACACAGCGATATAGTCACCACGAATTTACACCCGCACGTTGTCGTAGTGAGTTTCTCGAGGAATGTCGGGTCTAAAGACCCGAGGTGGGGGTCTTAAAGACTAAGTGATCCAGTCCCCTGTACCGGACTCTTAAACGTAAGGATTGTTCAGGGGACCGTTACGGTCACTACACCCAGGTCCCTGTTTTGAAGCTTTTGGTGATGAGATCTAGTTACATTGTCGTAACGAGAAAGGTGTAGTTTGAACAAAAAGAGATGTTTCAAACGGTAAAGTTATGGTCTGAAATACAAAATGGGAAAAACGACAAAAGAACCTTAGAATTGGGTCAGACATTTAAGGAGACCCATCTTTAATATGGAAGGTGTGAGGTGTGAGAGAGTAAAAGACAACACATTTTATTACTCATGTAAAGGTCACACTAATTATTATCTTCTCTCTGTCCCTCCGTTTTTCGAGTCTGATGGTTGGGGTTATTCGTCAGAGATGTTTACCGATAGTCGGGATCTTAAGAGAATTTTTAATTAATACTCCGTTTCTTGTCAGATGATAGTCGTCGTTAACACCTTTTCTTCTAATGGAAAAACTGCTGTGTAAAACATTCTACACCCAATAAGTTCTAAAATCCGTATTGAATGAATTTGTAGTTGTAAAAACTTTATATTTTGGTGTTTGTCACAAAAGTTGAGTATTAAAAATATCACTATCAGTCTGTTAACACAAAAGTTGTACGTTTTAGGTAATGTGTCGGCACCGTTGTCAAACGTTATCTAACATTTAAAAATAACTCTACTAGTAGAACGTTAACTTAAAGTTTTACATAATATACTAGTAGTCGTTTATTCAGGTGCCCCCGACGATTTCATGAGACTTATAGTAAATATTTCTAGTTTTGGGGACCTTTGGGACACCTTTCTCTCTTCAGAGTAACCGTCCTAGTTTAGTTAATAAAAATACCTACTTATGACTTAACGTTTCGACTCTATTTCGTAATGGACCAAATTATTGTATAGGAATACAGAAAAAATTCATCATTCAAAATATTAGTCCAAAGTCACTCCTTAAGATGGTTGCTAACCAAAAACTTTGGTTAGTTCTTTTACCGCAGAGGTGAGTAGTGCCACTAAGTTATTGTGAGTTTCCTTATAAGGGTTCGTTATCTTTATGAGTGGTTGAAACCCAATGCACGATGGTTCTCCGTGACAACGACGACGAGTCAACGAAGTCGGTGTGACCTGAGAAACGTCGGGATACTTGACATCGGACGGTCCGAGGAGACAGGTACTCTAAAAGGTCCGCTCTTATGACCTCGCCCAACGGTATGGGAAGAGGTCCCCTGGTTCTCCGTGATTTGACCAATGTCAGTTAAGATGACATTGTGAACAAAGGTTTTACGTTTACAAGAGGTTGTACTAACTGTGTAGTCCCTCGTTACACTCATATTGTACTTAAAGTGTAACCGATACACACTACGACGTGTGTCTTTGTGATCGTCTCGTCTGTTGACGTGAGTCGACCTGACTTGGTGCATCCTTGTGGGGTCTGTGTGGGTGGAGATTATAGAGGGACGAGGGAGACAAGTGACTCACACAATATTCGGTACAACTAGGTTGCACCTAGTTGGGTGGTGGTGAAAGTCTGTCAGGAGGAGGTGGAGGAGGGTCGTCGAGTACCTGACACTAGAAGACTACGGGTGAAGGTGTCCGTTTGAAGTCCTGTAAAGTTCCGTTACGGGGCAAGCGTAATGTAAAATTCTGACGTGTGCCCATATGTCCAGCTGTACACGTTCATGTCGACCCGGCGGTGAAAGTGATCCGACGAGAGAATACCCGGACAGTGCTTGCTTTCCACACTGGGACGGGGTGAAAAGAGGTACTTGGGCCCTCGAAAATAACACATTGAGACTTGTCACGTCACTAAAATCCGTGTGTAATACAACGTGATATCGGATGGACAAAATAAAAAGAAAAACACGGTACCTTTACTGACATGACTACCCAGGAAGTGAGGGGTGACTCTTCCGTCTTCCCTAAGAAAGGGGGAGTCTTCAGTTGCCGAGTACAACGGTACGGTGACCAGGAGGTGACCTCGTGGAGGTCGAGATCTATGGTTTGGTTACCGTGTGTCGAGAGAGATACATACATGGTTACGCACTGGTTACTAGTCCCCGTAAACTCAGTCTTTTGGAATCACGTTTGGGACTGACACGACGACCGATTAAGATACTGAAACCTATTTTGTAAATTTTTACAACGGAGTTAAGAAAGCAAATATATACTCTATTTTCATGCATATAGTTTACCAATGAATTCTTTTTATTTTATTTATTACACTAAACGTTTTTGTTTTTGTTTGTTTAGGGTGTAATTGTGATTCAGGAAAATTAAAGAACTCAACGTAAGCTTCAGTCTTGTAGATTCCCATGTTTAGTCCCCAGATTAGGATCGATCGAGGGGAATAATCATTGTAGTGTCTTCGGATCTAAGAACCCCTATACCAACCTATGTTTCTTGGGAGGTCCTGTGTCAAGATCAGACGTTTGAGATCGTAGTGGTCCTTGCAGTCTGTTTGACAGTCTCGGACCGACTTCCTTTGTGACTCGGTCCTCGGATATCCCTAAATCTTAAGTCTCCTGGAGACCTGTCTGGTAGGGTTGGGTCTAAGGATCATCTCAGATCGGGGGTTCCCTGTGTCTCCGTCCTCCGAGACTCCCTACTTCCGTAAAAGTCTTAGGTGACTCTCTACGAAAGTCTCGGTCTTCCGTGGTCCTCGTGGAGTCACCGACTTGATCTTGATCCTCGAGAGTTCCTGTAACAATTTTGGTTCTCGAGTGAGCCCAGTGTTCGAGTCGGGTCCCTGTTTTGATTTTAGTCTTTCTGTGTCCTATACGTTCTACTTAGTCTTCGTGAGTTTCTGTGTCCAGTTCACTTCGGAGTCCAGTGTGTCAGTCTCGGTCCTCGGAGGTCTCCATGTTGGTCTCGACCTGGGAAGTCCCTGTGTCGGTCCTCGGGAGTTTCTTCGCTCTAGTCCTGGGGAGTTCCTGAGTCTTGGTTCTCAGGAGTCTCTACGACAGTCGTCATCCTTCGGAGCGTATGAGGTTTCCAGGGTCCTCATAAACCCCTCTTCCTTGGTCACAGGGTCCTTTATGATAGGTTAGGTCCTTTGAGAGGTCCTGATCTCTCCGATCTGCTCTCGATCTCAATCCACTAAGAATCTGAGTGTCCACTTCGGTCCTCCCGGGGTCTCTACGGAGGTCTTGGAGTTTCCGTTCTGGTTTATGACAAATAATGGGGTTGTCCTACGTGTGAATATGGTTTCTTCGACTCCATACTGACAGTGTTGAAGTTCTCCTCGTAGTGAGTGTCGTTGACGTGTAGAGTTTTGTCAGCCCTTCTTCCCAGGATGGACGTGTGAACCAAGACCACCACTCCCCTCCGGGACCACCAGGGCACGGGGGAAGGGGACCAGCACACTCGTCGTGAGCCTAGAGTATGAGGTGTAGCCCCAGGTCTACGGTGTCGAATATCAACCCTCTCAGCTGCTACACCCAGAGGCGGGTCCACGGGCACCAGCACGCCATGAGGTGGAGGAAGTCCTACTACCCCGGTAGAGGTTACTACCTCAACCGTAAACCGAACTAGGTGTCCATCCACCGGGGGTGCCGGTCGTCGAGGCCTCCCCGCTACCCGCACCCTCCGAGACTTTCTGTCCTTAGTCGTTTCCTACAGTCTGCGTTTACCAAATGTTTTGCCCGAAGTCTGTATACTCCTGTTTCTCGTCTTAAGGTATCTCGGTCTCTTTTATCGGATTTTAGTTAATTCAATAAATGCATTAACATACATTTATGGACTTAGTTATAAAGAAGTCATTGATATAAGTTAGAAGGGACCACCGAGTCTACTATTTCTTAGACGGACGTTACGTCCTCCGGGTCCAAGCTAAGGACCCAACCCTTCTAAGGGACCTCTTCCCTTACCGTTGGGTGAGGTCATAAAGACGGACCTCTTAAGGTACCTGTCTCCTCGGACCACCCGATGTCAGATACCCGAGTGTTTCTCAGTCTGTGTTGACTTGCCGGTTGTGAAATTAGTTTTGAGGAAGTAAATTTCTTTCCTTTCTTTCTTCCAGTAACACTAAAAAGGACTTACGTCGCTTCAACGGACCCAATTATCAGACAAAAGATAGGAGTTTACTCTTGGTCGGAAATGATTTAGTCTCAAACCAAGTTTTGGGTACCCTCAGTCCCCAAATGTTTGTGAAGAAAATACCCTTGTGTGTCTAACAATCACTTACTAGACACCTTACCACCATCCTCGACTTAATCGTTTTCCTACTACCGTGTTACCCTCAAGTCGAAGAAGAAGGTGTTGAGATCGTTGAAGGAGGTGTCTCTCTCCCAGTGCTAGTGTCACTACGGTCACCCTTTAGTTCCCAGTTCCCTTTTCAGTGCGACTCGATAAAACCTAGAGGATACACAACGATGGAGAGAAAGTGACTCAAAATATTGAAGTCGATTTGTCTGATCTTAAAATTGTCCGTGATTACCACCGGAGAGAGGCCGCTAAAAATCGAGTGACCGTTTCGACGTCTTTAATTGTGAACGAAATATGAATAAATGGTCTTTTAAAGTAAACGTAATAATCACAGTAAGAACCCTATAATCGTAGAGGTAAAACTACCTAATTTTAGGACTCTTGGGTTCACTAGTATGGGGAATTGGTTCTCTCACCTTGTTCATTCCGTTTTCCCTTGGGTGTAGTCGAACGGAAGGTTGTGGTCGAGAGGGAAACCTTCCGACAAATAGAGAACTATGGGTAACAGATGTTTGGTCACGTCGATATAAATAAAAATAAAGATCGTTTTTAGTCGTCACCTTGTTGTTATTTCTTCTCTCATCTTTCTCTTTTGTTAAGGGGAAGGAATGGTGGGTTATATCAACGGTAAAAATATAGAAGTACAAGGTAAGGTTAAAGATAAGTATATGAATTTAGTAAAAACACACATCAATGTCACTGTGTATCTGAGTCTCTTCTAAAAGAAAAGAAGGGAGTAAATAATGTTGGTTCCCTGAAACGAATATATGTTACACCTAAAATTGTAGTGACAGAAATCATCACTATCTTGTCACGTAGTCTATTAATGTTCTTAATACGAGACTAATGTCCCGTGTAATCTCATCAAAGTTCATAACACTTCCAATTATTACGACGTTGTTTGTAGAAACACGTTTACTGAGGTCAGGAAGAACAGAATATAAAAAATCCTGGTTGAAAGTCCTTCACCCAATAGACAGGTTCCCATACTTATTCAATCACTAAGAACCACATCTTGATCCTTCATTCTCACCCCTACCGTAAACCCTACCTCATGTGGTTTCGATACAAGTTCTTGAAAACCTCCCGGAGACCCGATAATTCCGTCCATAGTCAAAGTCAAACCTTGAGTCCACCCTCGAGACCCTTCTATCCAGAGTAAGTCACAAAAGAAAGATTAATTAATAGATCGTTGCTCTTAAGAGGTCTTTCTCTTGTTAGTAGATACTTCGTTTCTACCTGTTATAAAAGAGTCACACTGAACTTCGTCTAGAAGTCCCTGTTCAAGTTTAACGGTGATAATATTGGACGGTAAACCAGTCTCCTCCTTTAATTCGTCTAATCAGTTCGATCTACGAAAAGAAATGTTTCGGTACCTCCAATAATGAGTCACGGAACAATAGATTTCCACAAACGTTTAACTAAAAACCTATTAAACAAGGTCCATCTCTTCAAGTCAACCGTCCGTCTATTAAAGACCCGAGTAGGATACACGTAAAATTTATATATCTGGGAACCTAGTGGTAATAGATGAGAGGTCTCAAGGGTAGTCAGAGGTTACTCCGGGGTTTCCACTATAAAAACATCGAGACACTACTGAGACGGGTTAAGGAATCATTTTAATAAGTGTCTGTCCGGGACCTGTCTTAATTCTAGTCGTCTGAAGTTATGAAATTCCGAACTTGTTCACCAATGTTATTCAAGAGGAGGTACCTGAAAGGTGGGATCAAAGATGAGAGGATCAACTCCGTAATCGTCATTTAACGACTGGTAGTCTTTCTTTTAGTTCAGAGAGGTTTACGAATCAGAGAAGTACATAAAAACTACCATCCACGTTCATATCATTGTTTGTAAGGGAGTTCCTATATTTATACAGGTAGAGTTTACAGTGTGATCAAATGTGCAGGTATACGTCTGAACAGGAAGGGACACTAGTGAGTTCTTATCTAGTGTTTGATGTAGGGTGACAAAGGACATGGACTAGGGTCCTTCGGTAGTCTAATAAGAAAACAAGAAAGACAAAAATAATTAAATAACTAAATATTAACCGTGTACTTCCGTGTACTTGAGTACCTAGTTTCTCTTTTTTTCCCTCCTTACTAAAAAAAAAAAAAAACCATCCATGAACAGAAAAATTTATTACGTGTCTTTCTAACACGGACAAAGTCAAAAGGAGAGACTCTACTCGATAAGTCGGTCTGTGACGTTCTTACGATACTTCGGTAGATTAAGTTGGTGGTCTCAGTAGTCTTTCCTCTGGTTCTTGATCCTTCTCGGGTACTTCAATCTTCTTCCGCATCTGTCGAACTCTTGAGTCCCAGGTCCATCGTATAGACGGATACCAAAAGAGCAGGATATGAACTCTACGACTTCGTCTATCGGCCTTTCTAGTAATTTTCTTCAGATATGTTCAATAGAAATTGAAACCCCCTATACGTCCTACGATGCCTTTATACTCTTTAAGATCTGAGAAGAGGAGTCCTTTTACATGTATTCGTATGATGGATCTCAAAACATGTAGTAAAGTCCTTAAGTCCTTGGAAAAACTTCTGGAACGTACTTAAGAAGTTCTAAGATACGACTCTTATTTTCTTTAGGTGTCTCTAAGAGGACTGTCGGGTGTACGGGGATTCTCGACTGTGAAGAGTCCCTGGGACTTCGGTGGGAAACGACGTCCTTGATTTCGGACCCTCGTGATCGGACATTCGTTTACCTTGAACTACATCCCCAGTATTTGGATCACGAAGGTCCGAGGGTTTATAAACCGCTTATGTTTATACGTTTCTAAAGGTGGTCTGGTTCGTGTCATTTACAGATCCAAGGGTACTGGTACTGGGTGGGTTGTGTAAGTGTCTAAGTTGTCAGCCCGATTTTATAAATTTCCTTTTTTTGTACTGAGACGGGTAAATTACAATATACATCTTTAGAAGGTGTCTCCTACAGAATCCACAAACCCGACGATATTGTTTTATGGTGTCTAACCCACCGAATTTGTTGTAAATAAAGGGTGTCAAGACCTCCGGTTCTTCAGGTTCAAGTTCCACGGTCGTATAAGTCACAGGTACTCCGGACACAATAACCACAAAAGTACTCAGAAAAGTGTATACTTTACTGATTATGGAGAGATATGGACCGGGAAGTGGTAGTTGACACGTTTCGGTCCTCCTTCACAAACTGTAAACTACCATGAGGAACGACTCTTTCCAACCTTGTTTTAGTTCTCCCTCCCTCGGACCAAAAGTCCTTCTACTCTAGACCCAACCCTCACGAGACTAAGAGAGGCCAGTCCTTAGTCTCGTGAAACTCTTGGTCTTGGGGTTCTCGGTAGTGGGGACTCCGGACCCGTCGTTAACGGGGACTGACCGGTTCCGAGAGGAAGTTGTCCATCCACCACTTCACTGGGGAATTACGTTAAGACGAAGTAGGAGTCCGTCGTTAGAGGTCTGGTTAAGACAGAAAGAGAAAGGACGACACTCGTGAACATTGTCAAACTGAGGGGTCTTTAAGGATGTCTCTCGTCTTCACGAAGTTTATCGACCTCTCGTTCGAAACGTGAACACATAACAGACTAGCTCTGTCTTTAGTTTATAAAACTCTTTTTGACTTACGATGATTCTAACTTCACTCGAGAATCCGTACAAATTCCACTTATATTTGACCGAAGACTGTGATAGTGGGAGACGGAGGGAGGACTAGTAGAAAGATTAACGTGTCGTAAATGACTTCGTACACTCTTCGCAAGGTGTCCTTGCGGGATGGGACGGGGTGGGCGGTTGTATGGTGTATATGGGTCTCTGATAAAATAGTGACGGAGTAGGTGTGACCGTGTGTACGGTAAAAAGGGCTGACCTTGTAGCAAAGACAACGAAACTTGGTTTGGTACAGGTAAAAAGAAAAGTTAAGACGAAGTATTACGGAGTCAACACACCTGGCGTTCCGATCCGTGTGTCATCTATAAATTTTTCGAAGTACGACCAATCGAAAAGATGGTTAGTCGTTCGTTATGAGAACATAGTTTATTCCGTTCCTTCTAGTTTCTCCTCTTCTTTTAGATCAAACCCCGGTCCCGGACCAGAAACAGGAGGCACAGATCAATCGACACACTGGGACCTGTGTGGTGGGTCAGAACCACCAAGAGTTATAAAAGTAGAAATCGTACTTTCTACTAAGTTTCATATTTTTATAGACTTAAAAGACGGTTCCTGGTACCCCCAAGATACACCTATACAAATGGCTGAGATGGGACTGACACAACGGTCGTCATCTGACGTGGTGGAGTAAGTAGTGACCGGGTACTCCAGGGGCTCATCTTCCGTCTTATTATCTATATCGTAGGTTAGATCGTCATCCACAGCTGATCTTAATCAGAAACACAGATTGGAATTGAATACCGGTTACACGTTATTTATAAATTACTGGACAAATTTACCTGTCTCTTTTATAACCTATTCAAAAGGGTTTTATTCTCCAACCCTACCGTTCTGTCTCTTCCTTTCTCTCACAATATCTCTTGTCGCCTACCCGTAGGTTCGATTCTGGACTTATGCAGACCCTCTTCTGTAGTTTACGGACCTTGTCTTGTTATTAGTTTCTGTATCGATTTCTTTTTTAAAAACTTGATTTACTTCCAGACTTGAACGTCTGATACTTCTCGTGTCGCCCAACGTCCTTATTAGTTACTCCTCTGAGTTTGAATTCTTGTATGACCGTTATAAAACTTTATGGTCTGATTTCTTTTCTACAGGGTGTTCGTAGATCTGTTTTTGTCTATAAGTAGTTACGTTTTGTCTTTCTGGCTTTTTAGTCAAGGGTATGAAGTAGTAAAGTCAAACTTTGTGTCCTTATATTCTCTTCCACTATTATCGTTAGCATCGATATTTGCTGGCGTCGCCGTCGATTGCTTTCTATGCGTCAAAACTACTTGGACAGTGACAAGAATCACGGAATCTCATAATTGAGTAAATTAGAAGTGTCGTTGAGATCCTTATCTATTATAATACTAAGTGTAAAAAGACTTGTCCTCTTTCTCTACGTCTAATTCATTGCACGGGTTGTAGTTTGTCAATCATTAAATTTCTTAGTCCTAACGTCGGTTCTTCCCCCCAGACGTAAGGTGAGTGTTATCATATTATGTGTGTGTTCTAAAATTCTCCTATAAAGTATAGGGTTCTACAAATATCTGTTGATTCAACACCATGTAACCGCTTCGGTTACCTATCTGTTCAAATCTAAGACTTTTTACGTCTACATAATAGATATATTGAACTACTATCTAGGGTCAGGTGTGACCCCGCTTGACTTTAGTACTGGAGATTCTACCTCTTTGACCCTGTCATTTTCCTAGGCAGAGTACCCTACTAATGATTACGTTCTGAGAAGAAAGGGTCCATTCTCAGATCTTCCCTTAGTGACGGAATGCAGTCCGGTTTGGTTCTGTTTTGGCTTTGAAAATTTTTTCTGTCTTTAGGGTTACCGTAAATCTAACACGAATGTACATTCATTGATGTGACACTTACCAATTGGGAAGGAGACCGTTAATAAGACTTTGACCTGTACTTTTTAAAGGTACCTTGTCAAAGAGGAATCTGTTCTGAGAGGTTTCCATGTTTTCGGGTTAAAATTGATTTAATTTCCTTTTGTTTGTTGTTGTTGTTTTTTAGGGTGGATGGATACGGATAATTTTACAGATCCATCTTTATGTGGTTTACAACTAAAAAGGAATCCTAACACCCCTTTACTCATAACAAAAGAAAAAGCACACAGAGACGTTTACAGGAGATTATTTGGACTTAACCCACAAATAAGGTTTCTATTCGTATAATTTATTCACAAGAATTTACAACTTGAAAAGATTGGTCACCCTGGAGACGACCCTAAGATACGAGAGGTGGTGATCCTCATAAATTGTCAGTTAGAGGGGAGGGTAGACGGGACTGCTGTCCACTGTTCTAAGTTCTTGGTGTAGGCACAGGGAAACGGTTCGGTCAAGAAGGGGGTATCGAGGATTATTCCTCTTTAGTACCGACGGAAACCGTGCCGAGTCTGTGGACGTGACATTCAACTCTGACCTGAAGACTTTCCAGGGGATTAATGTCGTTGATTATAAAATCTTACGAGATGGACAAAGGAGTAAGTAAAAGGAGACCACGGGGTGTTTCGTGTGTAGAATGTTCACTCCTTTGGTTCCGAGTCGATGAAATCCATTGGAAGGAGCAGAGTGTGTCACTTACTCGTCTTGGTACACGTTTGGGTCCGGAAGGGTTTCGGACTGGGACAGGAGTTATGACGCGGTTGGGAGAAACACGAGATTCACAATTATATTTTTCGTACGAAGATAAAGTCTGGGTGTCGGACACTCAAGTCGTCTCATTTTCATACGTGAATCCTGAGTGACACACGATCCGTGACACCATTCTTGAAATATACGTAGTAGAATAAATTAGGACCTTGTAAGAAGTCCGTTCCCTATAATCGTTAGGGTAGAATATTTGATTAAAATTTTTGGGATTTCGAATTCCTCCAATTACCGAGTGTTAGTGTTCATTCTTTTCCTTGGACCAAAGTTTGAATCCTTCTAGGGTCTCGTCCCGAACATTAGTGATATAATATGACAGATGACGATGATCCTAGGGGTGTCAACTCCTCCTACTTTACTAAATAGAAAGTTTCAGTATCTCTTCACCAAAACCACTCTTCTTCGGTCTAGACCATTGATCGGTCAGGAAGCAATTGGACCGTAGTTATTATCAGTCAATAGAGTCTTGGGGTCTATACCTTCTATGTACCTTTCTGTAATCGGGATTGACGGTCTACGTCTTTAGGGATTGTACTCGATTCTGAGTCGAACTTCGAATAGAGGTCCCTATTCCTCGTTTCACATGCCACAAGTGTGTTCATCACTTCTCGAAATTGCCACTCTTTCATGAAACTTTATGTCTGGTGTCAGAAAGAGGTGGACGACAGTGGTCTTACAGTGTGGTCCGGAGGTTCTCGACCGGGGAGGGTTGGAGAGGTCCAAGGGACTGATGGCTCGAGGGCAGTGTTCACTATGTCTCCAGCATCCTCCACAAAAACGGACACGACCAGGGAGACGACCTTGTAAGAAGGGAAAGATAGTAGAGTGAAAAGAACAGACTAAGTACAGTTGTATACCGTTTTTGGTGGTGTTATAACGTTTCATTAATCGGAAGTTAATTTTATTTGTATAATTAAAAAAATTCACTCGAGAGAAAAAAAATTTGTTTACTTAAATATATATTGTGTCTTGATCTGGGTGTCTGTATCTTTTGTGTGTGTACGGATGATTTCTCCTTCCTCCCTATTTAATTCTCTGACCCCAATTGTATATACGTAACGATATGTATTTCGTCTATTGGTTGATCCTTGATGACATGTTGTGTCACTTGAGATGAATTATAAAACATAATTATTACTGGATATTCTCTTTTCTTAGACTTTTTCTTATGTGTGTGTGTATCTATATGCGTATATCCCTGAAGGGACCACCAGGTCGCTAATTCTAGAATACGAAGGTTACGTCCCCTACACCCAAAGCTAGGGACCAGTCTCTTAATTCTAGGGTGTAAGGTACATCACACCGGTTTTCCACTTTTTTATTTTTTTATTTTTGTTTTACCATAGTATAATTTACTAGGTAACTTTTTATTACACACACACACACACACACATTGACTTAGTGAAACGACATGTAGACTTTGATTGTGTAGTAACATTTAATTCATATCCATTTACTTTTTATTTTACATTGTTTACGACCAAGAAATCTATTTTTGTACTTGACTGAAGACACTCTTTTTTTCTTTCTCACTTGACAGGAGACCCTGTGGCAGGACCGACACACGAGACACGACGTCCCACGGACTCGGGTCCCAGGGTCCTCGTCTCGAACTCTGTTCCTAAGAAAAGTCTCTGATTGACCTCCCTTCAAGAGTCTTCTTCCACCTGATCCCTCGGTCCTACACTGAAACAGATTTCTGCTCCGGTAGGAGTAGGGTCTCCACGAGACCTCGTCTCTTACGTGGTGAGTGCCGAGGAGAGACTCCGTTCCCCCGTTGGAAGACAAAGGGACACAATAAGTAACCTGTACCCGACAAATCCCCACGTCCGTAAAGGGGAGTCCATTCGTTGAAGGGACATCGGTTCCTGTTCTTTAGGACTAAAGGATCCTGAAGACGTCGATCTGTGGTGTTTGACCCTCCGAATTTTGTACGTGTCGGAGGGTCACGATCTCGACTTTTCAGACTTTGGTCCCACATTTTCCGCTGGACGAGGGAGGTTTCCGATATCCCTTCGGAGAGCCCGTGGACTAAGATCACAAACTAGAACTGGAAGAAACGAACCTCTACGTAGGGAGGTCGAGACGGAGACAGAAATGTGCCGGAGGGGCGGGCGGGGGCGGGGGGGGGGGCGGGGGCAGACACAGAGAGACAGGTTTAAAGGGAAACGAGTACTCCAGTGACCTGTATACTCCAATCACGGAAGGAAGAAAAGGACGGAGTTAAGGGGAGGTTAGTTGGTCACAGGGGAAGTTTAAGGTTTATTTGATAAACGTTTGGGGACAGAGTCCTATAAGAGTCAAACCTCTTTAAGGTTAATTCTATAATACTATCAAAATAAGGATCAAAAATGTCCTTAGAGGTGTGACAAGAGGTATCACCAACAATAGTCAAACGTAAAGATGGTTGTAACAAATTCTCCCAAGGTGTGGGAGAGGTCGTAAATAACAAATATCCGAAACACTACTACCGACAAGACTGACCACACTCTACTATGGACTGACACTAAAACTAAACGTAAAGAGATTATACTGCCTATAACTCGTAAAAAAGTACACAAATAATACCGTGACTTTATATATAAAATGGTATACATTTTATCTGTTGTTCACACTCAAACTGTGTACTGTGTCCCTTGGGTTTCAGGCACGAGACACTGTTGGACCCCCCACCCCACCCCTCCCCTGTGTACATACGGATACCGACTAAGTACAACTACAAACCGTTTTTGGTAGTGTTATAACACTTCATTAATAGGAGGTAAATTTTATTTATTTATATATATAAAAAATTATAATGTTTTCGACCCCGTTTAATGAATTGGAGAGACGTGGAGTCAAAGGAGTAGACATTTTACCCCCGTTATTGTTATGGAGGAGGTACCTCCAACGATACTTCTAATCCATTCCATAACGTAAGTTATGGGAACCTTGTCAGGATCGTGTATTGTTCATACGACACAATCAATGATAATAGAAGGAGGAGGGTCGGTCCTCAGGGGCCTCAGTCAGTCGTCAGCCACCCTTTGTCGACCACGGGGGTAAAGCGTGGGGGGTGTCTCTCAGTGTTTCTAGGGTAATTTCCGTAAGGGGAGTGACACAGTCCTACTTTTCCCCGGTGTCAGGAGAGTCACACATGAGGACGGTCGAGAAGGTGTTCATTCATGTAAATACTCGAGTCGGAGCCAGATGAAGTGTGCCGACACGACGTCGGTTACTTAAGTAAATTTTTACGTATTAAGTCATTGCTGAATCGTGGTCCTCTCTCAGACACTAGACGTTGTGAGCTGTGAGCCAGACGAGGCCCGAGGCGACAGGAGTGGCGTCTGAACTGTAAAAACTCTTCTGAGAAACGACCCGGTGCAGGGTTTTAATTCTCGACTTAGTAGTAAGATCTTCCCGGAAAAGACAGGAGCGGACGATTAGTTCTCAGGATTCTTTTATACTGATCTCTCAAATAGAGGGGGTCTCTTCCCGGATCCTCTCGGACCTGAGATGCAGAAGTCTTAGTCTCTGGTGTGACGGGTCGATACCTCTTGTTCCACCTCCTTTGAACACGGAAGTGGAT
The DNA here is from genome assembly GCA_006410555.1 of Capra ibex. Lineage (NCBI taxonomy): Eukaryota > Metazoa > Chordata > Mammalia > Artiodactyla > Bovidae > Capra > Capra ibex. The sequence continues at coordinate 53,161,542 of SJYO01045292.1, forward strand.
AAACCTAGAGACTCAAGGTTTCTGTAGGTTCAGATGTGAAGACATACGATCCCTCCTCAGAATTAGAGGTCATAAAACGTACCACCTTGACGGAAACTCCTACGCTAACTCAATTTCTAAAACTCACCCCTCTCCTAGAACCTTATCGGTCTGTCCGGACTACATTAGTGTTTCTAGAAATATACACTTAATAGACACTTTATTCTTCTGTCTCTTTGTCTGAGTCTGTCTTTGACTTTCTCCAACGTGTCGACTTGTACCTCCTTCCTGGTACTCCGTTTCCTACGTCCACCAGAGTCGTTGCCGCTTCCGTCCCCCTTTCAGAGGGGATCTCGGTTTTCTTTGCGCTGGGACAACTGGGTAATATCGAGGGACTGGAAATTCTGTCATTGATACCCCACAAAGAGAGACAAAACAAAAATTCGACGATTTATTCACACACCAACAATCAATGTCGTCGGCCTCTTTTGCTTGTGTTCCCCACCTAGTCTACCTCGTTCCCTGCCTTCCGAAGGACCTCCTCAGTTCAGTACTGTACTTTGCTACCCTCTCAGAGTGTCCGGGAGCCCCTCTTTCCTCGGAAGGGTCTCTGCTCTTCTCTGACCCGGTGTAGGAGGCGTTGTGTCTACCCTCAGCCCCTTGTCGTCGTTCCACTAGACTCTCCAGTCACCCCTGGTCTAGTCCTTCCCGAAGGACTCCTCGGACTCCGAGACTTTCACCACCACATTGTGTCTGTGTTCCAGAGAAACCTGTGGGGAGAACTCACGACCGACTTACCCAGACTTCTTCTCTCTGATCTCAGTCACTCTTCAACACAGGTAATGGCTCTCGTCTACTACTACCTCCAGACCCGGTTCTGCTCCTGGTACCCAACCCATCCCTCTCAGTCTGATCTCAATCTGAAGGGCCACCAAGTCTACCAATTCGTAGAAAGATGTTACACCCTCTGGGTCCAAGCTAGGGACCCAGCCCTTCTAGGGGACCTCTTCCTTTACCGTAAGGTGAGGTCATGATAACGGACCTTTTAGGGTACCTGTCTCCTCGGACCATCCGATGTCAGGTACCCTACCGTTTCTCAGCCTGTACTGACTCGCTGAAGTGAAAGTGAAACCAGTGTCTTACCTAGATTTCCCGTTCCCTTCTACCCTGGTCATATTCCGATCCTCAGTTGTTCGACCCACTCCGGTGTCAGAGAGGGACTGGAGGTGTTACGAGGGGTCAGGTATATTCACCCACAGGTGAAGTGAAAGGGACGGGTCGTGGGGTCACGGGATGCCTGAAGAAGTGTGATACGGGTTACGAGTGGTGAGGTAGGGCAACGTATAAGTATAAGTAAAAGTGAGTGTTTCCTGTCGTACTATATAACTTGTAAGGTCTTACAACCTAGGTTGTCTATCTGCAACCGAATGTTGGAGACAATGAATTAACGTACTGACACCCATTCAATGTCTTGAGGAGACTCGGAGCCAAAGAAGTGCACATTTTGGTCATATTACCCAGTATAGGGTGACCCAGAAACGCTTCTAGTTTACATTTGCGGACTTTGTTCTGTCTGGGATTTATTCGTACTCAATACTTATGAGGGTAGGGAGAACTGGAGGACACGAACAGGAAGAGGCGTGGGTATCGGGAGAGGTAATTACTCGGGAACCTAGATCGAAAAGTTGAGAGAAGACTAGAGGTGAGACTCGTAGACCCATGAACCATCGTGTACGCTACTTTAGTAAAAGTCGAAATGCGAACTCCTTCGGTGAGTAAAGGGTGGTCCTATCCGTTGAGTGTGAGTCGTTCGTGGTCCCCGTCCCCCCTTTGTGCCGTCGGTCGAATTGTCTTGTACAGAACTCTTTTCTCTTCTTCTCCCCTACTACTCTCGCTCCCTTCTTTACGCTCTAAGTCCCGTTGGCCTCAGGTCCGTCGAAGTAGTCAATGATGTGACGGTCCGTGTCACTCTCTTGCTTCCCCGACCCCGAAACCTCTATAACAGTAAAACGTTTAAAGAGAGGAACCGTATAGGGATACACGTTCCCCCTCTACGTATTAATCAGAGATTCGACGACTTTACCGACCTTCACTGATCTTCATAGCTGACGAGACTTCACAGTCCTTTCCCACAGGTCTACCTAATTCTTCGAATAGGTATTGTCGGACGAGTCAAACACCCCTCTCAAATTCTCTACTAATGGGGGAAATACAATTCCTTGACTTTTTAATCGGAGAAGGTTTAGGGGGGTCCGAGGGAGACGTGAGACGGTGTAGGTCGGACCTCTCTTTGAATCGTCTTGAATTATCGTCGAGAACCCCATTCTTGAAACTTTGTTGTCCTATTACGTGTCAGGGTGTCCGGTACCCGGTGACAGGGGTAGGGGTCTTCGGTGTTAAGACCGAGTCGGTCCCTCTGTGACCCAAGACCCTTGTCCTATTTCCCGAAGTACGACCATGGGTGGCGTCCGTGGACGTCGACCCATGAAGACACGGTCCATTTCGTAGTCCGCCCCTTCTCTCCTCTGTTCCTCGTCTTCCGTTTAAAGTTCGTGGCCAGATCTATAAAGATTGTAGGATTAGTACACTTTCACTTTCAGTTTCCAGGGCAGGTTGAGAAACGTTGGGGTACCTGGAATGTCAGGTACCTTAAGAGGTCCGGTCTTATGACCTCACCCATCGACAAGGTAAGAGGTCCCCTAGAAGGGTTGGGTTCCGTCCGTCTAAGAAATGGTCGACTCGGTGGTCCCTTTGGATTTTGCACCTGAAGAGTTTATCTCCGTGTCCCTTAGGTTTCTTTATTTCTTGTCGAAAGTTCCCCTAGATGTTTCACTGTCCCGAAAACCTACCTTGTAGAAGGACCCCTTCTTAAGATGACCTTCTATTTGTCGTTTTATTCGAACTTGAAAAAGTGTGTACTTTTCCAAAGTCCCTTGATGGTGGAACTCTGTGTAAGAAAGTATCTTATGGTTCTCTTCATCATCAAGGTGTGAGTAAAATGTTCGGGTTCCATTGGTAATACGTTTCTCCAATGTTCGTATAGTGTGCTTTTCTTTGAAAATCCGATTAGAGAGAGTATTTGCATCTTTGTTTTTAGGATGTGGAATATAATCGTTTGTTTTACACTCCTATATATTTTATTTATGATTTAGGAGTGAGGAAGTGGAGTGGGAATTGGGGACCCTTGGTGTTTGGGTAAGATTTTAAAACTGTAAAGTTTTTACTGTTATATAGTAGAAAGTCAAGTCAAATCAGTACAGGTTGAGGAACGTTGGGGTACCTGACGTCGTACGGTCCGCAGGGACAGGTATAGTAGAAACCCCAAACTGAAGAAAAGTGATTCGCACTAAGGGACTTCTAGTACGTCCACCAGATGTAGTTGTCAAGTAAGGAAGATTCAACACAAGATACCACACCTACAGGATGTCAAACAATTTGGTCAATGGACAACCTCCTGTAGACCCGACAAAGATCAGAAATCGATGATGTTTACCCCGACGATACTCGTTAGTATTAATATGTCTAAAGATATTAAGAAGGAAGGAGACCCTATTTACAGTTCCTCATATGTCAGGGATCCCGTATACTCTAAAGTCTGACCGTGTTACGAAAGGTCTCACCGATGTGGTAAAATACGAGGGTCAAAAAGACGGAGAAGTGGTCTTAAACCACAATAGTAAAAAAATCGGTGGGACTTTCACACATCACAATAGAGTGCCAGTAAAATTAAATAAGATGGGATCACAGACTGTCGAAAAGTACACGAAAAAACGGTACTCAGATCAGGGAAGTCTTTCTATAGACTAGTACTGAAAACGGGTAAAAGAGTGACCTGACAACAAAGCCCAACAGACCTAAAAGAACGACGACTCAAAATTCTTAAGAAGTATATGAGATCTATAATCAGGAAACAGTACGTCCACCAAACGTCCCAAAGAGGGAGATATCGAACAGAAAAGTAAAAGAAGTGTACTCGAAAGGGTTTCGTTTTTAAAATTAACGTTACTCCGAGTTAAATAGTTACAAGCGTCAATATTTAGTACGGACACTACAGTTCAGACACAATTAAAAACAAAAACGAAGACTGATATAAGTTTCAGTAATCACGAGTTTTTATTAACTTCTAAGGTCTGACCCGAGTTTGTAAGCCAACTGTTTGTGTTCGATAGGAACCGAGAAAGGACGGTGTGTTCAAAAGAGTAAAGTTGTGCCTTTACAACTTTTTATACAGACCAAACGAAACTTTCAAAATCAGCGTGAGTAGTAAATTAACAATCTTCATATTATAAAAATTTTCGTACAAAAGTTAGTTCTACTACCTATCAACGAAATTTTACCCTTTGTCCTTCGTATACGAGTCTTGGTAGTTTTTCTACATTCGGTCATTGTAAATCTTGTTAGATCTTCCGGACCTAGGTTGTGTTGTGACAGGAAGTCTTAGGGGAGTACCTCGAATTGACCCTTTTTCTACCCTTGTACTGGGGCTTAAGTTAACCACTAGTGATAATTTCGTCGAGAGTTATACCTGTCCCATTCTATCTGACTCGATAAATAAATTATACACTGAAGATAATGACGTCTCGACGTTTCTCGGTTTTAAGTCATAAAGAATACGTTCTTTTAGGACTTGTAAACGTTTTCTAGTGGTGCAAGTACTGGTACGAATTTCTGTGGGTCGGGGTACGGACGGGTGTTGCCACATCGGTCAGAGATTTTACCAGGGGCCCCTGACTGAGGACCTTAGGAGTAGGGACACGTCACGACGGTGCGACTCTCACCCGCTCGGGAGAACCGAGTGAAGACCGTCAAATCGTTTCTACTACACTACTACCATGGAGACTCAAGCCCAGTATTTTTCTGACGGTAGGTCGTGCTGAAGAGAGAGACAGGTGGAGGAAGAGGGAGAGGAGAGAGGGGTACCGGAAAGGGGAAGAGCGGACGGGAAGGGAGGAAGGAGCGGAGGGAGGGAGAAAGAGAGAAGGTAGGGTAGATAGGGGAGAGGAGGGGAAAGAGAGGGAGGGAGGAGAGAGAGGGAGAGAGGAAAGGAGGAAGAGAGGACCGAGGAGAAGGGAAGGGGATGGGAGAGAAAGAGTGGGGAGAGAGGAGGTGGGGAGGGAGGGGAGGAGAAAGACGGTGCAACACTCAATAGAATTCAACTTAGTACGTAGTGTTTATTATGGAAGACGGTTGTTAAGTGCTCCGAGACTCCGGTGGGTGATTGACTCTGAGACTCCGGGTATCGGTACCTTCACCAGAAAAGTTTCCTGAAAGACTTCTGACGGTACACGCCCGTAGACCCTAGTCTGGGAGGTAGACAGTTCGGAATCCTCCTGATGTAGGATACTCTCTGGGGTTCCCTCTTCGTGGGGCAATTCGACATAGTCCTAAACCTGGGTACGGACACTCCATTATTTCCGAACACCAAAATTCGGTGACGTAAACCCCCGTTCAAAGGAACATCAGTGTCCACTGACTACGTGGTATGTATAGGGTGTCTATTGCTTAGTAAACCTCCTTGTAGTGGTCTGAAAAAACAATGACTTTTCCGATCCCCAATCATATTATTTCTCCGTGTTAGTTTTACGTGTGTGTGTGTGTGTATACGGACTTCGAAGAAATTCTAGTCAAAGTCATAATGGAAACTTCAACTTCGAGTGTTTGATCCGTTTTCTGATCCCCTCTGTATCCATATAGATGAACTCTATTTTTATTTTCTTCCGTCGGATGAAAATACCTTCCTGTGGGAGTTTCCTCTGTAAAAGTTACATAAAATTTTACATGAACTTGTGAACCATTCGGGTCATGAAATAAAACGTCACCATTCGTTTCTGTCCTTAATTGTAGACCGGTAAGTTTTATAAAGAAGGCATATAATATACTATGACTATGGATACTTTCGTAATTAAACGAGTAATGAAGTTTATTTCTTCCTTAACAGTTACTCTATACCTACCTACAAACGCACTTACCTTGACTTACCTACTACCTGTTTTCTCAAAAACATCCCATCTTGTCTCCCCAGATCTGACTCCTTACTACTTAAGTTTACAAGATCGTCAACCTCATAGTAAACGTTTATTTTCAATCGGGATTTTAGACGGAGAAATAAAGAATTACCCCACTATATTTTGCCTCCTGCACAAATTTTGAGTGGAAACATCAGTGTCGACATTATTTTACTCCTCACTTAAACTTTCGAACGGGACGAGCCCTCTATATGGTACCGGATAAGCTCCCCCGTGTAACTACCGGAGCCACTTTAACGGCGGTAAGAAGTGACTCCTTTTGTGTGTGTGTCCATTATTGTTTCAAAATTTTTTAGAACGGGTTTTGGAGTAGATCTAGAATTAGTCCTTTCGTCAGACTAATTTCGGTGTATATGGTTTCCTGTTTGTCCAAATTACATCGTTAAAAGAGTTCCATAATTGTAAAAAAAAAATTTCTTAACTAGAGATTGCCGTAGTAAGGATGGCTCGAGAAGTGTCGAACTTCCGGAAATACCGGAGAAATTTAACGGGGTACTTAAAGGTGAGGATGGAAACTAAGGGGATTGTCTTTTCTTTACATGGAAACTAATATACAAGGATGAACCTTTGGGGTTACTCCAAAGGGTTGTCAGCCCTACATGAGTGCTAACTGGGGTTTGATAGCTACAAGACGGGTCTTCCGACTACACCCTTGTGACCCCCCAGAGTTCCGGTTAAGTACTTCGATTTCATTGGTCAAGGAAACGTCTTCTCTTCGTATTTACCTCGGGGAACTTCTTTACCCTTCTAACAATAATTTTGAGACGTCCCGGAACACCAGTGTCCTCAGTAAACTCTTTGGATTTGAGACGAGTGGGATTTACCGATTGTCTGACCCAGATTCAGGTAAGGGGTGTGTCCGGGTTCCTGATAAAAAAAATGATTCCCTGGGGACATAAAAAAAAAAAGGTAGAATTTTTATAAAGAAAAAATAAACCTTCTATTAACGAAGTGTTATAATAAAATCAAAGACGTCATGTTGTTCTACTTTGTCGATACACATATGTAGATAGAGGAGGGAGAACTCGGAGAAAGGGTGAAAGGGACGTAAGGTGGGAAATCCAGTAGAGTCTCATGACTCGACTCGAGGGACACAATATGTCGTCGAAGGGTGATCGACAAAATGTACTCCATCACACACATACAGTTGTACAGTTGCGATGAGATTTTACTAGAAGCTGTAACGTTGTCACCGAATGTTGAAGCGACGTGTAATCTTAGTGTACCTCTCCAGACTTTCGGGGACGGTAAATCCAGAGTTAGGATGTGGTTACTTTAGTTTTAGAGACCCCACTCCGGGTTCGTAGTAAAAAAAAGGGGGTAAATAAAGGTTACACGTCGGTTCAAACTTTTAGTGTCCCGACATGGTAAGTAGTTAAGTAGTTTTATGAAGGACTTGTGAGTAATATACATACCGGGGATCTTACTGGAAGTCGGTGGGGGACAAGAAATCATTATAACGTACATTCATTCATAATCAGCGAGTCAGTACGGGCTGAGAAACACTGGGGTACCTGACGTCGGGTGGTCCAAGGAGACAGGCACTCTAAAAGGTCCGTTCCTATGACCTCACCCAACGGTAAAGGAAGAGGTCCCCTAGAGGAGTTGGGTCCCTAGTTTGGGTCCAGAGGGCGTAACGTCCGTCTGAGAAGTGGTTGGCTCGATGTTCCCTTCGAGGTGATAACGTACATATAGCCGTATTAAGGTCGTGACCCCACTCGTCACTTGCCTGTGAATTTACTTACTTACTGTTTACTTACTTACCGGAAGGAGTAGGTAGACGGAGGAGGACCGAGCTCTAGGTCTCTCCTCAAGATTACAAGTGTCTCTCGAGACGTAACGAATTGGGTTGGTTGTTGAGCGTTAATGTATCACTATTACACGTGTGTGTTTGTGTGTTTGATCCATCTTTTCCGTTCACTACCACCTCTTTAGGTTGGAGTACTATAAAGGAAACGGTTGTCGGAGTCAAGTCAAGTCAAGTCACTGAGTCAGCACAGGCTGAGAAATGTTGGGGTACTTAGCGTCGTGCGGTCCGGAGGGACAGGTAGTGGCAGAGGGCCTCAAGTGAGTCTGAGTTCAGGTAGCTCAGCCACTACGGTAGGTCGGTAGACAGTAGGAGACAGCAGGGGAAGAGGAGGACGGGGGTTAGGGAGGGTCGTAGTGTCAGAAAAGGTTACTCAGTTGAGAAACGTACTCCACCGGTTTCATGACCTCGAAGTCGAAATCGTAGTAAGGAAGGTTTCTTGTGGATCCTGATTAGAGGAGATCTTACCTGACCAACCTAGAGGAACGTCAGGTTCCCTGAGAGTTCTCAGAAGAGGTTGTGGTGTCAAGTTTTCGTAGTTAAGAAGCCGCGAGTCGAAAGAAGTGTCAGGTTGAGAGTGTAGGTATGTACTGGTGTCCTTTTTGGTATCGGAACTGATCTGCCTGGAAACAACCGTTTCATTACAGAGACGAAAAGTTATACAATAGGTCCAACCAGTATTGAAAGGAAGGTTCCTCATTCGTGGAAAATTAAAGTACCGACGTTAGTGGTAGACGTCACTAAAACCTCGGGGGGTTTTACTTCAGACGGTGACAAAGGTGACAAAGGAGCAGATAAAGGGTACTTCACTACCCTGGTCTACGGTACTAGAAACAAAAGACTTACAACTCGAAATTCGGTTGAAAAAGTGAGAAGCGAAAGTGAAAGTAGTCCTCCGAAAAATCAAGATGAAGTGAAAGACGGTATTCCCACCACAGTAGACGTATAGACTCCAATAACTATAAAGAGGGCCGTTAGAACTAANACTCAGTTGAGAAACGTACTCCACCGGTTTCATGACCTCGAAGTCGAAATCGTAGTAAGGAAGGTTTCTTGTGGATCCTGACTAGAGGAGATCTTACCTGACCAACCTAGAGGAACGTCAGGTTCCCTGAGAGTTCTCAGAAGAGGTTGTGGTGTCAAGTTTTCGTAGTTAAGAAGCCGCGAGTCGAAAGAAGTGTCAGGTTGAGAGTGTAGGTATGTATTGGTGACCTTTTTGGTATCGGAACTGATCTGCCTGGAAACAACCGTTTCATTACAGAGACGAAAAGTTATACAATAGGTCCAACCAGTGTTGAAAGGAAGGTTCCTCATTCGTGGAAAATTAAAGTACCGACGTTAGTGGTAGACGTCACTAAAACCTCGGGGGGTTTTACTTCAGACGGTGACAAAGGTGACAAAGGAGCAGATAAAGGGTACTTCACTACCCTGGTCTACGGTACTAGAAACAAAAGACTTACAACTCGAAATTCGGTTGAAAAAGTGAGAAGCGAAAGTGAAAGTAGTCCTCCGAAAAATCAAGATGAAGTGAAAGACGGTATTCCCACCACAGTAGACGTATAGACTCCAATAACTATAAAGAGGGCCGTTAGAACTAAGGTCGAACANTACATGAGACGTATATTCAATTTATTCGTCCCACTGTTATATGTCGGAACTGCATGAGGAAAAGGATAAACCTTGGTCAGACAACAAGGTACAGGTCAAGATTGACAACGAAGGACTGGACGTATATCCAAAGAGTTCTCCGTCCAGTCCACCAGACCATAAGGGTAGGGAAAGTCTTAAAAGGTGTCAAATAACACTAGGTGTGTCAGTTTCCGAAACCATATCTCGTCATTTTTCGTGTCAGGATTCCCCGGTTACATAGTGGAGAATAAAATACGGAGATGTTTTCGGAACACCTCACTCCGTGGGTCGAATAAATGTGACTCAGTATGTACTTTATAGGGACCAATAGTACGTCAAGGAGCTTCTCGAGGTAGGAAGTTCCGGGAAGATTGTAGAGTCGACAAAGTCTTTCGGAGGGACTGTACAAGGTTTCACACCATGGGACCCACTTCTTTCCACGTGTAGTTCCGAGTAAATAGATATTTGATCAAATTATCAACTTTTACATGAAAACGAACATTGGCTTTGGATAGACTGAACTCAAGTAATATCACTACATCACTAATAATGTCACTATACTTTGGAGTAAACTTTTTCGCTCCTTCCATACAGAAAAAAATTTTCGTTCTCATAGTTTGTTTGCTCTCTTGTCTACTCCTTTTCTTCAGTACTGCCCCCAATGTCGTTTCTGCCTACACACCCTTTGCCTCCGGTGCTACCGGGGTACTACGAGACACGGCAGGACGAGTAAACACCGACTCGGAAAGAGGGATCGTTATCAGTGACGTTCCACCCCTTACACCGGCGAGGACGAGAGTTTGGGGAGTGCCACGGTTCGTGTCCCGGAGTGTGTCCTTCAAACTTGTCTTTGGTGAAAAAGGAGATTGCGCAATGGTCGGGGTAAATCCAATTTCCGTTGACTGTTTCCTTGCTCGGGCACTTTGTTAAGCCCAGTACCGATTTTTATATTTTAACTATACTAGGGGGTCCTTGTCGGGATTTATCTACTCCACAGTACAGCGGGAGGAGGGTTAGAGGCGAGGGGTGTGCCCGTGTAGGATTAGGAAGAGGGCCTGTTTGGCGTCGTTCTGGTCGTAGCGTCTGAGACCAGGTGCTCGAACCGGTGACCCACTGTCTGAGACCCTTCCGTGAATTCAGTGTTCTCTAGACTCTTTAAAGAACTGTACCACGAGGTCGGAGAGATTTGAGGACAAACGTCAAAGGGTCTCTTACTCCGGACTGTTTTGTTTTGTGTTTGGAGGACAGTTACCCTGGTGGTCGGACTCTTCGGGCGCCTTCAGGGGAACGGGAAACCCGGGTACGAGGTGTCGAACGTCGAGGACCCTAGAGAGGTCTCGTATGCTGGGGGAGGGACAGGGAGGGTGGGTCTGAGTCGTAGGGGGTGACTCACCACATTTTCCCAGACTGTGTCGAATCCGTTGTCCGTCTGTGGCCCGCGGAGTAGTTGTGCCACCTATAAAAGAGTCAATTTTTTTACACAAGAGTGAATTCTTACGATTACCGGGCACGTGTCTTTATTTTAGGGACTGGATGAAACTTCGACTTGAATAATTTGTTCGGCTGGAATAATGAGTCTTCTCTGACATCTTGTCATCTTATTTCGGGTTCACCTTAAGGAACGTAGGAAGGAACTGTCCGCGACGGTTCCTTTCATGTCTCCTCTCACCTCGGGGCCTGAGCCTCCGCCCTCGGTCCCAAGTGCAGGTCGAGAGCGACCCTGAGCGACACACTGGACTCTCGATAGTGACAGGAGAGACCAGGAATCGTGGACGTAGGTCCCCGACCTCGTAGGTCCCCGACCTCCTCCACGAGAGTTCACCAGTAAAAGTCGACACTATCGACCACGAAAAAAAAAAAAAAATTCTTAAAGTACAATTTTAATTTTTTAATTTTTATTTAATGGTTCTCGTATAGTACTATTCTGTGGTACTCTGTCCCGCTTCTGTGTGTGACACGGAGATTCCTCGGACCTCGGATCGTGTCGCTCACACCCTCCAGGTATGACTAATTACCTAAATAGAGGATTGTCGTTAAACTTTCGGCGGTGTTCCGATGTCGTCTGTAATGTGTTGAACACAGACGTTACTCTTAGGGGGGACCGTTAGGTGGACTGTTGAAACCAAATCGACTTGCTTAGAAAGTCACGTAAAATTTGGTGTCGTGCCGGTGCTCACTGGTAGGCGTTCACGATTAGTCTAAATAGTGTGACCCTTCCTTCTCTCACCACTATGTAAAAGTACCCCAAAATCCCGTTATTACACTCAGTAGGAACAAGTAAGGTCTCTTTTAGAACTTCGTCGTTCCGTTTAATAGGTTCTGTCTCGACCCTCTCCTTCCGTTCAAATGACGACATTACCACCCGCAAGTATCGGGTGTGTTCCAACCTAATCAGTCATTACTACCCTCAATGCCACCCGACGAGTCACTATTATGAGTCTTTTATGGCACCACGCACATTGACCTCCTGAGGAAAAGTCAGGTCTAAAGTCCGAGACTTTGGTAGAAAGTGACTCAAAAATCTTGAGTCGGAGTCACGTACACATGAGTCACCTCAGGCTGAGACGCTAAAGTGCCCGACGTCGGGTGGTCCACGGACGGGTACCTTAAGAGGTCCGTTCTTATGTCCTGACCCAACGGTAAAGGAGGAGGTCTCCTAGAAGAACTGGGTTCCTGACTTGGGTGTTGGGAACGTAACCGCCCACCTAAGAAATGGTGACTCGATGGACCCTTCGGACGTGCGTGGGAGTCTCTCGAGTCGTTTGTTTCGATCGCCCCTTATTTCTAAGGAGGCCTCCGTGTCCTCCTTCACCCCAAACACATTTTTTACTGTTTAGGGTGTCGGTGTAGGATCCTACCGGCACATCTCAGGTCCGAGACTTTTAAAATATTTGTTTCTGGTTCTGTCTCGTCCTGTACCTCTTAGGTCGTCTGTGACCACGGGTCCCTGGTTTCTTCCGTCGCAGACGAGTCTTTCTGAACTCCTCGGGACCGGTCTCTGTAGATCTGGTATTCGGGCCGACGGTGGTGTAGGTGTCGGGAGTGAGGACCCAACAGACAGTGTCCCGAGGTCCGTAGAGGTACAGAACCTCTATAAACCCACAGGCTTCCGGGGTACCCTGTCGACCGTGGTCTTAGGAAAGAGAGGGTTCCAGTGTCTACAGCTGTAACTCTAAGTCTCTCTATGCCGGTTCCGGTGACTCGATATTTCACCGCTTCTACCTTGTCTTTCCTTCACGCACGTCGGAAGGTAGAGGTTCCTATTGGGGTCGGGGTGGAGGAGAGTACGGGTTTGTCCTTTGTCAGGACAAAGGGGTGACGTGTGAATAGTGGTGGGAGGGTGTGGACGGGGTGTGTCAGGTGGAGGCGGTTGGGGCCGGGGAAGGTGGGTGTGGACGACGAGGGTGGGAGGGGACCCCCGGACCACCGAATGCTCGACTGATAAGAGACGGGAGGTGCTGACTACCAAGATATTACTTACCGAACGAGACTGTCGGTCAAAGACTTGACAAATCTCTCAGAAGTACAACGACCGGGGTCTTCCACAAGAGACGTAGTAGAGCCACACAGTAAGAGTCATTGTAGGGGTTCCCAGTTTCTCACCTTTAAACTTGTTCGTCTCACAGTTCCGACGTTCCTTCCTCGTCGACTTCTCCGACCACACTTTGAGTGAACAAAGGTCTTAGGACTTGTCCAAGAGACAGGACTACTCTCGAAGGGACTGTGTTACGTGGGAGATGTCTAGAATAGACGTCGTAGGGTCACCCTATCGACGTCACTTGGGTTCCGGGAACTTGTCAACCTACTTTTCACTTTCACTTCAGTGAGACAGCACAGGCTGAGAAACGCTAGGGTACCCGACATCAGATGGTCCGAGGAGGTGGGTAGTCTAAGAGGTGTGTTCTCATGACCTCACTCGACGGTAAAGGAAGAGGTCCCCTAGAAGGGTTGGGTCCTTGACTTGGGTCCAGAGGACGTAACGTCCGTCTAAGAAATGACAGACTCGGTGGTCCCTTCGGATCCTATTTCTAGAAGTTTTGACCCTCTCGTGGCACGATCGGGACAACTGGATCACCCTAGACCACCGGTTCTCTATCGTTCTCCTATAAAGGACCCCAGGGAGTCTTTCTGTCACCGTCACGACCCCATCTAGTGTCTGAAGGACCTGGTGACTCCGTGACGGATGGTTTGACGGTGAACGGATTCGTGGGGACACCTCCGCGGGACGTAAACCCCACAGGAGAGTTAAGGTTAAGTGTCAAGACGAATTCGTGACGGGGTCTAAAGAGAACCTCTAAGAAAGGGTGTCGGTCGGGTATGCCAAACCCTAGACTGGGACGGTAGTCGAGGTCTTTGTCGAGACTGAGCCAAATCGACCTACTTAGAAAGACACGGGACGTTTGTGTTAGTCACGAGAAGGGGTTGGGGGTGGGAGGTGGGGTGGGAGGTCACGTCCTTCTCTGTGTCCTGGGTTTGGACGGGACACCGACCGTCCTCCTTAAACAAGTTGGTGATTTTCTCTTCCACGCCCAATCATGGGGACGTCAGAAGTAGATTGGTGCACCCTGGTCTCTTCCTCTTGTCCTATGTTCCTTCGACTCTTCTCTTCTTTTCCTTCTCCCCTCTCTCGTCGTTCTCTGACCTCGTACGCCGAGCGGCTCTGAAACTGGTCGGGTGCAATCCCCGGGCCCTTTCGGTCCGAAACAAGTAAATAAAGATATTTCGTTGCTTAAGGGAGAACTAATTCGGTCTTTGATCTTTCTTCTTTTCTCTCTTTCTCTTCCTTTTTTCCCTTCTTCCCTCCTTCCTCCCTTCTTTTATTCTAATGGTCCTCACACCACTGATCTACAAGTCCCGGTTTTACTGGGTGTAAGTGGTATGGGAAGGGAAGTGAGGTCGGGCTTTCACCAGGGGACCGACGTGCTCACCCGGTCGCAGTGTCTCACGAGTACCGGTTGACTACGAGGCCATGACCGAGAAGAGTGACACCGCATCAACGATTCAACTCAAACTGAGAAACGTTAGGGGACCTGACATCGGACGGTCCGAGGAGACAAGTCCTCTAAGAGGTCCGTTCTTATGATCTCACCCAACGGTAAAGGAAGAGATCTCCTAGAAAAGTTGGATCCCTAGCTTCGACTCAGAGGACGTAGCCATCCACCGAAGAAATGGTAACTCGGTGGTCACTTCGAGAAAAGTGACGTTGCACAATTAAAGGGTCTCTCTCTTGGTACGGTAGACCCCCTCCTTCGAGTCTGTTGTACCGGAGTGAGGAAGATAAATGGTCCTTGTTTCGACTAAAGTTTCTCCCTTCCTTGAGTAGGTCCCGGTAAATCTCCTTCTCAGTCGGTGTCGACGGGGTCCCTCGACACGTCTTTATCTACTCGAGGACTGAAAGGGTTGGGTAATAAAGAGTCTCCGAGGGATAACGGGGACTCTTTCTCTCGTCGTAGGGGCTGTGGGTCTACGATGGGACCATAGTAATCGATCCTACACTCCAATGACCTTCCACCGGACCGTGGGGGGTCGATCCCGTACACCAGGAGGAGAACCTAAATTAGAGTATCTTCCGGTTGTAGTTTGGTTCAGTGAGACACTAGTAATACTTCCCTCCGTTTGTTCTCGTCAACTATTAAAAAAGATTCCTTCTGTTTCTGTTCTAGTGACATACCTGGTGTGTGTCACTCCTGGAGGGAGGGGCCGAGGATACTCAGTAACTATGTAGAGATGGTTAATGTCGGAATCAGAACGGGATCATAGTGGAGGTTGAACTAATGTAAATAAATATATTGTTCAATATCCTACCAGGAGTGAAGGACTGGCGAGAGTCAGATCCCGTTTAGGGGTAAAGGTGTCTGGTAGACGGTTTAGTAGGTTGGTTTTAGGTTTAGGATCATAACATCAGCAAAGACTGTGGAAAAATGATTCTATGTCATACCATACATAAGGGGGAGTGACGTTACTGAGTATTTGGGTTGAACGAGTTAATGTCCAGATAAGTACCACCAGAAATCGACCTCCCGTAATCACTTCAGCGAGTCAGCACGGGCTGAGAAACGCTGGGGTACCTGTCACTCACCGGACGTGGTCCGAGGAGACAGGTACCCTAAAAGGTCCGTTCTCACGACCTCACCCAACGGTAAAGGAAGAGGTCCCTTAGAAGGGCTGGGTCCCTAGCTTGGGTTAGAGGGCGAAACATCTATCGGCGAAATGGTAGACTCAGTGATCCCTTCGGGTAATCGTAGAGTTTTCCCGTAATCGTAGAGTTTTTTTGCAAGGTGAGGGAACCAGACTGGGCCTGACGATAGGTACTAGGTCGGGGAGGACCGGCTTAGGCGGAGGTGAGGGATTCCTGGACAGGTCTGAAGAGATGGAAGGGTGTCCGTCCGAGACAGTGGACGTTTCGGGGAGGGGAAGAAAGGGGGACCTCTTGTTCAAACCCTTCCGAAGAGACTGGGGTCGATCTCTTTTATTTAGGAGAGAAGAGAGTGAAGGGATTCGACGTGTAAGTCACTAATGTCGTGTACAGTGTAGTTTATATTAATACAAGCGGAGAACCACTGGGAGGGGGTGGTCTGACGTTTGGAGAAACTTTCTTTCTCTACACGTCACAAGTCCGGTCCCCGACTACGTTTTATCTTCGAGGTATGTGGCCGACAAACGAAAAAAGGGGACGTGATTTGGTTTACAGAAAGGATAAGTTAAGTGTAAGGTTTCTTCTCAGTTTTATTATTACACGTTTACTTTCGGGTTGACTTGTGCGTCCGAAACCAGACAACATTATCACAGTGAACAGTAGACGACCCACGGGACACTAAATGTTTCGTGCCGGAGTAATGGAATAGAGTGAATTCCGTCAGGTGTACCGTCGGGACCGAAGGCAGTGTAGACGAGCGTGAAGGTTCGACGAACGTGTGACGTTCCTGAGTTCCGACCCCGTGTTGGTCCCTTATTAGTCATTGTCCACCAACAACGAGGTTCTGGTAACCTCTGGGTAGTCGAGTACTCAAGTACCGGTTTCCCAGTAGACCTTTGGCACAGACTATAAATGTTAGAGTTCAAGATAGACAGGACGGAAAGTAATATGTAATCTTATTTATACATCAATTCAGTTACAGTGGTCACAAACTTGTTACCAACTCTTCAGTCTATTTTGACCTATACTCAAGTCTGAGATGAATAGTTGAAGTACTACTCATCCCATAAATTAGAGAGACTCAAAAGCAAATGGGTTGACAGTTTATCCTCAACATTATCATGGATGAAGTACCTCAACAAGACTCCTAATTTACTCTTTTATATTCAACTCTTAAAACCTTTCACAGACCGTGTCTCATTATTATTCGTACATCATTTAAAATTGATAATTGCATTAATACAATGATTGTAGTAAGAATAACGATTCATCCTACTCAGATCCGATAAATGGTAGTCTATCTAAGAGTATGGAATGAGACGAGACTAATTATCCCCTCTCCACCCACCAATCCACCCCAGGTCCCTCCTACTCCGTTATTCAAATGGTTCGAGGATAACAGTCGACCGAAGACTAAACTGGTCAATCCACGTGAGGATCTGACCTCCCGGCTGTTTTCCTTCACGTATCCATACATTCGGTCCATAGGTATATACGGAGGAATGGAAGGAAGGGAAAAAAGGAAAGAAAGAGAGAAAAAGGAAAGAAGGAAGGAAGGATAGAGACTGAGTCCATCCCCGAGGTTGTCGTGGAGGTCGAAGACGACCCTAAAGGTGGTATCAAGGTCGAAGGAATATCATTGACTTATGAGATTATTATGACAGAGATATAAAGTTGGTAAGTCGGATTTCCACCATCATCAAAGCCTAGTGACAATTAGAGATTTAGTCGAGTAGGAACATTGGTTACGGGATGTAATTTAAGGAAGACAAACTTTATAGATATCTCGAACATGAAAGGAGCGACCCAAAACTGCCTGTCTATGTAATCTATGTATGTAAACTCGTTCAAAGAAAGACGTGAGCTCAAAGGAGTAAATACTTTGTAACGATCGTAAAGTTTTCATATAGAATTTCTATAACATGATTTCGAAAAGACCATTCTACAATACCTTTTTGGGTTTGTTTGAAAAACCGGTTGTATTATGTTATATTTTGTATATCTATGTAGAGGTGGAGTCGTGAACCGTATATCAAAAGATCAGTAAAAGTCTTTGACCCAAACCTGAAGGAGATTACGTTTCTTAAAGACACGTCTATAGAGTAGGGTTCTTGAGGTGGTATCTCTCCATTACTGCTTATTACTCCTTACTTTGATACAATATCTGTCGTTATTAATGGTCTAATAGGTGGTATGTCATAGAACTTTGTGACTTTCTGATAACGACAGTACCCAACTTAAGACAGGGACACTTTCCTCTAAAACTTCAGGATTGGGGGTCATGGAATAATCCTTTGACCCAACAACGTCTATATAATCAATTCTTCGCCAATATGACCTCATCTCACCCGAAATTAGGTTAGAAGGACCACGGGGGCCCTTCTGTGTCATTCACTGCGGCCCTCTTGTGGTAATCTCTTGTTGCCTGATCTTAGTACGTGGGTACTCGGTTCCCTAATGTCTCCAGAGGTCGTTTGGCTGTCTACGATCCTTCCCGTCCCTTCCTCAAGGGACGTCCAAAGTCTCTCTCGTACCGGGACTGTTATGAAACTACATTCTGAAGATCGGAGGTCTCGACACTCTCTTATTTAAAGACAACAAAACGGTGTGGATCAGAAACCATAAAGTAACGGTGTCGGGATCCGTCATTTATGTTAATATTGTATTTTACGTCATCCATTCTAAGACTCTCGAGAGACGTAGTGTAAGGGATCCCAAATACAGGACATATTAGGAACCCTGACACCCATCCAACGCCATACACCGTATCACCCAAGATGTTTTCCCTTTACTAGGACTCAGGGACCACCGAGTCTGTCATTCCTTAGACGGACGTTACACCCTCTGGGTTCAAGTTAGGGAGCCAGCCCTTCTAGGGGACCTCTTCCCTTACTGTTGAGTGAGGTCATAATGACGGACCTCTTAGGGTACCTGTCTCCTCGGACCACCCGATGTCAGGTACCCTAACGTTTCTCAGTCTGTACTGACTCGTTGATTGTGAAAGCAAAAGTTTGGACTAGATCAATCCACGGGAATTTTCTCTGATTTTCTCTACCTCGAGATGGATCTCTTTCCCTAAACTTCACACCTCCAAAACGAATACAGAAATTAAAAATGACGTCATATCAACTAAATGTTACAACGCAATCAAAGTCCACGTGTCGTTTCATATAGTTAATACGCAGTCTATAGTCTATATACCTATGCATAGATATATAGGTGAGAAAATCTCTAATAAAAGGGTACATTCAGTAATGTCTCATAATTCATCTCAAGGGACACGACGTGTCATCCAGGAATAATAAAATATGTATCACCACGCCGAGTCATCCATTTCGCAGACGGACGTTACGTCCTCTGTGTCCTCTGCGTCCGAGTCAGGAACCCACCCCTTCTAGGGGACGTCCTCCTTTACCGTTAGGTAGGGTCATAAGAACGGACCTTTTAAGGTGTCTGTCTCCTCGGATCTCCCGATATCAGGTTTCCCAGAGTTTCTCAGCCTGTACTGACTCTCTGATTCGTACGTATGTATTATGCGTATGGTTCACACATTTGCAGTTAGGCTCAGAGAGTTGAATGAGGAGGGAAGAGGGACGAAAGGGGGGACCATTGGTATTCAAACAAAAGATATATACGCTAGTCCCCTTTTTGGCGTTATGTTTTTCTATGTACATGGGATTACAAGTAACGTCGTGATAAATGTAATCGGTCCTGTACCTTCGTTGGATTTACAGATGACTACTTCCTTACCTTTTAAGTATTTTTTCTTTAGTTGTTACAGGAAACGTCGTTGTACCTAACTGGATCTCTAACAGTATTACTCACTTTATTCAGTCTGTCTCTTTCTGTTTATATACTATAACGAATATACATCTTAGAATTTTTTTTTTCTTTTACCAGGTTTGTTCGAATAAATGCTTTGTCTTTATTTCAGTCTCTGCGTCCTTCTAAAGACTACGTTCCCGCTAAGACGCGAAAACCGAAACTTCTACGGTCTCTGACACACTGTTTCTTACACTCATCGAAACTTTTCCACTCTCACCGGGGATCTACTCTCGGTCGTTTCTTTGCCCCTGAACTCTGGACGTCAGTGTGTCCTTTCGTCAAGTGGGTTCCGGTTCTTACTCGGCCCTTCGTCTAGGGAGAGATCACGGGGGTCCGTCCTTGAGTCGTGTCGACTGTAAAAATAAAGTCGACGAGGACTTTCCTCTCAGGTCGATGAGTCACGGACCCGAGTCCTGGACGTTTTAAAACTTAGTGTGTAAGAGAATTCGACGACTCAAACACCAGTAGACAGAACGTCGGTATCTTTTACTTATGTACATCCATGTAAATGATACATTTTAACAATTTATATACATGTTACATACATAAAAATTGAATTTTTATAAACTTTAATTTTACCATGGGAGAAGACTACCGTAGAGACGGTTTGTGTGTCTCCACCTAATTTTTTTTTTAGTCTCTGAAACCTACACGTACCCACCGTTCTTATGTCTAAGTTTCAACAGAAATCAGAAGGTTATAGTAAAGGTCTTAGCAATTTAATATTTTCTTGTTCTAACAAAAACAGGGGGTTGGGTTCGACATTTCTAGTCTTATCCCAGACTCTCACTCGTGTCAGAGGGTCCTCAAGTTCGATGAACTTTCTCTCCCGGTGTGTCTCGACCCCAAAGTATTTCAAGGTGACCTCTCTCCCCTGTAGTATCAACCTAATTATATAGTAACGTAGTGTTTAATAAAGGGGACCTTCAAGGTATCCTCGGACTGGACGGTAGTGACTGGAGGCACGAGATCTCCTTCCTTGTGTCTGTGGACGGGAGCACCGATTTTAGCATCAGACACGGTTACCGGATTCCACCAGTCACACGAAAGGTGTAAATGTTTCGGGTAAAGGGGAATCCCGAAATCAAGACAGAAACAAACTTGGATTTTAGAGGGTCAACGACGGAAAGACTCATAGGAACTCAGTCGACGAATTACAGGGCACCGGAGTCTAGACATCGTCTTATTTCTAATCCTTCTATTAACGAACTGTCTAACATGAAGAGACAAAAGGATGAATAAACGACGTACTGAAACCCTTTCTATGAATCAGAGACTCTCAAAGTCAAAATATTGAACCGTTTCCCAACAATTCATGAGTATGGTTGGAGGTGTTTTCACTCCGGTCGTATTGCACCGTCTCCCAACAATTCATGAGTGTGGATGGAGGTGTTCTCACTCCGGTCGTATTGCACCGTTTCCCAACAATTCATGAGTGTGGATGGAGGTGTTCTCACTCCGGTCGTATTGCACCGTTTCCCAACAATTCATGAGTGTGACTGGAGGTGTTCTTGCTACGGTCACGACCGTACTTGTTCCTCGAGACGCGGTTGTTTCGAGTTCAGGTCCCTCTCCCGTGACACGAGGTATACCTCGCCACCGCTACTACGTCGGTCTCGACCGACTCGACTGGTCCCTCCACACCTCTGTCCGTCGACAGAACCACTGACAGTCGGGATTCTTGGACTACCGGGGGTACTTGAGTCTTTGCAGTCCAAACGAAACTAAGAATTTTACACTTACTTCCTTAAAGGGACCACCAGGTCATAAATTCCCCGAAGGGTCCACCGTGATCACCATCTCTTAGACGGTTACGTCGTCTATATTCTCTGCGCCCAAACTAGGGACCCAGCCCTTCTAGGGGACCTCCTCCCGTACCCTTAGGCGAGGTTATAAGAACGGACCTCTTAGGGTACCTATCTCCTCGGACCACCCGATAGATCAGGTACCCCACAGTTTCTCAGTCTGTACTGATTTCGTTGAATCGTGCGTGCGTGGTCACAAATTCTGAACACGAGGGTTATGTTCCCGGGACCCAAACTATGGACCAATCCCTTGAACTAGGGCGTACGACGTTGATTCTGGGTCTTGTCGGTTTATTTATTTATTTATAAAAAATTTTTGACAGTAGAAAACTTTTTTTTGTTTTCACTCACTTTTCCATGAATACAGGAAGACCTATCTTTGAAATTCTCGGTCACGTGTCAAGGGGTGTAGGAGAAAAGCAGAAACAGTGTCAATGGTCGTTTCAAGGTCTTCCGCCGACGAGACGACAGGACCCAGAGTCCCTTTTTGTCCTGTTCGCATTTTTAGGGTAAGTAGGAGGTCGCCGGTTCGTTGGACTTGTGTTGTGTGAAATAAAAGTCCGGGACTGTCGACCCCCAACAAACAATAACGTTGTAATGGATCGTACAGGATGGATCATTCCAGTGTTCATCCCCTTTTCTCCGACTCTCTCTTTTATTGAGCAAGTTCGAGTGTGTCTACGATTCAGGATTACTGTCCTGACTCTAAGTTCAAGTCCGCCAAACTAAGATCTCGGGTTCTGTGAATAGACAACACGCTTGGAAGGGGACATAGGACTACGAACTTATTAGACTGTAACACAAGTTCACCTTCGTACCTACAACTGTTCTCAGGTGAAATTTTACTCCTCGTATTACTTGGTCTGATTACTCACTCTCCGCTATGTCCTCAGTGGTTCACGGTCCCGTAAGACTGTCCTTATCCCAGTAGTTTCCTAGCACTTATTGTAAAGAAAAGAGACGACTTCTCCGAGAACAACGGGTACACGGTTCCTCCGGGGAAAGTAGTTCAGGACGTTCTAGATTAACACTCAAGACGGGTCTGACCGAAACAAAAAGGTTCCGATGTGGACCGAATCGGTCACCCATCTAATTATGAATGTATTTCTATTCTAAAAAGGTAAAAAGTTAAAGTTTAAAGTTAAATTTCTCTTCTAAAGTTAAAATTTAGGATTTCCTTTAGTTGGGACTTATAAGTAACCTATTTGACTACGACTTCTATTTCGAGGTTATGAAACCAGTGGATTACACTTCTCGACTGAGTGACCTTTTCTGAGACTACGACCCTTTCTGACTCCCGTTCTCCTCATGTCCTGCTGTCTCCTACTCTACCGACCTACCGTAGTGACTGAGTTGCCCGTACCCAAACACGTTTGAGTCCCTCTATCTGGTCCCTTCGGACCACACGTCGTTAGCTACCTCAACGTTTCTTAGTCTGTGTCGACTCACTGACTCTCCTCTTGTCGTGTGACGTAGGGCCTTTTCTCCAGAGAGGACTCTCGAACCCCAGGATTCTCAGTTCGAGACACATGAAAAGATGACTCATCTCCTACGTGACCCTCTACTGTATGGACCAGTCCCTGTCAGGTGTAGCTCCGCGGAACCCCGAGACGTCTGGTGAGTCCGACTCGTCGCGTAAGTCCGGGTGGAGACGTTGACGGGTAGTCGTGTTGGAAACAGCATCGAGACTCGGAGTCTAAGAGATAGGACTCGTGTTCCCCTTACCTTTGCCATGGTATATTCTACTAAAGATTGAACTTTTATGTTGTTAGTTTACCTACGGTTGGGAGTGGATAACGACCATCCGTGCATTTAACGTGTTAGGGATACTACTTATTTGACCGATATAGATAGTCTCAAATTGTACAAAGCGTTGGGACCTGGATCCTTTGATATGATTTCTATGCGAACATGTTACTTTACTGTAAACGTTGTCCAATAGGTAACGTCATAACAGACTATCGTTTTCTACTTGGGTAGGTTTACGAGTGGGTATCCTTGGTCAATTTATTCACTACCACGTAGGTACGACGACCACCAAATCAGTGATTCAGCACAGGCTGAGGACGTTCAGGTACCTGACATCTACGGTCTGAGGAAACAGGTACCATAAAAGGTTCGTTCTTATGACCACACCCAACGGTAAAGGAAGAGACATCCTCTAGAGGGACTGGGTCCCTACCTTGGGTTCGGAGGACGTAACCGTCCGATTAAACAATGTAGGTATGTTACCTTGTTCGACCTCGACAATCCTTCTTCTCTCTCAAGAAAGACAGGTTTATGTCTTTCCATAGGTTCCACGTAATTTACCCCCTTTTTCATTCTGAGTTTTCTCGAACGTATCATACGTGGGCAGATACGTCTTTTTTTTCTTGTGTTATCTGATCCTTAAACTAATTAGATATATATTTTACCTTAAGGTCACCTCGATAAGTTTAAGACATTCTACTACGACACTTTCACGACGTGAGTTATACGGTTGTTTAAACCTTTTAAGTCATCACCGGTGTCCTGACCTTTTCCAATCAAAAATAAGGTTAGGGTTTCTTTCCGTTACGGTTTCTCACGACTTTGATGGCGTGTTAACGTGAGTAGAGTGTGCGATCATGTCATTATTAGTTTTAAGAGGTTCGGTCCGAAATCGTTATACACTTGGCACTTGAAGGTCTACAAGTTCGACCAAAATCTTTTCCGTCTCCTTGGTCTCTAGTTTAACGGTTGTAAGATACCTAGTACCTTTTTCGTTCTCTCAAGGTCTTTTTGTAAATAAAGACGAAATAACTGATACGGTTTCGGAAACTGACACACCTAGTGTTAGTTGACACCTTTTAAGACTTTCTCTACCCTTATGGTCTGGTGGACTGGACGGAGAACTCTTTGGATATACGTCCAGTCCTTCGTTGTCAATCTTGACCTGTACCTTGTCTAACCAAGGTTTATCCTTTTCCTCATACAGTTCCGACATATAACAGTGGGACGAATAAATTGAATATACGTCTCAGTAGTACTCTTTGCGACCTGACCTTCTTCGTGTTCGACCTTAGTTCTAACGGTCCTCTTTATAGTTATTGGAGTCTATACGTCTACTGTGGTGGGAATACCGTCTTTCACTTCATCTTGATTTTTCGGAGAACTACTTTCACTTTGTCCTCTCACTTTTTCAACCGAATTTCGAGTTGTAAGTCTTTTGCTTCTAGTACCGTAGACCAGGGTAGTGAAGTACCGTTTATCTACCTCTTTGTCACCTTTGTCACAGTCTGAAGTAAAAACCCCCGAGGTTTTAGTGACGTCTACCACTTGACGTCGGTACTTTAATTTTTCCACGAATGAGGAACCTTCCTTTCAATACTGGTTGGATCTATCGTACAACTTTTCGTCTCTGTAATGAAACGGTTGTTTCCAGACAGATCAGTTCCGATACCAAAAAGGTCACCAGTACAGACCTACAGTCTCAACCTGACACTTCTTTCGACTCGCGGTTTCTTAACTACGACAACTTGACACCACAACCTCTTCTGAGAACTCTCAGGGAACCTGACGTTCCTCTAGGTTGGTCAGGTAAGACTTCCTCTACTCGGGACCCACAAGAAACCTCCCTTACTACGATTTCGACTTTGAGGTCATGAAACCGGTGCAGTACGTTTCTCAACTGAGTAACCTTTTCTGACACTACGACTCTCCCTAACCCCCGTCCTCCTCTTCCCCTACTGTCTCCTACTCTATCGACCTACCGTAGTGGTTGAATCACGTGCACTCAAACTCACTTGAGACCCTCTGCCACTACCTGTTCCTCCGGACCGTACGACGTTAAGTACCCCAGCGTTTGTCACCCTGCGCTGACTCGACTTGACTATGTATTTTATGGAGACCTTTCTATGTGTTCTTTTGTCATTGTGAGAGGTCTCTTCTCTTTACACACCGACCCTATTCCTTACTTTTCTACTTGAAAGTCACGTATAAAAAGACACAGAAAGTTAAAAACTCTATTTATGTAATAGAGTTTTTTCTTCCATTATTGTAGTACTACAAAAATTTGATGACAGTCGACTCCCACCTTATTTTTAGTTCTGTTAAGAACTCTCGTGTGACACTTCTAAGATCTTAGGGTTCTTAGAAGGAGGACCTCGGGTCGTGGGTCTCCGAAGAGTGTCCGTTTTAAAGAGAGAAGAGAAGGGTTATGTGCAATGTGATAGACGGAAGAATAGTGGGAACAAGAAGTCTTTGCAGTGGTATTTGGATTTTACCCTGAGTCTAAGGAAATTGTATAAGAAAAAGCCAAAAGCCCTTTAATGAGATGTATATTCTTTTTCTTCAGTACCTTTGTTCGTTCGTCTTGGTCCGAGACCTGTAAGGGGTACTCCGGTGACCTGTTCGGGGAACGAGACAGTCCCGGAGTCAAAGAGGTGACCAAGTTGTTCCAGATACCTTATCCACTACGGAGCCCAGTGGAAGGAGGGTCGAAATACAAACTCTCAAGATTCTTAGTGTACCCTATCTCGTCGTCAAGAGTTAGAAAACGGTGGTCCCTGGCTAAAACATCTTCTGTTAAAAAGGTGCTTGGTCCCTCCCCACCTCCCCACCAAAGTCAAAGCGAACGGGAAACGAATGGAAGACGATACGTGGATCAAGGATTGTCCGAACAATCCTGGCGATCTATCTCGTTTCCGTTCTGGTGTAGGACGTCTCTCGAAACCTAGATAGAGGACTGTCGATGAAAGAGTGAGATGAGTGACTTAAACCGTTGTAAGGTCGACCTGGTGGTTACTCACAGGACCCCCGTCTCCGCACCACCAAAGATCTGGGGTCATCTCCCTCCACCTCGGATTCGTCTTGTCCCATAAGAGCGACTGAATTCCTCCGGCTTAACCTCAGACCCCCGACCACTTAGACCTTAAACATTCTGTCTCATGGTCTCTCATATATGCACCCCTAAAAGACGGTCAGAAACCCACTGACGACCGGACGTATATGCGTTCCGTTTTGTCATGTAAGGTCTTCATCGACTATATCCCTTCCCTCGATTTGTCTTTATGGTTTCAGACATGTCCCGATCCTTTGTGACTGAGGACCAGGTTGACGTCACGGCGAAGTCGACTCTGGGGTCTTTCTCGTTCAGTGTCTTCATAGTGTAGACTTTTATTCCTGACGTGTTAGTCTACTGACTGTTTTAACTTCATCTAGGTCGGATTGTTTCTTATTTGTTAGAACTGTCAAAGTCCTCCTGCACGGTTATTAAATTGACGGACGGTCCTATTTTCAGTTATGGTAAATTTTGTTTGACTGTGTTCGGTCTGATGGATGTCTCATCATCTGTGACAAGAATGTAATTCTTTTACCTTCTTTACGTCTGTATGTGTGTGGATATGTTTGTGTGTGTGTGTCCCAGTTTTTTTGTCCGGAGTTCTACAAAGTCTACAATCTTAGGTGTCTACTGTTGAAGTTTTATTGATCATATTTACATAACTTCCAAAATTTCCTTTAAACCTGTCTTATTTCCCGTCCATCCCTTAGTGTCGTCTTCTTACCTGTCATTTTGAAGAATTTTTAAGATACCGATATGTTATGGTCTAACTTCCGTTTTCACCTTCCTCTGTCGTCTCCAATCTATCGTAGTGACTGAGTTACCTGTACATAAACTCGTTCGAGGCCTTCTATCACTTCCCGTCCCTTCAGACCACACAACGTCAGGTACCCCACCGTTTCCTAGTCTGTGTTGAATCTCTGACTTGTGGTCTTTGTTATGGTGCAGACTCTACTTTTCCAATGAGACCCGAACTGCTGCCAAGTCTGTGACATCTTCTGTCCCAATGATTTGTGCTGTTGTGCACTTGTCTTTATATTTGTGATGTCCTTTTTTACTAAATTTTTATTCCTCTGGGTCATTGGATGCTCTGTTGTAGGTCACCAGATAGATTACACATAAAAACCGTGTCTCTCTCTGTCACGATTATCTTATCCGTCTTTTTCATAGATTTTTGTATTAAAGGTTTTATTCTTTCAATTTTCATTGTTTTTCTGTGGAATTTTTGTGACATCTCCCCCTTTTTGATTGAATGACTTAGTTCTCTATAAAGTATAAGTACCTAACCTTTTAAGTTAAATAATTCACCATTGAGAGGATTTTAATGTCTAAGTTACATTTAAAACCAGTTTTAGGGTTTTAGGAAAAAAAAAAAAAAAACTTTTAGTTCCATAAGTATGATTTTAATAATGTATTTACGTTTCTTGTGTCTTATCAGTTTTTTATGACTATTTATTTTCGTACACACACTTAATACAGATAGTCGTCATCCTACCTGTCTGACACCTTATAAATGTATTCTTTATGATAAGTTCTTGGTTTTTTACTTGATTGTTCTGGTTCGTCTTAGTAAGAAATACTAAGATAAATACATTTTGAGTTTTTGTCCTTTTTGGTGAGATCGTAAATCTTGTGGAAACTCTACCTCTGACTTACGGTACCTCTCCTGTGTTCCTCCTAAAGACACCACGATCAATATAAGATCTAGAACTAGTCCCACCAAAAATATGATCATATAAATCAATAATAAGTACAGGAAAAGACATGAATTTGAGATTTTCAGATAGGGAAGGAGAGTTTTTTTTTTTTTTTTTCTGTGACTTCTCAGATCAACTATTAACCACTCTCAACTACGTCATTATTATCACTACCACCTCTGATTTATGTCACGTTCTTACGAGTCCGTTATTTAGTCGTCCAGGTAAAACTAACTAATCTACACCCCTGACGTACCTCCTTCCTACATCCGTCTCCATTTTTAGATTCTGTTTAGTGTCCAAAGGAAGCCCACAACTACTACTTTACTTACCACCCTCCTACCTACCTCTAGTTTTTAAGTCCTTCCTGTGGAGCTCGGACTCACGGGAACCGTTAGGTGTCCTTATAGAAACCGTCGATTAAGCCACCCTCAAGTCGCCTTGACAGGCTCGTTCCCCCTCTCACACCCTGTGTAGTCGTCGGGACCACTATTAATTTTATTACTCTGACCTACCTTAGTGAGTCTCTCTTGTACCTCGTACTGCCCTCCACTCGTCGTGAGACCCCTTGTAGTGTGACTTTGTCCTCGAGTCTGGTCCGTCTTTTCCAAGTCGACGTCGTTGCCCTTCCTTTGGTTCTCCTTAGTCGGTACCTTTGGGTGCGGATACCCTTACGTTCTGTCAAGAGAGGTTTTCGGACCGACTTTCCGTTTCTACATACATCGAGACTTCGACATTAGGGTCGTTACGTGGAGAGGAGAGACTAGAGGTCAAAGAAGTCGCGATTCCTTTCTTATAATGATCATGAACGTAATTTTCCACACACGTACGTACGATTCAGCGAAGTCGGCACAGGTTGAGAAGCACTGGGGTACGTGGTATCGGGTAGTCTTAAGGAGACGGGTACCTTAAGAGTCCGTTCTCATGACCTCACCCAACGACGTGGGAGGAGGTCCCCCAGAAGGACTGGGTCCCTAGTTTGGACACTGAATACAGAGGACGTAACCGTCCACCCAAGAAATGGTGATCACGATGAACCCTTCGGGTGTAGTTTCCCATAACACTCTTTATTTACTCTATTATGTACCAAAAATCATTTATGACTCTCCCATAATGGACATAGTGGTACTAGAAACGTCCACGTTTAGTTCGTACCACAAGAAAGAGTCCTACCTCAACTGTCCTTACTCAAATGTCCGGTTCGTCTTTCTCGGTCGTCCCGGTACAGTGACCTCAGGAGTCCCTCCTTCATCCTCCCTGTTCCGGGTCGTGGTTCCCATCTCCCCTTGTGGACGACGAGACTGTACCCCACTCTTGTCTGTGTCACTGTCTGCGTAGACTACTCTCCACCGTTTACGACGATCCGTTCCCCAGTAAGGATGGTTCTTGGGGTGTCCCTTGAGTGTACGGAAACCTGTCCTGGGAGTAGAAACCCTGTTAGTCACGTCCATAATCTCTATGGCGTCCTTTATTACTCGAAGTCAAAAAGTGAAGACGTCACAAGAACGGACCTCTTAGGGTCCCTACCACCTCGAACCACCCGACGGTAGATACCCCAGCGTGTCTCAGTCCGTACTGACTTCGTTGAATCGTCGTCGTCGTCGTCTTCGTTAATAAGTGAATAGTAAGTAACTAGGTGAGTTAGTGTAAACTGTTCGAGTGTGGTTTCCGGATGATGCACTGAATACTCTCATTCTTTATCAAGAATGGGAACCCCTCTAATGTAAGAAGGTCCTACAGGTTATTCCTCCTTTCTCCTCAATTGTATAACACCTGTGAGGGTTTGACACCCAAACGGTACACACTACTTCACACCCTCCATTTTGAATGATAAAAGTGAAATGTATACATTCATCGTTCTGAACTTTTACATCCACTAATTAGGTTCCAGTGTTCCAACACTCACAACTTCGGTCATCGTCTCACGTCAGACCACTCTACCCACAGGGTCTGTCCGTTTGACTGTACCCTTGATGGTTCCCCAGTTACGTCTTTGACCGTATATTCAATCCAGTAAACAAATAAAAGAGAACCAATGTGGTACACCCTAGAATCAAGAGCCCTGGTCCCTAACTTGGGTGTGGGAGACGTCACCTTCGAGTCTCAGATTTGGTAACCTGGTGGTCCTTCAGTGATTTAGTCCAGAACTTTATTCTCAAACGGTTTTCCCTGTCTCGGTTCTCTTTCTTTTCCAACTGATTGCAAGTCTACAATGACCTTGTGTACACGGGGTGTCGGATGAGGAGGGTCTCTCCCCCTTGACTAGAACTCAGAGCGAACGGAGTAATAGTTTTATATCCAGGAGGGACTTATTCGTGTTGAGTAAGAATACTGGTTTCAATATGACTTAAAAGAGGTGCCAAAGGACTCATGTGTCTTAACAGGAAGACGTGACAGTTTAGGGGTCTAGTGTATGATTCGTCGACAAAAGTTCTATAAAACAGTTTTAACGTACAGTATATCCGTGTCTTATTAAACAGCGTCCGTAAAAATGTAGACCAACTGAGGTTAGGTTAGTAGGTCTCTAATCCATTTTTGAATGGTTGAACTAGTCAAAATTAATGAATTTTGTTAAAACTACCGGTAAACTCAGAGAGGGTGTGGGGTCTATGAGTTGTGTTTCAAAGTCTTTATTATCCCTTGTCTACCGTCTTTATAAATTCTAAAACTCAAAAAGAAGATTGTTTTTACTAGTTCTTTTCCAAAGTAAACAAATAAAAAAAGGAGAGGTAAATCCTCTTGTGACGAAAGGTACCTTTTCCTGTAGAAGTTTATTAAGTCGGATTGAAAATTCTTTAGGGAAATTAGATTAAAACCGGTTTTACTTCGCAAGGAGGGTCACACTGAAACTAGTCCTAACTGAATAGTGAACCTCTCTAGAGTCTACACACAATCCTCCTCTACTCGTAGACACCCACTAAGGCAGACCATGGCTCTTCGGGTGTACGTAGATGAAATTGACTGGTTGTTGACCCCGTGTAAACCTCAATCTACTCATAAATACATCTAAACTATTCTACGCCGAGTTAGAGATTTACGAACTTCGTATCATCCCTCGTCACTGGAACCTCAAATACTCCGTCTGGTCCTTACGGGCTAGGACCCGTTTTCTCTGGGACCTCCCTCCGACCGTACACCTACCACGTCTCCGTTGGTACAGGTGTTTAGGAAGACATTTCTTCTTTAACTCTTCGTCTTACGGGTTTCGGACACTACCTCGGAAGTCGTTTTACCGGAGTCCCCGAAGGAAGGTCAAGACTAAAGATCCTAGGAGTCTGACTACACTTCCTCTTCGGAGATCTTCCTACGTGAGACTGTGCCTATAGTTCCATGTCTTCCTTTGAGTCGGGAAATCCCCAGTATTCGGAAATTAAGTTGAAGGGGACGGGAAGACCTGTTTGGTGACTTTGAGGGACTCGTGACGAAGGGAGTAGGTATTCAGAAAGAATAAATTACAATTTTCATGGTATTATACCATAGACCACGTTTTCTCGTTTGTCATTTCTCCTGGGCAGAAGTGGAACTAGGGTGGTTCGTACCAGGGATTTGACGTTTATGAAGTCTACTCATTACATGAAGATGAGTGGTAGACCAAAGATGAGTACGAACTATCTCCGGAGAACATTAGTTCGATAGATAGAGATATATAATAGATATTTCATTCACTAAATTGTGTCACTGACTCTCCGGAGGTGACAGCGTGACGGTGTCGACTCGTGACCCGGACCTCGGTCCAACCCCGAGTCAACAGGAAACTATTTACTCATTTCTGGTAGAGTGAACCGTCTGCCTCTTCCGTTACCGTGGGGTGAGGTCATGAGAACGGACCTTTTAGGGTACCTGCCTCCTCGGACCACCCGACGTCAGGTACCCCAGCGATTCTCAGCCTGTGCTGACTCACTGAAATAAAAGTGAAAAGTGAAAGGACGTAACCTCTTCCTTTACCGTTGGGTGAGGTCACAAGAACGGACCTCTTAGAGTCCCTGTCTCCTCGGACCACCCGACGACAGATGCCCCAGCGTGTCTCAACCTGTGTAGACTTCGTTGAATCGTCGTCGTCGTCGTGAACAGTCTCTAATAGAGTGACAAGTGTTCTGACACAGGGAAAGAAGAAACCGTGTTCCAGTGGTTGTGAGGACCAGAGGGGAACGTCACTCCACACCGGTACACCGACTTAGACTCGGGTACCTTTCCGAACCAGGTTTTTGGTGTTATTGTTCTGTCTTGATTGTCAGAGAAGTTTGTAAACTACGTCCTCTTGTCTCACTAAAATCTTCGATGTACCACTTCTACCTGTTGTCTACTATCTTTCTTCTCTCCTCTATCTTAGACTCTGAGACTCAGTGGTACACCTCCTCTCGATAGGTAAAATCCCGAAGGGTCCGCCGAGTCACCATTTTCTTATGCGGACGGTTATAGTCACTGTGTCCTTTGACCCCAAGTTAGGGACCCAGTCCTTCTAGGAGACCTCCTCCTTTACCCTTGCGTGAGGTCATAGGAACGGACTTTTTAGAGTACCTGTCTCCTTGAGCCACCCGATTTCAGTTACCCCAACGTTTCTCAGTCTGTGTTGGCTCGAGTGTATGTACGCACGTAAAATCTACTAAGTACTCATTTCTCATTTGAGGCCGGGGTTCGGACCGTACGAAGTCAGGTACCCCAGCGTTTCTCAGTCTGTGTCGACTCGCCGACTTGTTGGGTGGACAGGGTAAAACTATTAGTCTGTAAAAAAACCTAACCAATACAGTGGACGGAAGTCAGTCACTCAGAGGTTACGCACGTAGTCTTAGAGGATCTCTCAGGATTCGGGTAGGAGTCGGAAAGACTGAGTCGTCCAGACCCCTACCTCAACTCTGAGACTCAAAGGTTGTTCAAGGGTCCGCTCCGACTACGACGACCAGGTCTCTGGTGAAACTCTAACTGATAGAGATTGTGTGAATGTGGGGACCGAATGACCTCGACCCCTCCCCATTAAGATTATTTGAGTCATTTGACCTCGTTAGATTTACCATAGACGTGTGACAAAACCGATGAGACCCGAGTGTCAGACCGACACTCTCTCCTGTGAGTTTACTGTGTGTCGACTGTTCGACACTGTTCACAGTTTACTCTTCTCACACTTTACCTGACACCCCTGTCTTGCTTCACAAGGGAGATTTACCCGTCGTGCCGAGGTTCCTCTGTCCCGAACTCGTCGTGTTGTTTCTACCTCTCCGTCGCAGAAGTCCCGTCAAAATTCTTGTTTTCTAAGGACCCGGACCTGGTCCTCGTCCGCGAACCTTTACTCAACTATTATCGACTTCAGTCCGAGTCCTCAAACTTTACCTAGAACTTCCGTCGTCCCTTGGGGACTTTCCGTCCGTCCCTGGATCCCTTACATGTCTCTTCGCACACTACCCTCGACCTCGAATTCACCTACCCACTCTCCCCCACCGACTTCCTACTGAGTCTACTACCCTTCTACAACTGTATTAAGTCCGGAGTCACCCTGTCGCCTACCTTCCCACCCCCACCACGCCCTTGTAAGCTCTTTGTCACGACCACACTAACGCACTGACTTTTCCGACTCCCCACGTCTCCCCGTCGATCCGACCAGGAGTCCGAATACCACCTTACTTACCCACCTGTCACTACGACTCTCTTCCTATATCTTTTTCTTCGTCCAACCCCCTTGTCCCAGCAAACCAAGTCAAACCTCACTCTCCCACCTCCTGTGCCTAGACGTCCGAGACACCCCAGGACCCTGACTGACTCGCCCCCGGAGTGGAATTAGGATAGCACTCGGTCCATGTCTCTGTTCCTACACCGGACGGGGGTCCTCTGAGGACGACGAGACACGTGAGGTACACTTAGGTGTTCTGCGTACGTGTGGGGAGGAATGTCTGTGTTTGTGTAGGGAGGGGAGGTAGAGCAAAGTGTCTATGAGGGAGGTAGGTGGGTAAGTAGGTGGGTAAAGTTAGTCGGTCACTCTCCCGTGACCCACTCGTGGATGGGGTAGGTACTGGGAAGTCACCGACGACGGAGAAGGAGGACCCCTGTCACTGGAACGGAGACTGAACTAGGAGATGACCCCGTCGAAAGATCTTCCTGTGGTTCCGGGGGTACAACGGTTTTCGAGAGTAGATGGGGAAAGGAAAGGAATGTCGTGGACTGTGACAAGGTGGAGTAGTCTTCGGGGTGGGATGGTTCGAGAAATGAAGGAGGTTAAGTTGTGGGGGCGGAGAGACGTGTAAGGAGGAGTAGATTAAGTCTTAGGGGCCAGGAGACAAGGTCGAAGTGAGTGGTTGAACTTGAAGGGAAACGGAAACAATGGACAGACATTTGTGAGTTTGCAGGTGGTCTCGTGACGCAGAGATTCCAACCACCTAAGTACTTAGTTAGTGGACTACCTGAACAGTTTTATGGCTAAAGTCTAGTCATCCAGACCCCCGTCCCCTGGATTTTAAGACGCAGAGTTTGTATGAAGGTCCACTATGGTTTATTCTTGGTAGATCTGGGTCACAGAGATGACAGAATGTTGGCTGGGTTGCACCGAAGACGGTGGGTGGTGTGGTGGTCTTGTTGACCGAATCAAGTGATCACCGAAGGTACAACGATTCACGTGACGTATAATTGTAAGTTTGATGGGGAAGGAACTTTCGCAGAGAATGGAAGACGAGGATGTGATTTACCCAATCAGTCCTTGAGAGAAGGTTTTGTTTTTACGGCGGGTTAAGGTAGAAGAGGTAGGATCGACCCTCGATCTTAGAACAAGTGACGGGGAAGGATCTCCAAGTCTATGAGACCCAGTCGGACAGGCGATAGACCGGTTTGAGTGCCAAGACGGTAGTAGGTGACATTACGACGACCCATTCTGAAAGGATTTACAGTCTCTACGAGACATGGGTGTCACAGGGTATACCGAAGGTGGGCCGTGTACGTCGAGTACGCTACTTCTTTAATGTTAAAAATAAAAATAAATTAAAATTAATTAAATTTCAACTTAAATTTCTCGGTGTATACCGACCACCGACGGTATGACCTGTCGTGTCTAGATATCCTTGACTTATGGAACGTCTGTCAGAACAGTGTGTGGTCTACAAAGAGCCCGGATGCCGTTTGAAATTGTCAAAAGGTTTCGGTAGTGTCTTCCGTCATGTGTAGGCACCTTCCTTTCGTACGGACAGTCTGAGTCTACCAGACTCAAGGTTAGGGGGGAGTCTAAAACGATTCACTCACTAAAGTCGTTCGGTGTCAGAGAGGCTCAGAGTCACAGAAGTATACCCGTTGTGTCCAATTATCATTCATCCTGACCCCGAAGGGACCACCGAGTCGCCATTTCTTAGGCGGACGGTCGCGTCCTCTGTTTCTAAGCCAGGGAACGGGCCCTCCTAGGGTGCACGAAACCTCGTGGATTCGGACACTCAGTGTTGGTGACTCGGATACGAGACTCGGGTCCGCGATGTGGATGACTTCGTGAACACGGGGACCCCGGACACGGGACGTTGTTCTCTACGGTGGCGTTACTCTTCAGGTGCGTGGTCACGATCTCTCCTCGGGGGCGAGCGGTGTTGATCTCTTTCGGGCACGTCGCTACTTCTGGGTCGTGTCGGTCTTTTTGTCGTTTGTTTTAAGTTTTTGTTATCATTCGTCATGAATAGGGTGTCTTGACCGACACTCGCAATTTATGCATTTTTGTACGTTTCGAGTACACATTGACGAGTCAGTTACGATAGAAGAACAATAACAAAAGTAATAATACAGGATCAGAATGTTTCCCCTCAAATAACAGAATGACAGAAACAAATGTACCTCTGTGCCTCCACGTGTTACCTTTTCCCTAGTGGGGTCCTTGTATCGCTTTCGATCCGAAACTTGGGCCAAGACGGGTCGAGGCTTCGTTGGCCCTCGGTCCCCTACACCCACCTTACACACAGGTCGGTGTCCCGGTAGGGGAACACCTGACCCCACAGTCATCTTGGACCTTCCGTCACTCCGACCCACGACCCCTGTCACGACAGTCTCGAGTACTACGGGTGTGGGAATCTTCGTCACCACCAGGTGTCTGTCGTTACGCCCCCTACGGTCGAGGCATGTCAAGACCGGACACGGGTAGGGGGACCTCCTCTGTTCCTGAACGGGAGGAAGCAAAGATCTAGGAGTCCCGGTCCCTCCTTGTGGGAGAAATCGAGGTACGTGTCCCTGTTCAAAGGGAAAGACGAACTATACCGGTTCGGTGTACGAAGATTTAGGTCTCGTCTGGGGACTTCTACGGTGGACGAAGAGAGCTCTACGTAAGACCCACGAAGGGATGTCTTCCGCGGGTCCCGGTTCGTCGTCATTGAGTCTCTGTCTAGGACTGTGTCCCTCGGTCGGAGGGTTCCTCGGCTGTTCCTTACTCGTCTCGTCTTCCGGGCCTGTCGACCTGACCTACCTTGGCGGGACGGACCCTGGACCCTCTGGTCCTGAGTTTAGGACCGAGACCTGAATGGTGGACCCACTGTGACCCGTTTAATGAACTGAAGAGACCTCAACGAGGAGTGAGTAATTTAAGTAATATTACTTGAACGTGTCTCGTTGACCATCGAAAGTTTCACAAAAGTGTCAATTTGTAAGTGGAGAATTAAGTTGTTTGTATGGACCTCGTAGATGACACACAAGACAGGGACCCCTCTGTTACTGTCCGTTTCGTTATTTTAAGGATGAAAGTCTTTGGGTGAAGTTTGATTAGTAAAACATTATCCATATTATAATGGTGACTCTATTTAGAATACTGCTTTATAATATCTCGTCACTTTTCCTTGGTTGTAGTCGACATACAAACACAGCTAATGAGACAAACGGGGGCTTAGACCATAGACGAGACGGGGCCAATGGATCTCTGGGTGGGACTAGTGGTCGTAGAGAGTCGAGGAACGAGAGACCGAGGGTCCTCCACCCCGTCCAGACCGAGGGTTTACACCGAGACCAGGTCCGGTTGGTCTCCGATGTCGTCCTCGAGGTTCCCAAATTTTCTTCGTGTGAATCCCAGAAAGAAAGAACAAAGGAGGAGAAGGGTTTCGGGACAGAAACGTTGTCGACGAGGAGGTTCTGAAGTCGAGGGGTCAGGGGACACGAGGGGTCGGGGTGGGTCGAGCGTGACCCGAAGTCCTGGTGGAGAGGAAAAGAGATGGGAGTTAGGGTCCCTCAAAAGACGATACAGTACAGGGGTCCACGTAGAAATAAAGGAATTGGTCCGTGTGTAGAGACATTCACTAGAAAAGAAATTTGAGAATATTCTTTGTTTGTGTCTTTCCTTTCTCGGTTCACGGATCTCTTTCGTATTATACCCCCACTTGAGACAGATCCTTCTCCCCTCCAAAGGGGACTCTTTTAGTTTAAAGTCAACCCTACCCTTCTCCCTCATGGTCCATTGATGTTTGAACGTGTTACTAGTCGGGGAGAGCGGAAAAATGTGAACCCTTTACACTCCGAGTCTTTTCCCTTCTCCCCTTCTTCCCCTTCTCCAATAGACTTAAGTCAGAGACACAAACGTCTCGTCCCGACCCACGATGACGGAATGTTCGGGGTCCTTGGATCCTTGGACGTAATGGAAGGACAACGACGATATTGACTACTCGGAGCAGACCCCCGAATTTTGTTTTCCTTACGTAGTAGAGTCAGGACCTTCGTCCTTCAGGGTTTACGTTCCACAGTCGTCCTGACATAAAGAAGACCTCCGAGACAGACCCCGCCCCCGCCCCCTTCGACGAGGGAACGAAAACTAGTCCAAGATCTTCGGTGGACGTAAGGGCCGGACGTAAGGGGCCGGGGAAGGAGACGGTAGTTCGTGAGATAGGAAGAGGGTAGGGAGGGACAGAAGGAAGGAGTAAAGGAGGGAGGGTGGGAGGTGGAAGAGAGATGGAGAGAGAGAGGAAGGTAAAAATGTAGAGGAGGAGACGAGACAAGGGGAACGGAGGGTAATCCTGGGAAGTCTACTGTGATCCGGGTCTATTAAGTCATCGTAAGAGGGTAGAGTTTTATGGTAGTGTGGACGATTACTGGGAAATCGGTATCTTCCATCGTCTAAGTGTCCAAGACCCCTGATCCTGTACCCGTAGTACCCCTCAGTACTAAGACGGGTGGTGTCCCGGGTTTCCAGAACCTCCCCGACCTTCGAACGGGTAGTGTGTCTGTCTGAGAAGGACGACTCCAGTAGTGTCGTCGTTACAGTGGATGTGTCTCACTGTGTGTCTCGTTTTCCCCGAGTCAGACCGTTTTCCCCGACTAGGTCGATTGACCGTCGACACACTGAGACTCGTTCTGTGAAATGGAAAGCCTTGTAATGAGACGACAAGCATTTTGTCTTTGTAACAGATGACGAACACCTTCTCCTGTCTGGACTCGACCACGCACAGTTCTGGGACCGTGTCTCGCCCCGAGGGGTCGGAGGCGGAGAGGAGGACGGGGGGAGGTGGAAGGTAAGAGTCCTGTGTGTACACGTCGGGTGCGAGTCGGAGCGTCCCCGACGGTAGTGATACGAGGCCCCTGACTACTCGACAACGATTACC
This sequence comes from Capra ibex, assembly GCA_006410555.1. Classification (NCBI taxonomy): domain Eukaryota; kingdom Metazoa; phylum Chordata; class Mammalia; order Artiodactyla; family Bovidae; genus Capra; species Capra ibex. The sequence continues at coordinate 53,199,776 of SJYO01045292.1, forward strand.
CTAAAAAGTCCCACCACCGCTCCCCTCCCCCTGATCTTCTCGAAGTCGAGAAGTGAGTAGGAAGACTCTAAAACTGTGTCTGCGTCTAGAATTCTCTTAATCGCTTCTTCGTCTTTACGACACTTATTTACAGTCGCGGGGAGTGTTTTACAAGGGAGGGTTCTGGAGTGAAAAAGACGGTCGTTTATGAGACTCTGCAGTTTCGCAGAGAGACTTCGTCGAGACTAGCACAGTGGACGGAAAAATTGTAGAGAATTTCTGACAGGACGAGGACTGTCCTGTTTTACTCCGGAGGAAACAGACCTTGGAGTCTGCCGGAACACGGACAGAGGACTAACGGGAAGGTCGAAACTGGACGTTGGACGTACGTTTTTTTTTTTTTAGGGGTTTGGATTATAGGAGAAACTATAGATACGAAAAAGTTCAGGACTATGTGTACTATGATGACTCGAGGAAGTCGATATTTTACCCAGTAAGACTGTTGATTTAATCTGATACCCTGTACACCCTGTGGGGTTCTTGTTACAATCCCCTATTATTGGTCGTCGCCAATGTAACTGTTATCGTAGATGTCACACAGCCCACAATTGTCCCAACCGAGAGAAAGGAGTAGTGTCACAGATCGTTAGTATAGAACTAAGAGTCTCCGACACCTGATACCTACCCATTCTTACGAGGAAGTGAACGGAATGTACGCATGGGTACTTACGACCCTCGTTACACCCGTAAGTTACTTACAAACGTCCTTCGGTTCTTCTTCTTGTTTACTCCTTGTCTGTTGACCATATGGTCATTTACAAGTTGAAGTCCTCCTGCACAGGGGACCTGTGAAATCCGTGGTGAGAAAGGGTACTAGGAGACCCAGAAGGACGACGGTATAACATCGGAGGTCCTAAGTGGAATAAGTGTTGTTTAAACTAGAACAGTGAAGACACAAATTTTGTAGAGTTATCAGGGACCCTGTTTCGAGTTTCAGGAACCGGACCAAGTGTGTCTAGGAACACTAGACCGAGATAGTCCGACGTAGAAATGACGACACAAAAGTAGGACGGAAGGGAAAAGAACTTCAAACACGGACTCGTCGTAAGTTAATAACCTCCTACCAAAACACAGTAGGAGATTTGTGGTCACACGGAAACCGGTGTACTCCGGAGGTAAGACTTCCCTGGTAAGACGAGTTTTGGGGTTGGTAGGAAGATCTCTACCGAGTTTACTTTGGAAGGACACTTCATACGACATGGGAACGAGTCGTGGACAATAAAAATGCAGCCACGTTATTGTCGGTATGTATAAAAATGATTAGTAATTATAAACCCACTTCTCCTACGACCTGTTGAAAATGAGGAATAGACATTGGGTCACGAGGAGTTTCACATCGTCCACAGTATTAGGGACCCTCCTCAAAATTTTGTGTCTAAGGGTGTGGGGTAAGGTTTGAGCCTGAGTTATTCAGACCCTGTCCCGGACTCTTAAATGTAAAGATCGTGCGAAGGTCGTTACGACTACGACAACCAGGTATTGGGGTGAAACTCATCGGGACGGATGAACACTCATTTTAATATGATGGTAAAAATATTCCCTCCTCTTCAATCCACTGAACAGTACCCAATTTGATAAATCAACATTCCGGTTTAAAACTTAGGGTCAGAGACCTCGGTGTAGGACTTGAAGGAATGAGTTGTTCGTCCCTCTTGTCGACTATAAGTGATACTCAAATAAGGTGTACACAGTAAGGTGGTTTGTGTTGTGAATGTAATAGAGTAGATTAGGAGTTTTATAAGACTACCCTTAAGATAGTAAGGACATAGTATTGACTATTCCTTTCTCCCATTGAACCGGTTCCAGTGTCCCGTCATGTACAATATTATATCTTGACCCGGTTCCCTTTTCCTGTCGTGATAGTGCGGAATTGTTGCTAGTAAAAGATTTACACTGTAACAAGTAGAAATTCGTGTTAACAACCAAGTGTACGTTAAGAAGGGTGAATCTGACATAGAAACTCCAGTCCTTTTGACAAATTAAAGGGAAACGTGGGATCAATGACCGTTTTACGTTTGTTAGGTGTCTATTCATTGACAACCTGTTTACTTGTTTATACGTTCTTCACTTCTTCATTTATTTCACTTTTGGTAGTTTTAGAATTGGTGGACTGTTCGTCTCATAGTGAGGGTTATTTACCATTTATTTTTTGTTTCTGTGGTGAAACGGTTGTTTTCAGGTATGTCAGTTCCGATACCAGAAAGGTCAACAGTACATACCTACACTCTCGACCTGTTATTTCTTCCGTCTCGTGGTTTCTTGACTACCCAAACTTGATACCACCACTTTTTCTGAGAACTCTCGGGGAACCTTTCGTTCCTCTAGTTTCCTCAGTGAGAATTTTCTTTCGTTGGGACTTATGAGAAACGTTCCTGACTACGACTTCGACTTCGAGGTCATAAAACCGGTGGACTACACTTCTCGACTGAGTAATCTTTTCTGGGACTACGACCCTTTCTAACTCCCGTCCTTTTTTGCCCCTGCTGTCTCCAACCTACCGTAGTGACTAAGTTACCTGTACTTGACCCTGTTTGAAGTCCTCTGCCACTCTCTGTCCCTTCTCTGATGCGGTGTCAGGTGTCAGAGTGTTCCTCAGTCTGTTTTGAACCACTGAGTTGTTGTTATTTACTATTTTGTCCTAAACTTCTTGTTAAGTCTCCCGAAACTCCTCCGTCAAACATAAGTTTGTTTCTTTTGGTTGGTTCGGTTCGTTGTTACTGTTGTTGTCTTTGTGAAACGGGGGACTTCGACACCCGACCGTAAGTTTCTCCCGAGATTTCGGTCCGTTTTCTGACGTCCAAACCGTTTTACTCAGAGGATGGGACTTGATTTTTACGAAGAGAACAAAGGGAAAATCGATTAAAGAGAGGAAAGACTCGGTAGGCCCCCCACCCCCCCTCCAGCCAGATCGCCTACGATAAGTTTGATTATTGTCGACGTTTTCCCCCTTTTTTGTCTTTCCTTGAAAAGACAACGAACATTAGTTCCCATTTTTATTTTCCTCGTGTTACTTTTAATTCCTTTTATTTGTCACTAGTTCGGAAAAGAAAAGGTGAACGGACGGCTCAGGACGACACACAGGCTGTTACCTTCCTCCTGTTCCGAACCTTCACCCCCAGGTACAGCCGAAGGTAGTGTATACTCCTGTCTTCCTGCGGGGGTGGCTCGGTGTCAATACCCTGTCCCTTCTGTGTTGGGAGGGTCGGGGGAGGAGGGTGCGTCTATAACTCCGACGCCGACATAGTCCTCTCTTGACCTCCTCCCCTCCTCACTAAGTCCTTTCTTATGACGAATCGGAGACCGACCCTCTACACCCAAACGTGGATCTACACGGGGAGTCCCATGGGTAAGTAGGTCTAGAGAACCCTTGACCCCAAGGTGAACCGACCTCCGGGATGTTGGTTTGACACCTACTCGACAAAGTGGTACCGAGGGAGTAGAGTTCTGAGAGACACTGTGAGTCCTCACGTAAAGTTTTAGAGTCAAGATTCGACCTGAGACTCTAAACCGGACCTGATGGGAACCGGTCAAACTCGGCTGGCACCGAAAGGTACTCCTGTTTTCTTACTGTTGTGGAAGGTATACGGTGTACGATACGACACTCGGATAGTTCGATACACGTCAGGAGTGTCTACGAGATACTACCTGCATCCACATGTGGTTAAAGTCTACACTTTCCAAGTTTTACTGGTTTCATACCACGTTTTGTGTACTTAGGCACAGACATGATGATGACAGTTGTTTCTCTTTTGGACTAAAAGTGTCCTAGTGAAAAGACCTTTCACCGTCTCGTCCCTAGACGTGAGTCCATCGACTGGACCTCGGGTGTGTAAAGTGTGGTGCGGTCTCTCGAGTCTCTCTACCACCTCAACCCGAGGATCTGAGTGACGATCCTACCCCGGTGGGTTTTCCCTCTTGACGCCACCAACACCCTTTGTATCACTCTTTGACAAAGGGCACGTCAACTAGTCGGTGTATCTTGGGTTCACTCTCATTGTTTGTTCCTCAGGACCTCCGCTCACTTCCCCAGTCTTCGTGCGTCTTGTGTCCGTTCTCCTCTTCGCTGAGGTTCGTCAGTTCCCTGGGCGAGGGACAGTGGGTCTCGTCCGCCTCCTGTCTTATCTCTCCCGACCGCTCTTCTCGTACGGCAGCGAATCAGCGCAGGCTGAGAAGCACTGGGGGACCGGACATCGGATGCTCCGAGGAGGTAGGTGCCCTAAAAGGTCCGTTCTCATGACCTCACCCAACGGTACAGGAAGAGGTCCCCTAGAAGGGTTGACTCCCTAGCTTGGGCCCAGAGGACTTAACGTCCGTCTGTGAAATGGGAGATTCGGTGGTCCCTCCGTTCTCCCCAGGTTATACACCCGTCGCGGAACCTCAATGTCGACTCCTACCAGTTCTTACGGGGCCCTTGGTACCCAGGGCTCAAGGTCGGCTTGAAAGTCACCTATGACATCACTAGACGACCGTTCCTCCGTCCGCGTGGGGAGGGGGTCGATGACTTGCACAGTCGACGACTACGAGTGTCGAAGGAGGTAGAGACCCTTGAGGAGATGGGTTCCAATACAAACAACCCCCAATCCTCTGTACCGGTCACTGACCGATTATACCCTGATGCCTCCGGGTCAAGAGATCGGAGTCACGTCCCGTTGAGATTTAATAATGGGTTCGAGACCCCAAGTCGGTTTGCTAACCCCCTCGGGACGAGGAAGTCGACATGGGTGTAGTGTTCAGTTGAAGAGAGAGACGGGTCAGGGTGGAAGGAGTGAGGGGTGGTCCATGTAGAGGTATCTTGAAGGGACTCATTTTCGAAGACGTACTTTGAGAGACAGAGTCTAAAACAAGGGTCCCTTAGGTTAGATTCTATAAAGGAGACGGAGTCGCGAAGAGTGGTAAGGGAAGTTCCTTTGAAGACCTCTCTAGGTGTCTTAACTACCCTTCCTACCCTCCTCCTCGACCGCCTCCAGTGTGAAGTGGACCGGGGGTTCGGGGCGGGGAGGACAGGTTAGTCTAAGAAGGTGCCGGGGTGCTTGGTCGACGTTCTGAAGGTGGGACCAAGACCGTGGTCGGCGAGTCGTGTCAGATTAACGTGGTTTAAAATAAACTCAGAAACGACCCCGACAGTGAAGTAGGTTAATTCACCTCCAATGTCTTCCTAGGTGAACAGTAATGTCGGTAAGGAGGAGCACGATTTACGAAGACCTTAGAATTGATGGTTCGTCCGTACTAGTCTTTTCTACCAAGGTCACCTCTTCCATCATAAAGAAAAAGTGTCCCTGTTTGTGCCCGTCCGGGGACTCGGACTGTACAGGATGGGCACAAGTCGCCGATGTATTTAATCTGACCGGATTTATTCAGTCCGACCTCTGTCTCTACCTTTGTCTTACGTCTACTCCGAACGGTGGTCCGGCCGTGATACACTCGTCCAAACCTCGGGCTCAACGACCCTGTCGTACCGTGTTGTCTTCGTGACTCGTTTGTCTGTCCTCTACACCCGAGTCACGAGAAAGAGGGGGCACACTCCTGAAGGTTGTTCGGGAAAAGGGGAGGGGGAGATTATGGAAATAACTAGACTGGGGACTGTTCGAGAGATCGGAGGTGAGGATGGTGAGTGGGTAAGGTAAGACTAGTGTAGTTGACGAGAGTTAAGGAGGTTACAGTAAGAACGGAGATCACAAAAGGAAGACAAAAGAAAGGGATCTTTTCAGAGATTAGAGGGAATTTATCGACTGTAGCAGAGTAGAAGGTCCAAAATCGAGTTTATAGTGAAGGAGGTTTAGAAGGAGAGTAAGTGAATAGTTTTATCCAGAGGGTTGATTAAGAAACAGTGAGATGAGGTAAACTAAGGTTGTACGACGAATCTTATTATATAACCGGTAATTGAGAAAGTTTCCTGTAGAGAAGGACGTCTTATCGTGACGGGTTATACCATCGGGGATAGGACACACCAATAAATGTAATTTTTTTTTTAATTTAAGGGGTCAGTGTCATCGATATAAAGGTCACGAGTGTCGGAGTGTACCGATAATTCAGTGTCTATCGACTATCGTGTCTATGTCTTATCGACGTAGTAGTCTCTTTCAAGATGACCTGTCACCCCGGACGTTATGTGTGAAACAGTGAAACTAGTTGGGGACATAGGGGTCACGGAAGTTAACACGGACCCGTATAGTACCGGTGAGTTTTAACAAACTCGTTTGTTTCGTGTTTAGTTGTTGTTTTCAGAGGTTGTCTCTGCACAAGTTTTTCTTACAAGTGTGGACAGATCTCTTCAACTTCAGAAGTGTTTCTTCGACCGTAAATTTGACTCGAAACGTACTACTGTCGTCTCTTTGTCCACTTTTCGGTAGTTCGTTCCTCTTACCGTCTCCATTTCCGAGACTTCCTACTTTCTAGTATACCAAATTCCAAGTCCCTAAACTGTCCAAAGAACCACCACCAGGATAACGACCGTCCCAACTGTCATAGTGAGTCCAAAGGGAAGGAACTTTCAGACTACGAGTCCCGGAGTACCGACTCCATAGGGTAAGTCCCAGGTCTTAAATTTGCACATGATCACTTGATATAGTCATCTTTCGTTCTTTTTATCTCACTAAAAAGAAAAATAAAAAAATTCAGGTTCTTTTCTCTTTTCTTTATGTAGGGACCACCGAGTCTCCATTTCTTAGACATATTGTTGTGTCTTCTACGTCCAAACTAGGGACCCAACCCTTCTAGGGGACCTCTTCCCTTTCCGTTGGGTGAGGTCATACGAACGGACCCTTCAGGGTAGTGACTCCTCGGACCACCCGATATCAGGTACTCCAGTGTTTCCTCAGTCTAGTTTGTTGTCGTTTTCTGGGGGTTTGGAAAGAGGACGGGACGTAGAACAGTGAAGGTACGACTTGAAAGCGTGTGTGTCCATCGTGTCTTCTGTTCCATAGTTAGAATCCTACCTCTTTGTCTTTTCAAACCTCCCGTAAAACGATTCACTTTATTTAGTCTGTCTCTTTCTGTTTATGACATACTACAGCGAATATACACCTTGGATTTTTAATGTTGTCTGATCACTGACATTGTGTTCGTCGACGTGTCTAGGTTTCTTGTTTGATGACCAATCATGTTCGTGATGACCAATGACACCCCCGCCCGTGTTGTGTCCCCACCTTCTCATCGACGGTTGACGACCCACATTCCACCCGAGTTCCTACGTAAAATGTTGCACTTCTTGTGTTGGTTATAAAAAAGTATTGATATTTGCCACCGAGTCTGCCATTTTTAGACGGACGTCACGCCCTCTGGTCCCAAGCTAGGGACCCAACCCTTCTAGGGGACCTCCTCCCGTACCGTTGGGAGAGGTCTTAAGGACGGACAGCTTAAGGTACCTGTCTCCTCCGACCACCCGGTGTCAGGTGCACCAACGTTTCTCAGTCTGTATTGACTCGTTGATTGTGTTGTAAATTTTAACATGTTTTGAATTATTATTAAAATTTTTAAAATGAATAAATAAACCTCCTATCACTTAAAAATTATGACCCACAAAAAAAAAAAAACGGTATTTAAAATTTCTTTCCTTTTTTTTTTTTTTCGACTGGAGAACCCTTTCGAAGAGTCGTATTTGTGTGTTACTACGTTGAGTTCATCTCCATCTCCACGGGTGCGTTGTACGACTGGGTGCAGACGAAAGTTTGTTGCTGTGTGTCAAATCGAGGTCTACTGTCCCTGTGGGACTGGAGGTGCACCTAATACGTCGGAGTCCTTCTGTCCTTTCACCACTCCTAGTGTCTCCCTCCCTTCCTCCATTTAGGAACCCGAATTGTAGGGAAATCTTCCTCTCCCAAGGGAGAGAAGGCTCTCTGACCGAGTAAATATGTGAGTCCCTCCTTAAGGGTTACGTCCGGACCGAGAAACGAGACGGAGCACCTCTATTTTCCGTTTTCTTCGTTTTCTGAGGCCCTCTCCTCGACCATACTCGGGTGCTTTGACGAGACGTACTTAGTGGAGGAGCGGGTGTGGGCGACCACAGGAGAAGGAGCGGTCGGGAGACAGAAAACGACCCTTCTACGTCCAGCTTGACCTCGACCGACCCCTCGAGTAATCGTGGCGTGGTCTCGGTTCGCGACGGACGGAAGGTCTTCCACAACACTTGAAAGTGAAGTGAATGAAGGACGTTAGTTATGGTACGAAGACGTCAGCGAGGCAGGTGTTTGGAACGTCGGTATCCTCCGATGTCCGAAGATTCCTATTAGAAACCCGACTAGCTGTACGTGGGTAAGTGAAGTATCCTTTACCGTAAGATAGGAACCGTGTAGCCAGGAGACCCGAGGGTTGGGTCGTTCCGGGTCTCGACCCCTCTCCGTGGAGGTCCTTTCACGCCCCTCACCTCTGGTTCCGGACCCCTGACCTCGTTGCATTCGTCCTCCGGTGCCACTCTTTTCGCGCCGTACCCCTCCAGGAAGTACGTCAAGGTCTCTACCGAATCCTCAGGGTCGACCTCTGGGGCTTCGGCGCCGAGGGTGAGTACGGAGTCTGTGCCATAAGGACTCTGGATATAAAGGGGACTCATGGGGAAACGACGGAACTGGTCGAAGATCACCGGGACGTATACCGGTGGTCCCGGGTCCTCTTAGAATCGAGAGGTCTACCGGGTCGTCCGGGGTGTAGAGACCGTCCAGCAGGAAGGTCGACGTTGTGTCCTGACACCTTGGTCCTAGAAGTACCTGGAGACCTGTCATCACTCAGAATACCTCACGACGACTGAGGTCAAGACGTCCCGACGGAAGGTCTTCGGTCAAGGAGAGACCTCCTGGTGTCAACCGGAAAGGTTTGTGATCGTCCTTGGGTTCTGTACCTCGGGAAGAACGAAAGTCTGACAGAAAGTCAAGTGGAAATTATAGTGTAGAGTTTGTCACTACGACGAAAAAATCCCGGGAGACTGGTGTCAGAGTTATTTCTCGACTACGACAGTCTAGGATTTGGAATCCTAATATCTTCTAGTCTCGACCCATCCTAGGATCTTCTCTTTCTAGACCAGGTTGGTGTGTACTTTTGACTTCATGTTCATATGGAGGTGGCCTCCTACACGACACTCTTAATGGGTTCTGGTAGGAAATTTTCACGACATAATCAGTGATCGTAAACTTCGTCATTGTTTATAGGTACTTAGATTTTCTTAAAGTGTCTGTGAACAAAGAACAAGAGTCCAGACACCCAGTTCCGCCGAACCGAGGTTCCACGTAAATTTAGACGAGGAACAAGAACAGTAAGTCAGTCAGTCACCATAGGCTGTCCGGGGAGACAGGAGGTGATAGAGCGTCTCAAACGAGTTTAAGTGTAGGTGACTTAGTCACTACGATAGACTGGTAGAGTAGGACACAGTGGGGGGAAGAGGAAGACGGAAGTTAGAAAGGGTCGTAGTCCCAGAAAAGGTCACTTACCGAGAAGGGTAGTTCACAAGTCTCATAACCTCGAAGTCGAAGTCGTAGTCAGGAAGGTCACTTATAGGTTTCAACTAAAGGAAATCCTAACAGACCAAACTAGAGGAACGATAGGAATACGGGGTCCTTTTCTTTAGTACGTGCCTTGTTATGTTAGAAGGTCTCCTCGAACAATCGTTTCCGACTCGTGTGACACTAGAGACTGTTGTGTAATCTATACAAGTTGCAATCATGGTAACAGTAAGAATCATCACTGGAAATCGATCATTCAGAGACTACGAGGTTATTCTAACTCCGTCTACTTCGACTTGACCCCCCCACCCCCGACGTTGAATCGTCACCTGGAACCTTTCCAATTGGGGAGAACGGACCAGGTCTCACCGAGATTCTTGAGTCACCCCGGTCGACACTGACTTCCTCTGTCTATTCCGACGTCGGTCCGTTCCCGACTAGGACGTCGACAGGAACCCTGGTGGTCGTCCTGAACTACTACCACCACGAGGTGTCTTTTCACTCGAGTACTGTCCGGTCCTGAAATATGGGTCCGGGTACTGGAGGATTTAACTTAAGGGTTAGGTGGGTGTGATCCTCTCTTTCGCCCAACTCTACCGTAATTGAAAAAAAAAAATTGTATAGAAAGAATTTTTATTTTGAAGAGTTACAAATAAAAATAAAGAAAATCCGACTTCGAATTGAGGTTTTTATCCGTCAGAAAAAGTCATCGGGACAGTAATCGTCAACGATGTTTGTGATACAGGGGGTGTGCAGTTTGACGTCCTTGCTACGACCTTTTCTCGTTTCTCTTGTCTTTAGAGGGCTCTTAGTGCTACTCAAACCCCGACGTCCGAATCACGAGTGAAGAGGCGTCCCCTCACCGGACCTCAGTCCTGAGGGGGTCTGGAAGGACACAGAGGGTCACCCGACGGGTGTGGGATCATGGACGGAGAGGGTACATGGACTCATACATGGAGGGGGTCCTCTTGAACCCCGGTGAATCGTGGGGTTGAGGTGAGATCGACACACAAGAATCGGTCCAGTGAGTTGGAGACTCAAAGACTAAAGAGTGAATTTTTCACCTTAGACATTATCAACCCCCAATAAACCCCCATAGAAGTAATACACGTACAATTTCTCGATGGACTAAAGTTCGTTCGTCTTCCTCTACTTGACCTGTACCGGGAACTGAAATCTCCGCACTGTCGGATCGTCCCCAAGGACAAGTCACCTCTCTCTAAACCCCCGTGGATTGGATTGTAAACTACCACTCCTTTCGACGCTCCTTTCCGAAGGGGTCCGTCCCTCTACGAAACCAACTCGGTCCTTTCCAGCTGTCCATCCCTTCCCATAAGGTCCCTTTCCCTTGTCGTGCACGTTTTCTTGTCTCCGACTACTATTAGTAAAACTGACCGAAGGTCAGATCCACGTCACGTTTTTAAACTTTCTCTTCTCTAACTTTTCCTGAAAAGGGTAGGAAGGTTTCACGAGAGACTACTGGATCTCCCCACCCTACCCCCGAGCCACCTTCCCTCCAAGTTCTCTCTCCACTATACATAAGTTTGACGGCATAATATGTCGTCTTTGATTGTGACATTTCGTTAATATGAGGTTATTAAAAAAATTTCAAGAGTAGTGTACTTTTATTTATTTGATGTCTTTATTTCATAGTTCTCTCTTGGTACTTTTGGTTTGTTTCTCCGTCATTCATTGCCTCTCGATGACTCTAACATGTGTTGTTTATAGGTGACCCGCGGATGTCGTCCAGTTCAGGATCCCTGTTCACTACCCGTTCTCCTCTGGACAGGAGTACCTAGGGATCGGATTCCGTGAACGGTGTAAACGATTTTACTCTCGTCAAATCTCTCCGGGGAATCTACTACTCCCGCCCTTCCCGTCCTCCCGTTCCGGTCCTTGGTCCGTGGAACTATTCAGTGCCCTTATCGATCCAGTGGACGGTCTCCCTCGATTACAGACGTCACTCCAAGTCTTTCCCATGAGTACTTTCCCGAGGTACTATCGGCACCGACCTGTTCGTGTCCCACGTTCGCCACCTCCGTCGGAGGAAGAGGTCCGTTACTACGGTGACTTGCACCTGCCCCTACCCGAACTCGGACTGTCGTCCCACGTCTTTCTACCTTCTTCCTTACATTTCCGGGTCGGGGTCGGAGGGTCGATTTCGAAATGGCGAGGAGGGGGACAGGTGAGAGTCGAGGGTCTACTCGGACACCGGTGACTGGTGTGACCCTTCTGTGTGACGTCAAAGTAGTCTTTTCTTCCATAAAGTACTTGAATACCAACGGTCCCCCATTTCGTCCCCTTTTCCCTATTAATACGTCAAAATCGAGTCGTACACATGTGACAATCTATGTTTCACCTATTGGTTGTTCCTGGATGACATATCGTGTCCTTTGAGACGAGTTACGATACACCGTCGGACCTACCCTCCCCTCAAACCCTCTCTTCCCTATACACATGTTTCCCCGAGGTGGACTTTGATATTGTTGTGACAAGTAGTCGAGATGAGGTCATATTTTGTTTTTCGATTTTTTTATTTCTCTCGTTCGTACTACCCTTTTTTTCTTCCACAAACTTAAGGTATCGTCGTTTCTACGTGTTCTTCTTGACTCCTCCTCGACCTCCCCTCTAAGTTGTAGACGTCTTGTATGTTTCCACAGTTTCACTTGTTACTCCAACAGAAGATCAACACTGTGGACGCAGGGGGTCTTTCTGTGCGAGTTAAGGCTTAGGGGTCCCTGTACGCTTGCACCTAAACCTTTGTCCCAGATACGCCTTCTTGCTTCGACACTGCTCCAGAATGACCTAATACCAGCCAAGGAGTACGTCCCTGACCAGAGGAATATTCTTCTCCTTATAATTCTGTGTCTCTGTGTGTGTCTCTGTTCTTCAGGTGCACTACTACCTCCGTCTCTGACCGCACTACGCAGATGTTCGACTCCTAGTGGGCACTGGTGGCCTTCGTGCCTCGTCTGAGGGGGAGTCGCGGATGCACTCCTTGTTGGGACGGCTGTGGAACTACAACCTGAAGACTGTAAATCTTGACACTCTCTCACTCAAGGACAATGAAAACCCACGTCTTCTTAACTACGAAAACTTGACACCACAACCTCTTCTGAGAACTCTCAGGGAACCTGACGTTCCTCTAGGTAGGTCAGGTAGGATTTCCTTTAGTCAGGACCCACAATTGACCTTCCTGACTACGATTTCGACTTTGAGGTTATAAAACCGGTGGACTACGCTTCTCGACTGAGTAAACTTTTCTGGGACTGCAACCCTTTCTAACTTCCGTCCTCCTCTTCCCCTTCTGTCTCCTACTCTACCAATCTACCGTAGTGACTGAGTTACCTCAAACCCATTTAAGGGCCTCAATCACTATCTGTCCCTCCAGACCGCACGACACCTAGTACCCCAGCTTTCTCAGCCTCTACTGACTTGACTTGACTTGATCGAGTGGGTCAAACGTCAGTAGACAAGACCGTCGGAACTCTTTAAGTATGTTACCATCTGACTTGAACTCGGTAAGCCGTCGGAACCCCTCTCGTTCAACGTCGTGGGGTTGTTGACATAAGTGGGGTGGAACACCCTGTCTCGGCCGTCCACCGTGCACTCGTGTCCCTCGACGGTCGATGCCAAGACCGGTGTACACGGTGAAGACCGACGTGACAGTGTGTGTGTTGAGTGTTGATCTTCTGTTGGAGTAACAAGTGAGACTTCTACCATGTCGTCCGAACGTCTTCGTGGCGCCGCGTGGGTCCAGTGTCTCGACCGGTCGTCGCCTCGACCCCAGACTACGGTTCAGCAGGACACGAAACCCCAGTGTCCCTATGTACACTCACCAGGGACTCGTGTAAGAACGACGAGAGGTTGTACTAGAGTGAAGAGCTGAGTAAAGGGAAAAAGAGGAGATGATCTTACATACGAAAACCCATTATCTTCGGGGTAGGGATATACCAAGAAACCACGTAGGGAGCATAGATCTTCTAAGGGTCCTGTGTCATCCATAAATTACTTATAGACGGAGGAACTAGTTAGCATACCGTCATCGTAGACCTCCGTCGTAACACGCCCAGATAGATAGTTTATCCCTAAATCGGTTTCTCGTTTACTACGATGAGCGACAGACGGGAACTAACCTACCACCAACATTCTTCTACGATCACGGTGTGTGACCACGTGGGGTCGGACGTAGAGTCTGTAGTCTTAGCCCCTCGGTGAAGGTTGTTGAGGTAACCACCCCTGTTCAGACCACGTTTTGTGACCATATATTATTCCGTAATTCTTCGTCGTTTTCCCTCTCTGCCTCTCACGCCTTCAGTCTCCCTCACTCTTCCCTCTTCTTTGTCTCAACCTCTCTCCTCCCACCCCTTCGTCCCCCTCCCGACACAAAAGACCCTCCTTTATAGGATGGTTCCTGTGACTAGTTGTTCCGTCTCCCTCGACTCAATGGGTAGACACTGGAAGACCTACATGTCCTTTCCACCGTTCTCTCCCACTGTCCGTCCCGACCCTTCTGTGAGCACCCTCCTGTTTCCTACTACCTCCTCACCTCTTTCCTGTAGTCCTTCGTTTCCGTGTCTCCGATTCTGGTCTCGACGACTCTCCCCGACCTGAGGTTCTCCCCGTCTGTATCTCGTTATTAAGTGAAGACTTGTGTAGACCAAGTTTTTACTACGTCGTAGGTATCCTTTAACTAAACTTGTTTTCTTAACTTCATGTAGGGAAAATAACTTGGAACTTTGGTCCCCTAGGTCTAACGTCTGGTGTCGGATGGTTCTCGGATGGATTTAGAAGTCTTTAGACACCTTTCGGGTCATCCCTAGCCGTCTGTGGTCCCCTCGGGCCGGTCACGGGTAGACTAAGAACAGTCGGGTCTTAGGGAGCAACCCCCTTCTCGAGGTCAGGGTGGGACGTAGTAGGTCTTCTCGGGTCTGAGGAGGGTTGGACGGGGTGACCGACGTCTCGACCCGTATGTCGAGACTGTGAACCCGTGTGCTGGGAAGGTTGGACGGTGACCCAGGTTGTCGACCAGGTTGTAACCTATGAGTTGGGTCCGTTCCTCCTACTGTTAGGAAAGGACCCTGACTACAGGTCTTTACCTTTTTTCATTTAAGAGAATGAGACTTCGAACAATTTGACTTTCCACACCTAAACCTCAGCTGAACGGGCGTTTCGAGGGGTACTCGTCCACACTCTTAATTAGTTCTTCCTTGTTCGTTTTGTTCTTTGTGTCTCTTTTCTCTTGAGACCCAGTTAGTAAGATCCGCGGAGGTACGAACCGTGGGATCTCCGTGTTCGGTTATTAGAGAGAGACCCCGAGATTGGTTAATTCTCCAATAACGGTGAGTGGTAACACCCCTCACCTCCCAGGTCTTACTCATTCCAGGTGATAAAGAGGTAGAAGTTCGAGTCTAGTCAGGGACACTCGGGAGGACGGAACTAATGCAATTAGTCCGTCCTGTTCACACTCCGACACTTGTCCCGATACGGGACGTCTCTGGAGGTCTTGGTTCCGTTCCTACCCGAGGAGCAACCGTCCCTTTACCCCGACGAATACTCTACGTTTTCTCCCCGGTCCCCTCTCAGTACGGAGACGGGCTCCCTTGATCAGGTTTCGGTCACCCCCTTAGGGACCGTTCCCCCTGACCGTCTTTGCTAGACACGTTTGTCCAGGGTTCCTTGACGGACGACGGTCTGACGAGACGGAGCCTCGAAGACTCCTTCGTTCTCTCCCCTCCCCGGCCCCGTTGTGTCGTCCTCCGGTCTCGGAAGTCTCTTTCAGTGTCGGTGGTTCTTGAAGAAAACACACCGCCACGGCCGAGAAGTCGAGGGCCCGAAGTCCTCGACTTCGAACGCCCGAGTCCTCGACACCGAGGGTCCGAGATCTCGTGTCTCCGAGTTGACGTTACGTACCTGAATCAACGAATATCCTAGGACGACCTGGTCTCTAGCTTCGGTACAGAGGACAAAACCGTCCGTCTAAGAAGTGGTGACTCGGTGGTCTTTTCAGGGTGGTCCTTGAAGACTACCCACCGGTCTCACGAACTCTCTCGTCGTGGAGTATAAGGTAGACCCCCGTACTCACAAAGACACGACTGAGGGGAAGGGAACGAGATTTAAGACACTTCACGATGTGGTGTTTCTTACACACATACACACACACCCCGCCACACACACACACATACCATACATACACACACACACACGTACGACCCTTTTCCTACTTCCTTTTAATTCCTTTCTCCTGATTCAAGGTTTAAACCTACCACGTCTCGTCTGCCTTTCACATTCTTCACTCTCCATTAACTGTAACTTTCGGTCAGCCTTACCTTTGGTTTATCGGTCTTTACTGGTCGTATCCTCCGGAATCCTTATACGTTTTTGAACTTTCTCTCGAGGAACATGGGTTTAGAGTTTCCCGTCCCATTGAAGACAACCGTACGTCAAACGTCTATTGGAACCCCAAGTCAAGTCAAGTCAGTGAGTCAGTACAGACTGAGAAACGCTGGAGTATTTATCGTCGTGCGGTCCGGAGGGACAGATAGTGGTCGAGGACCTCAAGTGAGTCTTAGTGCAGGTAGCTCAGCCACTACGGTAGGTCGGTAGAGTAGGAGACAGTAGGGGAAGAGGAGGACGGGGGTCAGGGAGGGTCGTAGTCTCAGAAAAGGTTACTCAGTTGGGAAGCGTACTCCACCGGTCTCATGACCTCGAAGTCGAAATCGTAGTAAGGAAGGTTTCTTTAGGGTCCCGACTAGAGGAAGTCTTACCTGACCAACCTAGAGGAACGTCAGGTTCCCTGAGAATTCTCAGAAGAGGTTGTAGTGTCAAGTTTTCGTAGTTAAGAAACCGTAAGTCGGAAGAAGTGTCAGGTTGAGAGTGTAGGTATGTACTGGTGACCTTTTTGGTATCGGAACTGATCTGCCTGAAATCAACCGTTTCATTACAGAGACGAAAACTTATACGATAGATCCAACCAGTATTGAAAAAAGGGTTCCTCATTCGCAGAAAATTAAAGTACCGACGTTAGTGGTAGACGTCACTAAAACCTCGGGGGGTTTTATTTCAGACTGTGACAAAGGTGACAAAGGGATAGATAAAGGGTACTTCACTACCCTGACCTACGATCCCCTCGAGAAGAGTACGGGTCAGGGTCCTCATGGACCGTACCGGGAGACACGTTTTTGTCTACTGATGTCCAAATAGATATTCGACGAAGAGACCTCGAAGACCTCTTCTATCTCGTCGAGTGACTACTGTAGCCCCGGGTCCTCGGTTAGTCCTCAGGAAGTCAGAACCGACTTATTCCTCCTCCCTTCCCTTCTACCATCGAACCCCGAATCCGGTATTTCCACCTCTGAGGTCCGTCTCCGTCTTTCTGGTTCAGGTGTGAGTCGTTTAAAGTCCCGTACCCAGTCCCGGACCTCCATTCAGGATGTCAAACAAAATAGAGACGAATAACACCTTCAGTTTCTTATTTTGGTCGTGTCGGATCCTAAGTCGTCTCTGTTCCCTTTTACGACCTTCTCAGCAGGAACGGGGATCCGGACGTTTGACGGAGTCAGTGAATTACCTGATGTAGTCGGATCGCTCCCTCCTTCTTTCCACTTCCCATTTTCTCCACCAGTCGAGTCACGGGGCCTTTCTTTTCGGTGTCCCTACTCAGGTCCATACGGACCCCGTCGTTACGGGTCTCTCTTCTCTACCAAAAGACTCCTCAGTCGGGACTACCGTGACCCGTCTTTCTTGGTCAATGAAAGGGAACGACACTCCGGTCTGAGCCTCTTGGGGGAAGACCAGTGACAACCCGAGGGTACTTTACGTCTCATTTTCGTCCTTGATTACCAGGGGTACGACCAGGATAGACAGGTGAGATGCACACCTGTGGACTCAAGAGTTCCGGTAGTCCGTCCTTCCGGGTCCCACTACCTCTCATAGAGGGGGCCGTCCTCGACCTGATCGGCACCAACCAAGTCTATGACGAGTAAGTACGGAGTCTAGTCACTCCAGTACCCCAGTCGTCCCCACCGCGACCCGAGGTGTGTCGCAAGTCCCTGGGTCGAGGACAGACCTCTACGACGGACCGGGTCACACACCAGAGGTTACAGTGTTGTCGTCTCCCTTTCTGTCCCAGCGTGTACTCCCTAAAAGAGATCCAGACCGGACCTTCCCCACACGTAGCGAAACTGTGTATCGGGAGACGGGGTTGACCTCCGTCCTTAGATCCTACACATGGGAAGGACGAGTGGCTCTACCTTTTTTATTTATTATGTCTCTTGTTCAGTGTACCAGTCACCTCGAACTTGAAGGGGTCGATCATGCTTCCTCCAGGGCGAGACGCTAATAGTGTGAGCTAAAGTACCTCGGAGTCTTTTACATTCCGTTGATCTAGTAAACAAGGTAAAATGTCTACCTCTTTGACTCCGACCCAGTGTCCGTCAAATTAGGCCTTTATTTTTGATCCATCTCTCTCCTCAGTCGGGGTCGGGGTGGACGGAGAGTTCCCGTCGGAGTGATGGATAGGAATCCTTTTGATAAACGTTGGCAGACGAACGTTTCAGTGTCGTTTACGGTCAGACCAGAGTGCCATCCAGGTCGTCCAAGGTTGAGTTCACACACTCTCTAATCTTGTTCGGCGTCTCGTGTAAGACGACGACTACTTGAGTTTGTCCTCCGAAAGGGAGTGACTCTCGTCTGTTAGTCGGTGAGACGGTTTTTAGCAGACGAGATAGGGTGGTCCGACTCGAGGTAGTCTCTCCTTCTTAAGGTAAATGACTTGACATTCGGTCAGTGTAGACGGAGACCTGTGCGCAGATTTCGTTGTCCGGACGATGAGATTATTACTTTTCGTCCTCGTTCGTTAAAGTAACCTTTCTCCTCTGACTTAGGATCGGTGTAACAGATGGTCCTAGGTCCTTTCGTATTTTTACCCCCTGACGAGCGTGAATTTTTGTTGTTGTTGGAAAGCTCTTCGTTTCTTTGGGTGGAAGGGTCCCCCACCCCTTTGAGTTTAAACTGTGATAACGTCCTCGGAGTCCTGAGACGTCTCGACGGAGGAAACAAAAGGTACGATAAAATCCTTACCGTAAGATAACGACCTCTCCCTTATTCAAACTTTGGGTGGACGTCTTATATGTAAGAGAAAACTGTTTATCCCTTCAGCTCCGGGTCCCTTTACCAGTAAACTTAGATTGATCGTTGTTTTACAACCGAGACAGGGAAGATTCTATTTAGAGTGGATTCGGGGCCGAGACCCAAGGGGTCTAGTCCTACCGTCGGGGAGAATCTACCCCGTACTTGTACCTCAAATTTTCTCCCCTATGTGCACATGTGTTCCGACTAAGTGAGACGATACACCTGCACCGTCTTTGATTGTTGTGACATTTCGTTGATATACGATTCTTTGTGAATAAAAATTTTTAAATCTTTATTTAAATTTTTATTTATTTTTGTTACGTTTTGCCCATACTCTTTCGGGTAACTAAGGTAACCCTCGGGTGACAGATGGGGTGGGGTGGGGTGACGATGCTATGACGAAACCCCGTAGGCGGAGGACGATAGACGAGGTAATGACGAAAAATTTTGGTTAAAAAAATTTTTTTAAACATAACCTCATATCGGCTAATTGTTACAACCACTACCAAAGTCCGTCTGTCGTTTCCCGGAGTCGGTATGTATGTCTACATAGGTAAGAGGGGTTTTGAGGGGAAGGCGGGTCCGACGAAACGAAAAATTTACAAATTTGTGCAACGGTGTTAAAGAAGTACTCCTAGTAAAGATTTACTAACCACTACGAACGAGAATCCCACGTTTCACGAAATAAGGTAGGGAAGAGTAGGGTGGGTAGGGGCAAACCCCCAGAGACCCGAGACGGTCATCCATCCGATGTAACCCAACTTCCCCGCCGTTGACTCCCCAGACCCGTGTTACTGTCGACGGTGCCAGTCGACCCGACCGCACCTGACAAGTGGTCCTGTAGAATAGAGTGAGTGATCCAGTCTTGTTCGGTCTACAGTTTACAGTTTCGAAAATCTGTCTGACTGACCCCGAGTCTCTTCGATTTAGTGAGGTGCCGATTACAATAGTCGAGAGAAAATAAAGAGGGTGTAGAGTACGGGACGAGACCTGTCTTCGGGTGTCTTGACGTCTACTTGTGTTCTCGCAGTCTCTAGTTCTTCAGAGGGGTGCTCCTCCCCAAACCCAGCCTCGAAGAGTGGGAACCGTGTTGACCGGAAACCCCAACTCGTCAAGAAATAATCCCCGTTCCCTTCCTCCCAACGGGAACATGTAGTGTCTTGAAATCCTTGCAGAGACCGGAGGGGGATGACCTACGACCCCGAGGGAAGGGTCCACACCGTTAATTTTTCCGGGGGTTGTAACGACTTTCGAAGGACCCTCTACTTTAGTGAGAGTCAACTCTTGGTGACCAGATCCGTCTCAGACATTGTAAAGTCTCCGTTTAATCCGTGGTCTCTCTCCTGTGTCCGTTACCAGACCTCGTAGGACAGGTTTAGACCTCGGACTCCAAATTGACTCAGACTGACTCGGACTTTGAATCCCGGAGTCTTTGTTATAAGGTACATATAAACGGTGTCTTATCTTGTATTGCCTTTTAGTCGTATTGCTCCCCATCCTTCTTTCAGAATTAATGTTGTCCCGATTCTGTCTGGAACCCGAGACTCTGCGAGTCATCCGACTCACTTGTCCGAAGTCGTAGGAGTAGACTTTGTACCCTTGTCCACTCCTAAGTTGTCTTAGAGTGTACTCCCCTAAGACCGTACCGCTTAGATATGTCCCACCGTACATTATTTGTCAGATGTTTACAATGGAATGACGTCTAAACGTCGAGTAAGCCATGAGACCTATTCAGAAGGTAACCTTGTGTCCTCCCATTGAAAGGTTCACTTGCTCCCAAATTGTATCAACTACAAACTAAACTAAGGGTTTACGTAATTTTCACAATTACGCTGCGTCCTCATACGTCGACTACTTCAGCAGTTTTATTAAGTTCCTTTGGTTATGAACAGTCCAAAATAAATAGGTGTGACTACGAAAAAATTTTTTATTCGACCAGAAACACGGGTATGTCTTGTGTTATATGTATCTATAGAGGGTCAAACGGAGGGGGTTGCACGTGTATACAAGTTCAATTCAAAGGGTGAAAGGAGGGTAGACAGTAAAAAAATTAGGAGGAGACCTTTCGATTGTCACTGTAGTAGATTTTCACTCCTTCAGTCCTCGATTCTGACCCGTCGACCGTTTACCCCTCCTACTTCTGACTACTTCTATTTATTTATGTGCCTGTCAATCAAGTGTTTCTTACTTACTAGTATGGGTTTTTTCACTTTCAGAATCAGTGAGTCAGTCCAGGTCGAGAATTGCTGGGGTACTTGACATCGGACGGTCCAAGGAGACAGGTACCCTAAGAGGTCCGATCTTATGACCTCACTCATCGGTAAGGGAAGAGATCCCCTAGAAGGACCAGGTCCCTAGTTTGGACGCGGTGGACGTAACCGTCCGTCTAATAAATAGTGACTCGGTGGTCTCTTCGGGCTTGTATAGGTACTGGGAAGGGGTTTAGGTCTCTTCGACGTGATAACAAGGTAAAATATTGAGTCCTCAGTACCCTACTCCGAGACTTAAGTGTATCGGTTGTGTACGGTCTTGGGTCTAGACTTGGGTTCTGGATGTACTAAATGTTAGATACTCACGAACGACTCTCGTCGTACAACAATTTTTTGTGCTCCGTCAGGTAATTGACTTCAATACTGATTCTTCCTTTTTTACTCTCGTAGTCCTATAAAAAAATCTTCCTTCTGACGTCTCTTCTACTTCTACGACTCCAAAGAACTTTATCGTAGAAGGTCCTTTCGGTTGCAGTCTGTACCCCATCTCCCTCCTTCGTCCATTCACACTTCACCATTCCACAACGGGAGCATCTGTGTCACATTTCGTCCATATGTGGTCCTCCGTCCTGAGTCCTCCTTGTGTCTCCCGAGTGAGTAGAGTTTCGTTCGGAAGGGAACTGTCGGTAATTCCTTCCGGGTCTTCGAAGATTTTACTGGTAGTAGTCCCGGTGTGCTATCTGACCCATTCCTCGTACTACGACCGTCCAGTTGTCTCTGGACCCGTCCTGTTTCCCTTCAGTATCCTCCCTGTGTCCCCTAATGTTTCGAATGTCGGAGGTATTGATCCGTCTTGTTCTTATTCCCGTTTTTCGTTAAGTTCATTTTCTACTATACATACGTACACACACGATTCCACGAAATACTGGGGTACCTGATCTCGGGCGGTCAGAGGAGACAGGTACCTTAAAAGGTCCGTTCTTATGGTCTCACCCAACGGTAAAGGAGGAGGGTCCTTAGAAGGGTTAGGTCCCTAGTTTGGGTGTAAAGAATACAGGCGACGAAACCGTCCTCCCAAGATTGGTCATCGCGGCGGACCCCTATACATGTCGACTAAGTGACAAACATGTCATCCTTTATTATGTTTTAACATTTCGTGAATATAAGGTCATTATTTTACTTTATTTCTTCGTGAGTATTTCCTGTATCTTAAACGAATCTCCATCCTCCTTTTGGATGTCAAACTTCTTATGACTCTTGGAACCCTGTTCTTCTTGTGATTCCTTAGAAGGCACGGTGACGGGGAACACTTCTTCCCAGACTCTTGAGGGACAACCTATGTCGTTTACAGACTGGTAGAAGATGATCCACGGTCCCTAGGGTCCTTCGTTCTGGATGTCTCGAAGAGGGAAGTTCTGGTGTACATTGTGTGTCTACACTTACTGATGACGCGTGTTACCATTCTCGACCCATCTTTTGGTGTCGGATCCCATGACCATGTCTCAGTGTTCTCCCTCACACCAGTCCCCTCAGAGAGACCCCCTCTGCTATCCACTCGTCTGTGGTGTCATTTGTTTTGTTGACTCGAGGTCCATTGGTAGTCCTTCTTTTCGTAAAGTGAGGTTCTCTCCCTGTGTTCACGTCTCCGGGACTCCAGTCTGAACGAAAGGACCTCAAGTTCCTTCTCCTTTAACTGTCCACACCGGTCTCTTATCCTACTTTCCTTTTTATACCCCGACCCTCCGATCCTTAGTCTCTGCCTCTCCCCCAGTCTTGATCTGACACAATTCTTCGAACCTAAAGTAAGATTCCCATTCTCTGCTCGATCACGTCCCAAAATCCTTTACTACATGGTTCTAAATTGAACAAAAGTTTGACAGTGACTCCGACGTGTCTCTCGTCTGGAGTCGCCACGTCTTCACCTTGTCCCTCCTCCGACCGTCTGAGTAGGTTAACGTTTCTTTCCCGAATCAGAGTTCTCCACTATTGTTTGACACTGGGTCCTCGGTTTGGGACGAGACACGGACAAAAAAAAAAAATTATTTCAAAATAACAGTGTATCGGAGTGAGTAAGTACGGTAGAAAAGATCCCGACGAAAACGATGTTGTCGTCTCAACTGATCAATTTTGTCTCGGACCCACCGGGTATTTCTACTTTTACAACTGTTGGTACGGGACACATCCTTTCCAAACGGTGGAGGACCAGATCCCACACCTGTCCACTCTACCATCCCCGCCACCCGGAGGTCCGTCCGAATTCGTCACCTCAAATGTACCGTCTCCGGTCTAAGGTCGGGGCCGAGAGACTGGTGACGTGGTATGTCGAGGGTCGAGGGGAGACGGAGACTTCTGACCGTCTCTTGTCTATACCTACGAGCCTCAGACTAAACGAGGTCACGACGGGTTCGACTTACGAGTCTCACCAACGACAGAAACAAAGAAGAGACCCACACGTCACCAGGAGGACCCGACGAGAGTGACTGCCCTGTCCTCGGTCGTCGGAACCAGTGGCGTCTTCCGATTTCTCGGAAGGGGCTTAACGTAATCGACAAGATGGGAGATATATATAAAAGAGTCGAGTGTGGACTAATGTTCCAGATAGTATGACCTAAAAGATTCTTTACACCAATCTTCTTTCTTGTCCTAGATAAACCGACCTTACCCGACCTTAGGGTTGAGACGGTGTATATTCGACACACTGGAACCCTACTAACAGATTGGAGAGACTAGGAGGTGCGGGAGTAGACATTTTCCCCCTACGATATCGTGTACATAGCATACCGATGAATATCCGAATCATTCTATCATATCGTCCGCGGACTGTGTTGATCTTTCGGTAGGCAATATTCGGACGTACTAAGAAGGATGATCTGGCACTAGAATAGTGTGATGAACTGGGGGTTGGGGGTATTTGAGAATTGTCATTCCTGCTCAGTTGACAAGATCAGTTCATTAGAAATTTGGTGTCCGACATTTGAGTTTCCGGATGTCCTCGTTCGGATCACTCCACTCGTTTCACCCGGTTCAGTCCCGTCCCCACTTGACACCTCGCAGGGTCTTGTCTCGTCGGTATGGTCGGGTGACGACGGCAGGATTTTACGTCCGAGTCACACCGGTTTGTCTGCGTTGAAGTTCTTCTTAAATTCCTAACCTTGTTTTACAACTTTCTTTTTTTTCTGTCACGTTGGATTCATTTCGTAGAGACGTTGGTTGAACCTGGTCACCCGACGGAAACTACTGGGGTTAGGGTAAGGGGTTACAACAACGTCTCTTTTCTCTGGAATTCCGCTAATTCAAATTTAATGGCATCATGTTCTTCGTCTTGTTCCTTTTCATCGGTCACATAACCATAAACTAGTTATAGAGGAACTTATGTCATTTTATACTAATAGCTATTAATGTCTAGATTGAAAACAACAACAAGTCAGCGGTTCAGTACAGACTGAGAAACACTGGGGTGCCTGACGTCGTGTGGTCCAAAGGGACAGGAAGTGATAGAGGGTCTCAAACGAGTTTAAGTACAGGTGTCTCAGGTACTACGATAAATTGGTAGACTGGGAGACGGTGGGAGAAGAGGAAAACGGAAGTTAGAAAGGGTCGTAGTCCCAGGTTTCGTCCTCCCTTACCGTTTGGTGAGGGCATAAGAACGACGCTCTTGGGTCCTTGTACTTGTCATACTTTTTCGTCTCTATACTGACCCACCCACAGATAAAACATGATTCTCGATATGTATATAAAAGAGGGAGATTATTCCTAGGTTGATCGATATAGACAGGGGTAACTTGTCTACTCCTTGGACTCCTAGCTTCGTTTATACATTAAAGGGACTTCTGTGTCTCTCGACCCCGGTCCAAACTCTAACTCTGACCCTACAACTGTAGGTGTGTGTTTTAGATATGAGAACTGGGACGGGTCGACGGAACTATCTTTCAGTGTTCCCTGAATTTAGGCTTGTAGACTGAGAGTCGTGGTC
The DNA here is from genome assembly GCA_006410555.1 of Capra ibex. Lineage (NCBI taxonomy): Eukaryota > Metazoa > Chordata > Mammalia > Artiodactyla > Bovidae > Capra > Capra ibex. The sequence continues at coordinate 53,224,558 of SJYO01045292.1, forward strand.
GTTACCTAAAGAAGCTCCTTGATTAGACATATAACTATTCTTCAAGGCTTTGGTACCATCCAACTATTTGCCTCAATCTTCTGTTTAAAATTTTTTGGTGGTGGTTGTTTTAAAAATACTCAATCTTTCAACAGTAGTTCTGGTGTAGACGTATAGACTTCTTTGAATTCGGGAACCCTATTCGATTTTATGGGACTTTAGTTTCCGAAATCCTTTGGGTCTTTGTCTGTAGTTTAACCACGTAAATACTCGTCACCAGACCTTGTCCATCCAACTCCCCGGTCTAACAGTTAACTCACTTTGGAGTTAATGTCTCATTAGATTACATATGGGTCCATGTAATAGTGTTGAGTTATTTGTCGAGAAACCTTACTTTATTAAGGTTAAACGAACGTAAAACTCGACACACAACGGGACTTTTAAAACGTAATGGATGTAAGTTTACTCCACCACAAAAGACTTCGAAGATACGAGTGTCAGGGTCCTGTCATGTGCTCGGTGTTCGGTCGGTATTTGTGGGGACGGATCCCTCTCTGTCTCTGTCTTTACCTCTTTCTCCAGAGGCGGGAGATGTCGAACCGGGTCGTGTTCGTGGACGGCGTCTGTCGTAGTCTTCCTGGAGGTCGAGGACCGTGGGAACCCTCGACTCCCCAGGATACTGGAGGGTTGGGGACGTACCGGACTCAAGGTTTACTCACTACGGTCCGCCTCCCCCGGGTACTCCAGTCCTCCGGCTCGTGTTCGTCCTGGTCTTTGAAAAGAAAACAAGGTCTAGGGACCGAGTGACCACCACCTGTCTCCTCCTTAGACCCCTCTGACTACATCACCCTTGAGGTCCTGGGTTTACAAGGGTTCGGATGTACAACCCGGGGTAATTTTTTTTTTATTATATTTTTTACGACCGACACGACACGTCGTCCACCCTAGAATAAAGGGGCTGGTCCCTGACGTAGACACGGGGGCGTCCCCCTCGTGTCTCGGGGTTGGTGACCTGGTGGTCCCTTTAGGGTGCTGGGGGTGAAATTATAAGGGAGGACATACAAGACGTGTACTCCCCTCGAGGTCAGGGGTGAGACGTATCCTTCGGAGTTTCCCAGAGAGGTCCCGGTGTCTATACCCTTGTTCTAGCACGGGACCCTGTTCGCAGGACGGGGTAGATGGAGTCAAGTCGAGTCAAGTCAGTGAGTCACCACAGGATGAGAAGCACTGGGGTACCTGACATCGTGTGCTCCGGAGGGACAGGTAGTGGTTGAGGGCCTCGAACGAGTTTGAGTACAGGTAGCTCAGTCACTACGGCAGGTTGGTAGAGTAGGAGACAGTAGGGGAAGAGGAAGACGGAAGTCAGAAAGGGTCGTAGTCCCAGAAAGGGTTACTCAGTCAAGAAGGGTAGTCCACCGGTTTCATAACCTCGAAGTCGTAGTCAGGAAGGTCACTTATAAGTCCCGACTAAAGGAAATCCTACCTGACCAACCTAGAGGAACGTCATGGAACCTGAGAGTTCTCAGAAGAGGTCGTGGTGTCAAGCTTTCGTAGTTAAGAGACCACGAGTCGGAAGAACTACCAGGTTGAGAGTGTTGGTATGTACTGATGACCTTCTTGGTTTCGAAACTGATATGTCGAGAGACAGTCGTTTCACTACAGAGACGAAAAATTATGTGACAGATCCAAACAGTATTGAAAAGAAGGTTCCTCGTTAAATTAAAGTACCGACGTCAGTGGTAGGTGTCACTAAAACCCCGAGTGGTAGGTGTCACTCGGATTCTTTTATTTTAGTCCCTAGCTTGGGTCCAGGGGACGTAACCCTCATGTGTCAGAATCGGTGACCTGGTATTCCCCTCAGCACACACACACACACACAGACACACACACACACACACACAGACACACACACACACATCCGTTCCCAATTTAGGTAAAGAGGTCCTTAGACCGTCAACCATAGGGTGAGGTCTTTCCTTCCCTTGTCGCCTTCAGACTACGTACTCAATTTTTGAGTTCAATCGTTGTCCAGTTCCCTGGGGACGATACTCGGGTCGGACGACAGACCTACAAAAACTGTGACAAGTCCTGTACTACGATGGTCTACGACTGTTCCGGTGTTCGGAGTCCGGGAGGTCCACTCTGGATTTATCGTACTAGGTCGGGGACCCGGTTAGGGACGAGACGGGGATTCCTGGACAGAGACAGAGTTGGACCGACACGAGGATGTCGACATTTTACTTAATTTTATTTTGGTTCCACGTCTCGGTGTCAGTCCTGATTTATTCTAGTACTTACACTTCTCTGAAGATGTGAGTTCCCCAGACCAAAGATCGGCTGGGGGTTCACTTACATTTTTCTCTTCTTCACGTTGTCCCTTGTTTTTGTCCGTGACTCTTTTACGCGATAAGGTATTTCCTAAAGTTATTCCACGTCGGCTCGCCCTAGGTAGTGGTCCTCGCGTTTGGGTGGAAGTGGGTGGTACCTCCTCTGAAGACTTCCTCCCGTGGGTCACGTGGGGAATTTTACCTCACCACCCCCGACGTCCCCTCCCCGTCTCGTCTAGGTATCGAGGACCTCACATAGTCCCATGATGGGGGAGGTCCGACTTGAGTTCGGGTTCCTTGTGTCGGCCGTTTCCTGTTTGGGGTCGGGGTCCTGTGGGACCGGTGGGGACGTTTGTTTCCGGTACTACGAAGTGGCACCTTTGGTGTAGGAGACAGGTTCTCCGGGGACCTAAACCGGGGTGTGGAGGAAGAAGTGTGGACCCCTGTATTCCTTTCTGCTTTACCTCGCAAGAGACTGAGGGAAACAGACGTACACTTGTCAATCAAGTCTCGGGCTGTGACCGGGGTCACCAGGAAGTTGGTTAGGTGAGCAATGGTCGCGACGCGGCCCGTGCCGTTCCTCGATCCCTCTGGCCCTGTTGTCCTCGTTTGTGTCAGGTAAGAGTCCTACCCCTCCCTCCGAAGGCAACGACACACCCGGCAGTGGTATGTTGTCCGTATCACTCGCAGGTCTTTCGTGTCGCGTCCCCATTGTATAAGTGACTGATGTCCTTTCTGGACGTTTCCGGTGAAACAGTGTGTCTAGTTGGAATACCCGGTTTTTCAGTTCTTTGCTCGGATTGTCCTAGCTTCACTATCGAAGAAACTACATATAGCCGTGCGTCGCATTTGACAAAATTTCTACGAACAAAGAGGACAATCAACAAGACAAGTATTGGTGAGTTAAACAACTAGAAGTGGAATTCACAAGTATCTTAAGGTTTCTTCTCTACTTAAGGACGACTCCGGTTATTGAGTAAGCGACTAGGTGGTGAGTCGTGTATAAAATTCCAGCTCAGCATACTTTACTGACTAGCACGTCCCGTTTCGGTACCTTGAGACCACTAGAGTCTGCCGAACCGTGCGAGTCGTGTGTCCGGTCCGCGAGACGATTCGAGTCCCCCGACTGACACTCGGTGCTTTGTGTACCTTCTACCGGGTTTGAGGCGACTCGAATACAGGATTCCCCCCTGTGTTTTGACGGTTCATTTACTTCTTTTTATGTCTTAAACCTTTACATTTCTCACTATCTTGCACTGGCACTCTTACCGCCCCTCGATCCTCTCCCATTAAGAGAGTCTCTTCTGCCGTACAACTGTCAGTTCGGTTCTAGACTACTAGCTGTTTACACGTCGGTACACCTATGGGCAGACCTCAGTCGTGTCGTGTCCTCTCTCTCAGAGTCTACCGTCTGAGTGGGTCCTTTCCAGTAGTAATGTGTCCGTCCGTTTCTCTCCAGTTCCAAGGTGTGGTTGGGTAGGAAACGGGTTCCCTTGGTTGAGTCCTCGGAAGAGTCCCCAACTTGTTACGAAGACAGAAGTTTGTGTGACCCGTAGTAAGACGTCGATCGTAATTCTACTTGTCGAAGTGATAAAGTGAGTGATTTAATGCAATATAATTTTAAAATTGGCCACTTGTATTGCGACCTTTTACTCTTGTAGGTATGTGACGACAAAAGGTCATATTCGACAGTTGGATAAAAAAAAAAGTTTTCGTTATAACGTTGTGTTTCTTTTTAGGTTTTTCTACGAATATAAGAGACCGGATTGTTGAGATGGGGATCCCTTAAATAGGTTCCTTTATTAGACCAAATCATCTTATTTTTATAAGAGAAACCTTCTTGAGTTAACTCCACAATTAACAACGTACGTGTTTCCTTTCTATTTTTGTTTTCGTGGACCTTAATAGGTTTACTACTGTCTCTAAAAATTTTTATCCTACTAATACTACTTGAACTACTTTATCGTGTGTTGCTAATTGTGACATTGTTTCTAATATCTCAGAAAATTTTTACTTACCTTATAGGTCGAGGAACTTTCTCGTCCTTTCCCTGTTACAGGTATAAAAGTACCTTTTTGTGTAGTTTCTATGGAGTTCCACTTGTTCTTTTGATCCTTTTTTTACTAAGTTTCAGTCACCCCACCCCCAATAAATAAAGTTTTCAGGAAGATTTTATAACAGTGATATAACTCAAAAGTTATTTTATAGGGAATCTTTGTTAACAAAAGAACTAGTGACATTGTCTTACGGTGGTTTCGTGTTCCTGTAACCGAGTGAGATTTAAATTTACGTTTTTTTTTTTTTTCGGTTTAAATCTCTACAGAAGGTACAGTAGATGGGGTATTCGAAAGTACATGTCTAGAATGCAGATTCTGAGTTGAAACCTACTGTCACATTATAACGTACTAAAACGTCATTGAAATAAAAAAAAAACTTCACCCAACTACTCCTCTTAAATTTCGACAAAGTAAGATACCTTACCCCCTTCCTTGGTGTCTATTCTTTTGTCGTCAGGATCGAGAAGGGTCGTACGTTCGAACCCCGGTTTCCTAGGGGTACTCTGGTTGGTGGACCCACCACCGTGAGTGGAAAGTGCTAGTCGAGCCGTATCAACCTGTGTGGCCTCGGCGGCAGTCTCGCCTAGTGTGTCGCTATGAACGAGTGCGAGGCGACCCAGCACAGACGGTGTGACTGACAACGGCTCTTTGCGGACACCAACTGGTGTGCCCATTGGTACTCCCGGCACAGGGAAGGTAAGGTAACGACGTCCTGTCTCCTCTCCTCGCTCTTTAGTACCATAGTGTGTGACGGTCGCACCTTCGAGGTGGGTGGCAGGGGGTGTGGGGACCCCGGGTACTGAAAGGTATTACTCAGAGGTAACGACTATAGCCATCCACTGTACTAAGTTCTTATTTGAAACGATCCCTCGACTACGCTCTCCCGTCGACGGACGGGTATCCTTCTCCCGTGTCGGGGAAGATTTGTGGAACCGAGGAACGAGTAGACGTATACCCCAACCGTGAATCGGGAAATTTGAAGGAGGGTAAAAACAAGTATAGAATTCGTTTAGGGTGTCCCATAGGGGTTCTCGTCTAAATCCATTCAGTCACTTTTGTATCGGGTGTTTCACCATTATTTGTCGACCGCACGACCATGGGGTGGGTGTCAAAGACTCACGGGGGATGTACCTAGTTAGATAGGGGGTCCATGTCACACCTACCCCCGAAAAGTTGTGGAGAGGAGGAACCGTATACGAATAAGGTGACGGACTTCGGAGGACAGACGGACCTCTCTGAGAACGACGGAAATTCGGGTCCACGTCGAGTAATCGTACAGGTCATTCACGGGAACTGACAGTATAGTGGAAGAGTTTTCGAGGAGTGAGAGGATACATGCCATGTTTGAGCGGTACGTTAAAGAGATTGTGCACAAAGGGAGTTATCTGACAATCGGCGGGCTCCCGTCCTGAAACGAGAAAAGTAGAGGTCGTGGTACGGGACTACGGAGAACTGAACTATATGTAAAGATATTAGTTGTAAAAATTATTTTGTACAAACAGAAATGGTAGGACTTAGAATCTACACTATAAGACCCAAACTTTTTCAGGGACAAAGTGTCATCGTTCAATGTTATTGACTATCCTTTTGTTCACGTTCACTTATGGTAAACACGTTTAAGTCCGTCCGTTCAAGGAAAAAGACCGGAAGTCGAGGAGTAAATTTGGTACCTAGACTATGACCCCGAACGACATACCTCAATAGCACTGTTTATTTACTCTTCCGTACCTTTTGTAAATTAGTCTTCGTATAAGACCACAGTCACCGCGAGAGATTTAGTTCCCAGGGGTTGGAGACCCTAGATTGCGGACTACTAGACTTTACTTTGACTAGATTATTATTATCTTTATTTCGCGTGTTATTTACATTACACGAACTTAGTAGGACTTTGGTATGGGGGTCGGGGTTCCAGACACCTTTTTTTAACGAAAAGTGTTTTGGTCAGCAACCACGGATTTTCGACCCCCTAGCGACGAGATTTAATTGGTACTTTAATCTCCACTTCACCCCATTTCACCTATTGTCGGGAAGTTTCTACAGATACAAGATTAGGAATGTCGGACGTCTATGTAGTGAAATGTATCATTTTCCCTAAGACTTCTGCACTAATGCCTCTACCTCTCTCTAAGACTTAGTTTGCTTTCCTGAATATACGTCTTCTCCTTCCGACCTACCAGTTTCAGTCTCTTTCTCTGTCCCGCTGTCTCCGTCTCCAGTCTCACTACACTGGAGGAATTCTGCTTCCTTCCTTGGTGCTCGGTTCCTTACGTCCCGCCCCACCGGGGGTCTTCGACTCTTCCCACTCCCCTCTCTCAGAGGGGACCTTGGAGGTCTTCCTCGTGTCGGGTGACTGTGGAGCTAAAATCGGGTATTCTGGGTAAAGACTGAAGACTAGAGGTGTTGACATTTCATTGTGCGAAGGTAACAAAATTAGGTGAGTCAAACGTCTTGAACAATGCAGTCATTATTCCTTAATTGTGTTTGTCGTTTCCTGATTAAATTCACGTTTTTATAATTAAAAAAGTTCAAATTTAGAATACAACTACAGAGGAGGTCCTAATAAAGTGAAAAGAAGAATTACTACAGTCTAAGGTCGCTTCTAATTCACGTAGGGGAACTTGGTAAATGTAAAAAAGACAAATCGATGACTTTGGTGGTCCGAAAGAGGACACCTTCTTATTCTTTAACACCCAACAGAATATTTTAGAGACCTTTTTGTCCGGAAAACTATTAGTGTAAACAGTATAACCCTCGTCCGTTGTCGGTCTGTCCCTGTTCGACTCCCGGGTCTCGGTACTTTCCGTCGTCACGACACTACCTGGCCCCGTTCCTCGGCACCTCCACTCCAAGTCTCTCTACTCCGGTGTGCGTTCCCGTTCGTCTCCGAGTTCCAGTTCCGCTGACTCGTCAGTGGGTCCTCCTCGGGTCTCCGTCTCTAGCGTTCCCTAAGGTCTTCTGGTCCCCACCACTCTCCGAGTCTCCGGTCTTGCGACCCCGTCGTGCCTCTTCCCTAAATTTCGTCTCTCCTACTCATTCTTCGTGTTCAGGGGCGGTGACAGTCGGGGTCTGTCTCCGTCTCTTCTTTTCCCCTCCTTTGTTTCCCTTTAAAATAACACGTCCTTTGCTGAGTCCGTTACCTACCCAAACTCACCTGCGTCCGCCCTACGGTTTTCGGACTTCACCTGGTGTCGGACCTCTGTTCTCCTCTCTCATTTCGGAAGGTCGGTGCTGTGACTTACGGTACATGCACGTGTCCCAAGTCTTCGACCCTACGAGTCTTCCTCGTCCTGTCACTCCCCTTCAGTTTCAGGGCCCTTTTCGGTCCCGCCGCGTCCTGTGTCTGCCACGTGCGACTTCGGACACCCTTTAAGACGGTCTGGGAGTCCGGGTACAGTGACGAAGCAGAACAACCTTGAGAAGAAAACGGCGGACATTATAAAAAGTGGGTGTTCATGTGGGAAGGAGGCTTTCAAGGTCCGTGCGGAGAAGAACACCGTTCACAAACTCTCGATATAGACAATATTTTACTTAGTAGAAGATCAACTACTGAGTTGACTTAGTTAAAGGGTCACCCGTGAGTTTTGTCACAGAATCCAACCCAAGGGGTCTGTCTTCGGACCAGACCCCCGTGACCGAGCATTTCGTATGAAACGGGGTAAGATGGGTCGTGAAAGGATAGAGACGGAGAAGGCGGTCATGAAATATGCTATACGATTCAGCGAAGTAAGCACAGGCTGGGAGACACTGGGGTACCTGACATCGGACGGTCCGAGGAGACAGACACCCTAAGAAATCCGTTCTTATGCCCTCACCCAACGGTACGGGAGGAGGGTGTCCCAGAGACCTTTCGAGTACTCGGTGACGGAACTCTAAACGACCAACAGACGAGGACTTAGATACAAATTAAAAAAAACAAAAAAATTTCTCTCTCTGATCCTTGACTAAAGACATCTTGTGACTGTTACACCCTTCGAGTTCGTGGGGACGTTATTGTGTGACGAAGAAGACTTTTCAGTCATATAGGGGACACTTATTTCAAGGTATTGTCTCAAACTATTTATAAAACAAGTTTCGTACCCTAGACAGACTCACAAATAATTCATCTTCAGTGTAATTGCTTGTATCGAGTTACGAGTCAGACCCAGTCCGTAACACAATTCACCGGATACGAATTGGGTGGATTTCAAGGACCCTTTTCAGGAAAAGTTTACCACCCCCCGTCTGATCGTCGTAGTTACACTGGACCCTTGGACCCTCTTTACAAGTAAAATTACTCTTAAGCTCCCGACGATATGCAAACACCTCCGACAAATAACCCCAACCATCAACAGAAAAGGGAAAGGGAATAAGATAATAATTAGTGTGACCTTTACATGAGTAATAAATTGTTTTGTCTTTTATTCTCTCACACCTTACACCTTCCATATTAAAGACGGGTCTTCTTAAATATCCGGTCACGATTCTAAGGTTGTTTTGTCGTTTTTCCCGTTTTGTATTTCAGTTCATAATTTTATCGTAGGAAGTTCCTTCTTTTGTACCCGTCGTCTCTTACTCGTTACGAGAATCTTAATAGATCTCACACCAAGAGGTTCCTACCAGGGGTCTGAGTGACGTAATCGTCGGGGACCTTGAACGATCTTTACGTTTAAAAGACAGGGGTGTGTCCTGGATTATTTGGTCCTTGTGATACCCCCACCCGCTTCCTGTGAAAACGAAAGTGTTTGGAAGATCCACTAAGACTACGTACTATTCCGTACTTTATTCAGGATTCTTATAAAGATAAGGAGTTTACTCCTTTGACTCCGTCTCTCTTCAGTTTACTGTACTAAATCTTAACAACAGTAACAAGTCAGTGATTCAACACAGACTTAGAAACGTTGGGGTACCTGACGTCGTGCGGTCCGGAGGGACAGGTAGTGGTTAAGGGTCTCAAATGAGTTTGAGTACACGTAACTGAGCCACCACGGTAGGTCGGTAGAGTAGGAGACAGCAGGGGAAGAAGAGGACGGAAGTTAGAAAGGGTCGTAATCTCAGAAAATTTTACTCAGTCAAGAAACGTAGTCCACCGGTTTCATAACCTCAAAGTCGAAGTCGTAGTCAGGAAGGTTACTTATAAGTCCTGACTAAAGGAAATCCTACCTGACCAACCTAGAGGAACGACAGGTTATTCAACCTCAGAGGAGGTTGTGGTGTCAAGTTTTCGTAGTTAAGAAGCCACGAGTCGAAAGAAATATCAAGTTGAGAGTGTAGGTATGTGCTGATGACCTTTTTGGTGTCGAAACTGATCTACCTGGAAACAACCGTTTCATTACAGAGACGAAAAATTATACGACAGATCCAACTAGTATCAAAAAGAAGGTTCCTCGTTCACGGAAAATTAAAGTACCGACGTCAGTAACAGACGTCACTAAAACCTCGGATTCTTTTATTTTAAACAGTGACGAAGGTAAAAGGAGGTAGATAAACGGTACTGCACTACCCTGGTCTACGGTACTAGTGTCAAAAGACTTACTAAATCTTATCATGAAGAGTATAATTACACGTATGTTTGGTGGATCCCTTAGAGAATTTTTACGTCTGAGACTAAGGAACTCAGACACGACTTAATGAACTGTATTAAGTAAAAAATTTTTTAAATAAATAAACCGACTCGACCCAGAACCAAGGCCGTGTTTCCTAGAAATCAGACCCGTCCGCCCTAGATCAAAGGAGTGGCCCTTAGCTTGGGACCAGGCGACGTTACCCTCACACCTCAGAATTGGTGACCTGGTGGTACTTTTAGGGAACTATACGAAGTAAAGGTCGTTCAAAGGTTCAGAACAGCTACTACGACCAGGTACTTGGTATCCTACTCCTTGTTTTGGAATGTTCTGAGACACCTTACTACGACCTTAATCCTACACCTGGGTTCACTAGGCTAAGATCTGTGGCTCCGGAATTAGTGTAGTCGGTCGACGACCGGTCATGTGTTGTCACATCAATGGGACGCTGTGACACTCCTCCCATCACACGTCACAACGTCTTTGAGTAAACGAACAAATTTCTTGTAATTTACGGTAGGACGTCCTTTTATGACGGGGCGTCTTATGTCAAACCCTTGGCTACACTATCTATGGATCGAAAGATCTTTGGAACCCCAGAGTTTCAGTCTTTATAGACACACCCCTCCCCGTTTTGTAGAAGGACTTAAGGACCGATCGTCTGAAAGACCTATATAATAATTCCCTGTGGTGTCGGTTACACGATGGTCAGAACCCACCAAAAGAATGGGGTTGAGATAGTCAGATTTCGTCACCGAGAGTTTACAATCGTATACATTCTTAGTGGAGGTTCCACTGAGTCATCCAGTCCCCACTCCGATCTATAGGACGTGAATTAAAAGTTTTTAAAAATAAAAAAACCGACACGACCCAGTAGAAACGTCGTGTATCCGAAAGAGATCAACACCATTCGTCCGAAGAGAATTTCTCCTCATGCCCGAGATCCGTGCACCTGAGTAATCGACACCCGAATCGACGGGGCACCGTTCACCTTAGAAGGGCCTAGTCCCTAGTTTGGGCACACGGGACATGACCGACTACCTAGGAATTGGTGACCTGGTGGTCCATTCAGACTCTATTAGACGTAAATACTGTTCAAGGCCTCACTGCGACTCAGACGACCGGAACAGGATGTAGAGGTTCTGAACTTCCGGTTACAGTAGAATTCAGGGAGTAACAATTCGTTCCCAGGTTTATTATGGTCCTTTGTACATTTGTAAGGAATGTAGGTCCGGTGTAGGACTCCAACTCGCTGACCAGTGATGTGGTTCCTACAGCTCGGTCCCCGGTGTCCACACCGTGGGGTTAGGTCTGCGACGAGATAACCGTTTCGTCCTCAGCACTGGTGTCCGCCTGGTTTAGGTGGACCTCTTCTCAATGGACAAAGGAAACGGGTTTCCGAGACAGACGGACGATATAAGGAACCCCGACGTGTACGGGTCTCTCCCTTAGAAAAAGGTTAGATAGGTGGGTCCTCCCGTGCACACAAGATTCGACTTGTTTCCAGAAAAACATCGGAGTGACCATCGGGACGAATTAGGGTTAAAATATGGGTACAGAGAGGGTAACACCGTTATTAAGGAAATCTTTAACAAAAGGGAAAGCGGAGAAGGTAGACAAAGAGCGAGAGGAAATTTTGTTAAGTTTGAGGTGGAAGGGAATCAAACAATACACAATGCACCTTATTCGGTCGAACAAGACTCTCGCGTCTGAGACGTTCTCGTCCCCAACGTTTCCGGATTTAGACTTGTAAAGACTGCGACACCGTAAACACGTAGGGAAATGTGGGTCCGTTTTGGGGAGATAGAAGTCCTTGATAGATCCTTCCTTCTGTTCTTTTCGTTGGACTACGGTCCCTCTGAGACGACAAAAGTGTAGTGGACTAATCGATAGTTCCGTCGACATTACCGGAACGGGGAGACGTCAAGGGGTAGCAGAGACGAGGACATAGTCCTGTGATAAGAGAAGTGTTTCTCTATTCTGTGTCGGACGTTTTTGCCGACAGTAATAATGTCCCTCACGTACGTCCGAACGTTAACTAAATATTAGCCGTCTTCACCTTTGTAATGACAGAAATTATTTTTCTTTGACACACATTGACTGTAACGCGGACGAAATGTCCTCCGTAAGTTTGTGTGCCCCGGACCTTCGGAGGACACACGACTAAGCTCGAGGATCACGACACTCACGCGCGTTTGTGGGCACGTTTTAATCCGGTGGCAAAGGTCAGCTTTTAATGAGGTTAACGACGTCTTTAGAGGACCGATCTTTTATAAATCCACTTTAAGGGTGTTAAGTAAGCACTACTTTTAAGAAAAGATCAGTATGACGAACGAAGTTATGGTACTGTAAATCGTTGAACGATTTTAGACCGGGTAACTAAGAGAATTCTGGTACAAACATGGAGAAACCGTTAGAGATGTCTTATCGAAAACTAATAAGAAATAATTTTCAATTTTCTTTAACTTCACCGGTATTTAGTAAAAACTAATCGATACGAGTTCTGGAGGGTTCCCTGGTGACGTGCGTACCGACTGACGGGTCAAGACCAACTAAAGACCCAAACCTCAAGGACGTCGCCGTCCTTCCAGGACCGTCTTCGGGGTGTCCCTAGGCAGTCGGGACTTGTTTCTCCTACTCGGTCACCGCTTCCCAGACACGTACCCGGTGGCGGGACCCGCCGGAAGACTGATAAAAGTCAAGTGAAAAGACTTGAGACGAGTGTCCGGTGAAGAAGGCTCCCACGAAGAGACTCTGAGTGTCATGAGGGTGGGGAGGGATGAGGGGTGGAGGAGTCGTTTGAGAAAGTGGGGGACCCTTGGAGTAGCGTACACACTACTTTGTAAATTCAGGCACTAATCAACGAATTGCAGACAGAGGTGACAACTTTCTTTCAAGGTACTCCCGTTCTTCGTCCGGGTGGTGAGAAGGAGGGTCGCGGGCCCACGGTCCCGTCCCCACTCGACCGAGTTTAGGGCCACACGTATTTATCCCTCACCCGGCTCCCTTTCACGACTTCTGTTCTATAGTCCTTAATTTCCTCGTCCCTGAGGGGACCACCAGGTCACCGATTCTGAGATACGAGCGTTACGTCTCCCGGGTCCAACCTAGGGACCATGGTGTCCCTCGGTCTAGGGTGTACGGTGTTGACTTTTTCTGGGGTGTTCGAAGTCACTTCTAACTTCTCAGGTGTTCGGTGTTGATTCGGGGTCCCTTCATTTTTTTATATATATTATATATAATATTATAATTTTATATTTATTTTATAATATTATAATATATATTATATACGCATATGTGTGTGTGTGTGTGTGTGTATATATATATATGTGTGTGTATATATATATAAATTTTCCACGAAATCATTCATTTCCGCGTTTCTTGTGTGTACTCCCCTGCAAAGGTCCAGTCTCAACGGATGTCAGCAGTCTCTACTCAACGTGTCCTACCACCTTCCATTCCTGGTACGTGGACCACACCTGCTTGGATTCTCTTGGGTTGGGGTACGTCTAGGTTTGGGGTCGATCTACAGGTAGAGGATTCAGTGGGATTTCCTTGAAATTAATTTCAGACCCCAGGGACGTCCACTTTTTCTCCTTTCTTTCTCGAAGACCGATACCACGGTACTGAGACATCTGTGTGATTTTGGGTATGTCCACATCTGAATGACTCGAAATACGGAACGTTTAATCTAGAGTTTCCATTATTATTTTCTGATCTTAAAGGATTCACACCCCTAGGGTTCGCTACCGTGTCTGGTCGACACACATTTGGGGTGGCCCTAGGTGGGGTGTGAAGGGTGGTCCTGAACCCGTTCACAACGTCTGTACTTTGAGTCCGACGGTTGAACCCCTACTCATTGTCTCAGGAAACAGAGATTAGGTTCTCAGAGCACAGAAGGCGGTCGTAGGTACGTTACCCGTCCGATTGAGTACTCGAACGTTACTGGAAGGTATCAACGTCTGTCTACTACCTTGGTTCTCCGGTCCTTTTAAAAGTCTCCTTCGTCAGTCGTAGTACTTTACGACTTTCTTTTCGGTTCATATCCCTTAGCATTTTTTTTACCACTTCCTCCTCGCCCCCTCCTCCATCGGGAAGTCCCTCGCCCTTTTTGTCCAAATGACCTTCTTAGACGACGTCTCCTGGCTGTGCAGACGAATAGAGTAGTCGAGACCACACGACGACGGCGCGGCTACCGAAGTGTCCCGTCCTCGGAGAAGACGGTCCAATCCCAGACGGGGGGTATTGTTACGGGTACTAAACGGGTTTGTGCATGCACGGGGAGGACACTAGACACGTCTTCGAGACCTGTGTACCGGAGTAAAGACTCTGAGAAGTCTATAGTGAACGGTATGCTTGAGGTTACCTCACTTGGGAAACGTCCCTCCGGACGTTCAGGTGAACGACACCCCGACTGTCGCGGACGGGGCCTCGGGGACTCTTCCACACCTAGAGTGTCCGGTGGTAGAAGATGTCTCTGGTCCGTTGTGTGTTTCGATGAAGGTTTCGAGATGGTGGAATTACTTGTCAATAGATCGTACCACCACTACCCGTCTCTCCCTCCGACTCCCACTGAATTGGGTATAGGGGTCACCCGTGGGGACGACGGCGAAGACAGCCGTGTACACATACACACACACACCAGAGTCGACGAGTCAGCACAGGTTGAGAAACGTTGGGGTACTAGATATGGGGGGGTCCGAGGAGGTAGATACCCTGACGGGTCCGTTTTTATGACGTCACCCAACGGTGAGGGAAGAGGCCCCTTTAGAAGGACTGGGTCCCTAGTTTGGACGTAGAGGATATGGAGGACGTAGAAACCGGACGACGACGATTCAACGAAGTCAGCACAGGTTGAGACACGCTGGGGTATCTGCCGTCGGGTGGTCCGAGGGGACAGGGACCCTAAGAGGTCCGTTCTTGTGACCTCACCCAACGGTAAAGGAAGAGGTTACGTAGTTTCACTTTTCACTTTCACTCCAGCGAGTCAACACAGGTTGAGGATCACTGGGGTACCTGACGTCGGGTGGTCCGAGGAGGTAGGTACCCTAAAAGGTCCGTTCTCATGATCTCACCCCACGGTAACGGAAGAGGATTGACGGAGATTAAGACAATACAAGTCACTTTCGAGGATGGTATGAATCTTATAAGACAAGGATCATTTTCCTCTAGTAGAAAGGGGGAAAATTGTCGTAAATAAAAAAGACAATTGTAGTCAATGGATATAAATAAAATCTTATAAACCTACTTTGTCTTTTCTAATTTCTACTTTCATCCCTGAAGGGACCACTAGGTCATTACTTCTGGGGTTCGAGGGTTACGGTCCCCGGGTCCAAACTAGGGACCAGTCTCTTTATTTATAGTGTACGACTTTGATTCTCAAGGGTGTACGATGTCGTTTCTGACCCCTAGGGACACACGACGTTGACTCTGGTCCATGTCGGTTTATTTCAATAATTTTTTTTTTCAGTAGTAGGTAGTGGTGTTAGTCAGTAATTCATAAGACTAGACACAAAATATCGCAATATACACACGTAAATATGTGCATACATAAATTGATACATTTATACACGTATGTACACCAACGAAAAACTATGTCTTAATTAGACAACCCGTATGACGAAATGTCGAAAGATAAAAGTGTTACCGTAATTGATAGGAAGGTATCGGACCGAAAATTGCCGGGGTAAACGAACTGGTCGGGGAAAACAACCCTGTAAATCCAACAAAAGATAAAAGGTAGGACAACTTGTGTGAAGGTCTAGTTAAAAAAGAGACAGAAACCAATAAAAAAAACCATTTAAGGGGTGTCACCTTAATGAACGACCTTCTTATACATGTAAATTTCCACGATCTATCGAGGACGGTTTAATGAAAGGTTTTCTTCTACATGGTCCATGTAAAAGTGCCACGATGTAACTATTATGACAGTGACACTAAGGTGGATCGACGTGAGACTTATAGCAGGAAAACAAAAAAAGAAAAAAGTTTTCTCAAGGGGTTTGACATCCGACGAAGTGAATAATCTGGAAGGTGAGTCCTACGTGTGGTAAATAAACGAACTTTTTTTTTTACGAATTTTTAGTGTTCAGACTTAAGGAGTCCAGTTGTGTAGTGTATTCCTTAGTCGCTTAATACTTACTCCGAGAACGTGGTCTCTGTCACCGCGATGTACGAAGGGGACTCCTTCTTTAGTAGGGTCTTGTTCTGCCCGAACAAATGTTGAAAGTCAAGTCAGTGAGTCAGCACAGGCTGAGAAAAGCTGGGGTACCTGACGTCGTGTGGTCCGAAGGGACAGGTAGTGGTTGAGGGTCCCAAACGAGTTTGAGGACAGGTAACTCAACCAGTACGGTAGGTTGGTAGAGTAGAAGACAGTAGGGGAAGAGGAGGGTGGAAGTTAGAAAGGGTCGTAGTCCCAGAAAAGGTTACTCAACCGAGTAGTGTAGTCCACCGGTTTCATAACCTCGAAGTCATTGTCAGGAAGGTTACTTATAAGTTCTGACTAAAGAAAATCCTATCTGATCAAACCAGAGGAACGTCAGGTTCCCTGAGAGTTCTCAGAAGAGGTTGTGGTCTCAAATTTTCGTATCTGAAAAGCCCCGAGTCGATAAAACTACCAGGTTGAGAGTGTAGGTATGTGCCGATAACCTTTTTGACATCGAAACTAATCTGCCTGGAAACAACCGTTTCATTGTAGAGACGAAAAATTATACGACAGATCCAACCAGTGTCGAAAAGAAGGCTCCTCGTTCGCAGAAAATTAAAGTACCGAAATTAATCGAAAATAGACGAAAAAGGGCCTAAAATAAACACAGACACGACCCAGGAGTACGACGTGCACCTGATGAGGATCAACGGTGCTTACCCGAAGAGCGACACCTCCGAAGAGAACAGCGACTCGTGTCCGAGATCCGTACACCCGAGTCATGGACATCATGTGTCTGAATCAACGAGACACCGTGTACCTTAGAAGAACCTGGTTCCTAGCTTAGACACAGGGGATGTAACCGTCCATCTAAGAATTGGTGATCTGGTGGTCCCTTCAGGCACATATGTGTAAAGACCTATTCGAATAAAAATACGTCCTTCACTCACTTCAGCGAGTCAGTACAGACTGAGAAACGCTGGGGTACCTGACATGGGATGGTCCGAGGAGGGAGGTACCCTAAGAGCTCCGTTCTCATGACCTCACCCAACGGTAAAGGAAGAGATCGCCTAGAAGGTCTGGGTCCCTAGCTTGGGCCCAGAGGGTGTAAGGTCCGTCTACGAAATTGGAGACTCGGTGGTCCCCTCGGGTAAAAATACGTCTTCAACGTGATATTATGGTACTTTCGACCGTGATCGTCGTCTCCATAAGATTCCTCATATGACAGAAGGGACCACCGAGTCGTCAGTTCTTAGACGGACGGTTACGTCCTCTGTAGGGACCCAGTCCTTCTAAGGGACTTCTTTCTTTGTCGATGGGTGAGGTCATAAGAACAGACCTCTTGTGGTACATGTCTCCTCGGACCGTCCGATCTCAGGTGTCCCAGCGTCTCAGCCTGTACTGAATCAATGATTTGTTTTTGTTCTTGTATAATCCAAAGGTCTACCCAGTTTTGTCCCCACACCCATCAGAAGAAAAAATTAAATGATTTAATATTAGACTTTCGGGAATCCCTGTTCGTCCGATATCTAGGGACAAGATATCTTTTCCGTTCGTAAGAGATGTGTCCGGTGTCCCTATATAGTGGTTAAGACTAAGGTGGTTCACGAGGGTTTGGTTACGGTCCTTCTTCCCGGTGTTCTCTTCTGAGATGTGTACCTGTAGTGGTCTACCAGTTGTGACTTTAGTCTGACTAATATAAGAAACGTCGGTTTCTACCTCTTTGAGATATGTCAGTTGTTTTTGTTCTGGTCCTTGACTAATGCCGAGTCTAGTACTTGAGGAATAACGGTTTAAGTTTGAATTTATCTTCTTTCATACCTTTTGGTGATCTGGTAAGTTTAGGGAATACTAATATGTCACCTTCACTCTTTATCTAAATTCCCGGATCTAGACTATCTATCTCACGGACTACTTGATACCTGCCTGCAAGCACTGTAACATGTCCCCTGTCCCTTGTTCTGGTAGGGGTACCTTTTCTTTAGGTTTTTTCGTTTTACCGATAGACCCCTCCGGAATGTTTATTGACTTTTCTTCTCTTCGCTTTTCGTTTCCTCTTTTCCTTTCTATATTCGTAGACTTACATCTCAAGGTTTCTTATCGTTCTTCTCTATTCTTTCGGAAGGAGTCGCTAGTCACGTTTCTTTATCTCCTTTTGTTGTCTTACCCTTTCTGATCTCTAGAGAAGTTCTTTTAATCTCTATGGTTCCCTTGTAAAGTACGTTTCTACCCGAGCTATTTCCTGTCTTTACCATACCTGGATTGTCTTCGTCTTCTATAATTCTTCTCCGCCGTTCTTATGTGTCTTCTGATATGTTTTTTCTAGAAGTGCTGGTTCTATTAGTACTACTACACTAGTGAGTGGATCTCGGTCTGTAGGACCTTACACTTCAGTTCACCCGGAATCCTTCGTGGTCATACTTGTTTCGATCACCTCCACTACCTTAAGGTCATCTCGAGAAAGTTTAGGACTTTCTACTACGACACTTTCACGACGTGAGTTATACGGTCATTTAAACCTTTTGAGTCATCACCGGTGTCCTGACCTTTTCCAGTCAAAAGTAAGGTTAGGGTTTCTTTCCGTTACAGTTTCTTACGAGTTTGATGACGTGTTAACGTGAGTAGAGCGTGTGATCATTTCATTACGAGTTTTCAGCGGTTCGGTCCGAAGTCGTTATGTACGTGGCACTTGAAGGTCTACAAGTTCGACCAAAATCTTTTCCGTCTCCTTGGTCTCTAGTTTAACGGTTGTAGGTGACCTAGTAATTTTTTCGTTCTCTCAAGGTCTTTTTGTAGGTAAAGACGAAATAACTGATACGGTTTCGGAAACTGACACACCTAGTGTTAGTTGACACCTTTTAAGACTTTCTCTACCCTTATGGTCTGGTGGACTGGACGGAGAACTCTTTGGATATACGTCCATCCCTTCGTTGTCAATCTTGACCTGTACCTTGTTGTCTAACCAAGGTTTATCCTTTTCCTCATGAAGTTCCGACATATAACAGTGGGACGAATAAATTGAATATACGTCTAATGTAGTACTCTTTGCGACCCGACCTTCTTCGTGTTCGACCTTAGTTCTAACGACCCTCTTTATAGTTATTGAAGTCTATACCTTTACTATGGTGGGAATACCGTCTTTCACTTCTTCTTGATTTTTCGGAGAACTACTTTCACTTTCTCCTCTCGCTTTTTCAACCGAATTTCGAGTTGTAAGTCTTTTGCTTCTAGTACCGTAGACCAGGGTAATGAAGTACCGTTTATCTACCCCTTTGTCACCTTTGTCACAGTCTGAAATACGAAAACTCAAAATTTTGGTGACGTCTACCACGGACGTCGGTACTTAAATTTTCTGCGAATGAGGAACCTTCTTTTCAATACTGGTTGGATCTGTCGTATAAGTTTTCGTCTCTGTAATGAAACGGTTGTTTCTAAGCAGATCAGTTCCGATACCAAAAAGGACACCAGTACATACCTACACTCTCAACCTGACACTTCTTTCGACTCGTGACTTCTTAACTACGAAAACTTGACACCACAACCTCTTCTGAGAACTCTCTCAGGGAACCTGACGTTCCTCTAGGTTGGTCAGGTAAGACTTCCTCTAGTCGGGACCCTAAAGAAACCTTCCTTACTACGATTTCGACTTTGAGGTCATGAAACCGGTGGAGTACGTTTCTCAACTGAATAACCTTTTCTGAGACTACGACCCTCCCTAACCCCCGTCCTCCTCCTCCCCTGCTGTCTCCTACTCTACCGACCTACCGTAGTGACTGAGCTACCTACGTTCAGACTCACTTGAGGCCTTCAACCACTACCTGTCCCTCCGGACCTCACGACGCTAAGTACCCCAGCGTTTCTCACCCTGTGTTGACTCACTGATTTGACTTGACTTGTATGAAAAAACTCTTATTTCAGTGATGGAATAGAGGGTTGAATTTTTGACCGTCAATTTTTTTCAGGTACAAGTCACTGAATCACTAACCAGTCGAATAGAACCGTCGATGCCGTTCTTTATTGTAACAACTTTCTGTGTGGTCGACGTCCACAGGACACCTGAGAGCTGGTGTTTCACCGATAAAGTGAGTGAAACCTCTAAGAGTCCGACTTGGAGGGGCTGGGACACTTACCTTGTCTTGAAACCGTTCAGAAGTCCGACCAGGAGATCTACGACCTTATTTAGGTTTCGTCATAAAGTATTCTTCAGACGGTGACGGAATCGGGCGGGCAGAGTCTAGTCCCGACACTGACAGGGGACCCACCGTCCACAGTACTGTCCGTAAAGTATGTAATATCTTTCTACAATTGGATGAAGGTTGATATGATGACAACGTGCATTCGGTCCTGAATTGACCGGTTCACCCGCAAAACGGTCTGTCGTATCGCATTCGGCAGATGGAGGGTTATAAAGAACTTTATATCTACTCTCTCTGTTGTAAAGACCACCAAAGGATCAATACCTTCGATAAGTGAGAGGTCTATGTAGACTTCATCGGGTCTTACGTCTACCTAGACCCCGGAGAGGGTATAGTGAGACGGTTGGGGTAGAGGGACGAGTTACTGGTGAGGAGTCTAACGGAAAAATTCTTTAAAATACGTAATAAATAAATTAAAAACCGACGGGACCCAGAAGTGCCGACACGCACCCGAAAGAGATCGACGACGCTCGTCCCTCCCGCAGAGTAGCGCAACCGCAGAGACAAGGGCTCGGGTCCGAGACCCGTGTGCCCGAAGCCGTCAACGCGGTGCACCCGAGACCTCGCACCCCCGAGTCATCAACACCACGTACCCGAATCGAGGAGGTGTCGTACGCCTTAGAAGGACCTGGTCCCTAGCTTGAACACAGGGGGCGGAACTGTCCGTCTAAGAATTGGTAACCCGGTGGTCACTTCAGGGGGGTTTGTCGAAAATTGGGTCTCGTAGTAATACCTTTTGTTCGGATACTTAGTGAACACGTGGGAAGCATTCTGACGCCGCCTTTTACACCAAGGGTTGTAGTGTGCGACGAAAGAAATACTCCTGAGGACCCTTGTTAAGGACAGACCGAAGGCACACTTGTTATCAATCTTAAAGACCTCGTTAACCAAACACAAATAGAGTCCCTGTTACACTTCTCACATCGACGGTTCGAAAGGAAGAAGACAGCCACCGGCACCAGGACACCCGAGACGGACACTGAGTGGTCTTCCTCGTCTGCATGTCTTTACGTCCAAAAACAAAAAAAAAAAACGTAGACTAGTCGAGGGTTCACAATAAAAGGAGGACAGAACACAACGGAGTGAAAATTAAATACGATAGCACAATACGAAATACAAGATGACTTGCGGTGGACTTTTCGCAAGACACTTTATTCCAAACCAAATGTTACTTTTCATCTAATTTTTCTACAACTTCTCAAAATTTGGAACACAAAGACTGATAAAAGAAGTTTTGAAGCTAATGTAAGACGAACTTGGAGAAAGGTGACAATCTGAGTTCCAAACCTCGTATGTTGTGGGTTTTGACATCGTTATTGTAAGTATTTTATTAACCTTTCGGGTTTATGTCTACGACTTATATGATACTGACAGAGAAGAACAAGAGTACTGGGTTGACTCCGTCACGGTAACTTTACTGTCTCGAAGGACCCTCGGATTACGTAAAATTAGGATTGATATTACTTATTTATCGTAATGAATTAGGAACTCACCGTGTACCTGCAAAGGACACGATAGAACGGCAGACGTACGTCGGGGCCCTTCGTCCTCCTCGTCCGCAATAATAAATGACGATAAAGATAAGATGAAATGACGATTCTTCGTTCTTTCTTCAGGGGTCTACACGAAAGAGACGAGTCCCTAGAAGGTTGACGTCCTTTGCCCGAGTTTACGTTCTTCGCTTTACTGTGATACTTGAGGGTAGTTCTACACGACCCTCACTCAACTCCTGGTTGTAGGTTTTACCGTCAGTCTTCCCTACTGTCTCTAGAAATTCATATACTTCAAACTCCATTACCCTCAGTCGAAGAAACCTCGGTATAAGGAGTAAGGAACTTACCCTCCACTACTGAAGTTTCTCGACGTGAGAGGGTATTCTGAGACGTTCCAGTCTTTACAAGAGACATACACAGGTTGTGCCATCGGTACTCTTGTCCACCGAGAGTACGTGAACTTTACACTGATCACATCGACCCGTAGACTCAAGACTTAACCTCCATAAAATCAACTGAATTTAAATTTATCGGTATCATCCAAATTATTCCAACGTCCCATGTGCTAGTTATATCCTTTCAGTTACCATAAAGATATATATGATCTTTGCTTTTTAGTCTTTGACCCAAAAGATTTTCAGAAGATGTCATTCATCTTATTTTTTACCCTGTATGAATCCCTATTCAGACTGATTTCTATATGTTCTGGACCTATGACTTTTAATGTTTTGGAACGAACCACCTTAATGATCTCTAGAATTATTCATTTCTTTATATGGTACAAGTACCACTGTTCAAAGTAATAACAATTCTACAGTCAAAAGGGGTTTCACTAGATGTCTAAGTTACGTTATTTGGAGGTAGTTTTGGGATTGTCCGAAAAACAAAAAAATATCTTTGACTGTTTTTTTCAGTGTACCTTTACGTTTACATGAATCGTAGATTTTGCAAGTCAAACGGAGTTGGGACCTTTAGACCCGAATTCCCTGTTTCAAACAATCTCTCTTCAAAAAAACAAACAAACAAATTACAGAAATAACTTAAACAATTTTATGACGAAAACAAAATACAAAAACCACAAAACCGGTGTTTCGTACACTCTAGAGTCGAAGGACTGGTCCCTAGCTTGAGTGTGGAGGACGTAACTTTCCTCCAGTTTTGAAGCTAATGTAAGACGGACTTGGAGGAAGGGGACAAACTGAGTTCCAAACCTCACGTGTTGTGAGTCTTGACATCGTTCTTGTAAGTATTTTATTAACCTTTCGGGTTTATGTCTACGACTTATATGATACTGACAGAGAAGAATAAGAGTACTGGGTTGACTCCGTCACGGCAACTTTACTGTCTCGAAGGACCCTCGGATTACGTAAAATTAGGATTGATATTACTTATTTATCGGAATGAATTAGGGACTCACTCAGAATTGACGACTTGGTGGTCCCCTCAGGGGAGCTCTCTTCAAACCTCTCCAGTATTAACATTTAAGAACAAGACCGTGAAAATACGAACATCGGGGTCAAAGAGGTAGACATTTTACCCTTATGACTACGGATGTATTGTCTTAATCGTCTTCTTAAATTGTTCTAGTACCCACGTCTCATAGTAGGTTCCTCTTCTCCGCATACTTTTTGTGGGGAAGAGAAGGGGTGGTTCGGGAAGGAGTGTCATGTGTAAAAGAAGGGAAGGGTTTCCCAACGTGTCCACACTCGTCCACCGGGGAGGGTAGGAATGGACCTCGGTTTCAAACAGTACGACTCTGGTGAAAGGTGGTCGTTACGTGACTTTACACCGCAAGACGGGGTGCAAGTGAAGTTGTAAAACCTCGGCGTCTTTTACTCCACGAAAAGGATTCTCTCTTCGGTTTTTCGTATACTTCTGTCTCAAGTTGTCGGACTGACGAAAGGACAGTCGCCTACCGTCGAGTGTCACCTGTGACCCACCCGTGAAAACACGAACCCTCTACCGGACCGAGTCACTTCTCGATGACACCTCACTGGTGAATGTTATCCGGTCCATGACAAGAATCTGTAAGTGTGCGTAGTGGAATGAGTTTTGAGTGTGTTTGGGTGTTCCACCCGTCATTGAGGTAAAATCGTTATTCTTTTAGTTACGAGACTTCCCAATACCCTAGACCGTACCAGTCTGTCGGTCTTTGATCCCCTCCGTTTTGTCCTCAGGGTCAGAGACTCTCGGAGTTTTAGGTATAATAATCGAAGACCCGTTTTGACAGTACAAACCTTCTCCTTCGACCTCTTCACCTCCCGAGTGGGATCTTCTGTGGAGGGACATCGGACCCATTCGTCTCTCTTTTGTGGGGTGTTGTGGACCGGAACCACTACTACGACTATGACTCCTGTTACCCCCGCCCCCCTCCCCTCGTTTCTCTTCTCCTACCTTCCTTCCTCCTCCTCTTGTGGTCACCGGAAGGGAGTGAACACCGAATCATGCACGAACCATAGTGCACGGTACAGATGTATGTCATTGAGTAAATTGGGTTACGTCAACCACTACCATAATAAAGATGAAATGTCACTTACTTGGTTCCGTATCTCTTAAGTTCTGGAAAAGTCTCACACGTGAGGAATACCATTGAGTCCTACCCTTCCTCCATCCCGTAAATAAGGTTCCTGAACCCTTTCCTGAAAGTTTACTTAGAGTACTACAGGGACCCGTTAGCTAAGATCTTTATTTGTACACAAAATACAACCCATTGCGCTATCGTGGGGTGAGGTCATGAGAACGGACCTTTTAGGGTACCTTCCTCCTCGGACCATCCGACATTAGGTACCCCAGCGCTTCTCAGTCTACACTGACTCGTTGGAGTGAAAGTGAAAAGTAAAACTACGTAACCTCTTCCTTTACCGTTGGGTGAGGTCACAAGAACGGACCTCTTAGGGTCCCTGCCCTTTCGGACCACCCGACGACAGACACCCCAGCGTGTCTCAGTCTGTTGCTGACTTCACTGCGTCGTCGTCGTCGTCGTCGTCGTCGTCGTCGTCGTCGTCGTCGTCGGGTCCAAGTAGAGAAAAGAACAAACATCTCTCTCCAGGTGTGGATACGTTCGAGAGGTTTCTACCCACCTAACTGTTAGATCCAGATCTTCTTACTTAAAGAAGTAGTTCCGTGTTTTCACGGTTCCTAGGGATAGTATAGTTGATTTAGTTACTACTTGGTTAGTTACTTGTCGAGACCTTACACTAGTTTACCTCTGAAGAAGTCTCCTAGTTCCTCCAAGGTACTTCCGGGGACCGATAGAAGGGTCTCTCTAAGTTTATGGGTCTGCCTGTTCGTTACTATTATGTAGTAAATGACTTTCAAGGATGTTACGATCCATACCACCACAAGACGTACAAAATTACTTCAATTGCAGTATTCTAAGGATTTCATCTGATGATAATGAAGAGAAAGTCTCTACGTCTTTGGTTCCGAGCGGTTCAAATTCAACAGGTTACGATGTACCGTAATTGCTGTCCTTGTCTCAATTCAGGTCCAGACAAAATCGGGGTCTAAAGTGGTAAATTGGTCTTGTAAGAGAACAGAGCATCCGTTCTTCTCTAGTCACTGAAGTGAATCTCAGATTCCAAGTTTCTCTCTCGAGGGTCCGTTTCGACACGACCAAGAGGTCCAAGAAGAGCAACGAGACCTTATAAAATAGTACTCTCTAGGGAAAGGCGCCGTAAACAGGGGCACCGGAAGTGGGAAACTCGATAGACGAGGTATTTAACACAGTGATGGGCGTTACGAGTTGTGTGCGGTTTCTGGAACCGCACTAGTCCGTCTGGAGGACACACTTTTGTGTGTGGACGACGAGTGCAAAAATTTACTTCACTATCGTCGAGTCTCAGGGGGAGTACGGTGGCGGGTCCCGGGGTGCTGATCTACCGCAGTTCTCAGATTCCGGGTCCCTTCGGGAGAGTGCTCAAAGAACTCGACTCCTAGGCACGTAGGTCAGTCGGACTGTTTACAGTACGACGAAGCTAACAGACTTTACCGAAGGAAAAGTGAGAGGACATATTAAAACATTACAATAAAAACCTTGATAGTCAAATTCAGTTAAGAATTCACCCTTATCATACTCGGGACATTCGGGGCAAATACGGTGTCCAAACTTCCTCCCTCCTTGCAGATGAGGTACCATCCCTCCTCCGCACCTCAGAATCACGGTCACAATGTTCCGAAACACAACACAAAAAGTTTCCCTCCAGAGGGGGATGGGGACCCCTGGGTCCCGTTTACCAATTTGGAGACCCTGAACACGCTAGAAGAAGCCTAGCTACAGAGGACGAACGAAGACCACGGAGGGAAGAAGTTTCGTCGTCTGGAGTACGGAATCAAGAAAGTAGACGTTGGGTAGAAGGAGGGAGAGAAGGTCCAAGTCACTCTCTCTTAAATCTCTGAAGTACCGGGGACCACAATTATCAAGACCCTTTCGTGGTTCCCAAATGTATATCATCTCTATTACTTGGGTACGTGGACGTCCTCAGAGTGTCAATACATTTCTCTCCTTCACCAAGTCACATTTTGTTTGTTTTTGTTTTGACGGTGGAGGAACGAGGGTAGAAGTAAAGGGGTGAAAGTATCTCTCGACCCCCTTTTATTTCCCAAGAGACATAGTCTTTTCGTCGTCGCGCTCGTTCGATTATTGCCCGTAGGTTGTGGTCGGAATCGTGACTCCTGTGTATTCCTCACTACTCCTGGGACACTGGACACCCTTCCCCCGTCGAGCGTCAAGGGATTTAGGTCGTGTACCACCGGTATGTCGATACGAACTCTATCGGTTAGTAGACTGACGATTGTCGTTTATTCTTTAAGTCCGAAATCTACTTTCGTGAGTAAGATTTTAGAAAAAAAATTTTTTATCAACGATCATAGTAAATAAATTAATTAAACAAAACCGGTGTGGGACTCCGTACACCCTAGACAAAGGGTTGGTTCCTAAAGTAGATTCGGAAGAAGTAACCTTCGTACCTCAGGGTCGGTGATCTGGTGGTCTCTTCAGGGATTTTAACACTGACTTAAATAATTTTGTAGTAGGTCCGAGTTGTTTTGTACTGATATCCGTGCGAGAAGATCAACCACCAGAGACTCTGTGTCGAAGTGTCCCTTGTTAAAGGTGGCCGGTCAGAACGGGCCCGACTTGGGGATCCAGGTCTCTACGGGGGTGGGGACGTTCACAGTGTCACTTCGTAGTGAACGTGCGGTCGGGATCTAGTACCAAGAGTTGTGTCCTTGGAAGGGGCTGGTGTAAGGAGGACGAATCGTGGGAGAGGTGTGAGGTAGTGAGACTCAGGACCGAAGTAGAGGTCGAGTACTGTTTGGAGAGAGGGAGCGAGACCGTCTACAAGGAATACGACCTCTGGTCACACCAGGTCAAGGACTTCAAGGACCGGAGGTGTAGGAGGAGGGTCGGGTCGGGGGTTGAGGTCAGAGGGGGACTCGGGACAGGAGAGGGTCGCCACTGAAAGGAGGTCGTAGATGTCGAGGTTCTTTCTATACTCCGGTGGGCGAAATTGAGTTGGAAGGTTGTTTGTGTCTGTAGGAGCCCCGGGTCTGGTCGGTGGTCGCACCCCAAAAATTCGTAGGGTGTGAGTGAGGGGTGACTCTGGGTCGAGGGGGTTTTACGCTGGAACACCTTACCCTAATTGTCTTTTTGACCGACACGTAAACCCCGTTTTGCGGAACTACAACCACTGTAAATTCGAGGACGTCTACAGTCACGTCGTAGACTTCTGTATAATAACACGGGAAATAGAGCGAGAAATTTGGGCTGTCACGAGTCATCCTTCGGTGTGTTAACTCTTCTTTCGCGCGA
The DNA here is from genome assembly GCA_006410555.1 of Capra ibex. Classification (NCBI taxonomy): domain Eukaryota; kingdom Metazoa; phylum Chordata; class Mammalia; order Artiodactyla; family Bovidae; genus Capra; species Capra ibex. The sequence goes on from SJYO01045292.1 coordinate 53,252,107, forward strand.
TGTATGTAATTTTTGCACGACGTCTGGCACCCGAGTGCCGTACCGGGGCGTTCCAATACTACCCCCTTCTTTCAACTTTTTTGAGATTTTCAGTTGGATCCTCGATCTTTGAATCTTTGGTTCACCTTTTAACACGACTGTAAATAGCAGACGCCAATATTGACGTCACCGGGACGATTACCACTGTGTCTCTTTGTCGTCGTCTCCCATTGATACCGATTTTATGAACGTCTTATTGAGTTTTTACAATTTACCCCATATTTTATATCTCCTCTCCAGAGTCAAACGTTCTCTTTTATTAAAGGTAAGTCATAGTGTGGATTGAAGGCCAGTGATAAAACCTTCGACACTCCGTTCACAAATCTCAGTAATGAAGTCGAGTTTAGCTACCTCTCATGTAAACGTTTGGTAAGTAATTCGGAGAACCTTAAAAACCTTATAAGTCACCTTAACGAATAACTATTTTGAGACTGGTATGCAATTAAAAAATTTTTACGAAATCTCTTGACCTCACCTCTTAATGCTTCGGACTCCTAGATTTCTCCTAAAAAAAAAATTATATCGATTTAAAAATTCTTGCCACTCACTTCAGTGTTTACGTAATTCCGACTCTAACACCCTTTTCGTGACAGTCAAGTTTCTAGTCAAGTCTTCGATGATCGTCCGACGTGTTGAGAACCCGAGTACTCGTCTGAGGTCCTGGGCACGTGTCATCCATGGAACTTTCCGTCGTGAACGAGGGATCTTAGTTTGTGGGTCGGCTAAGATATTTAGATTCTCACGTGGTAAAAACTACGGAGACCTAGGACGAGACTAACGTATCCTGATCACCTTAGATGGAGGATTTGTGTAGAGAGTAGACAGGTGGTAGAGAGAGGGGGAGATTTAAAGGAATGCCGTGGCGAATGGTAGACAATACTCGACTTAACACGGGGGGGTGGAAGTTTAAGGGTAGAGAAATCGGCATTACGAGTTATCGAGTCTGACACTGACATAAACCATTGTCTCTGCATTTTCCCACTGACAGAAGTTTACTCCGACAATCCCGCTCGAGGTCGGGCTAGACTGACGACAGGAATATTTTCTTTTAAACCTGTGTGTTTCTGTGTGGTCCCCGTGCACATGTGTCTCCTTTGTGGTACACTCCTCTGTATACGGTGGACATAGAACCTGAACCCCCGGAGGTCTTGATATTCTTTTACTTTAAGAATACTTCGGTGGGTCAAAGATACAAAACACTGCCGTCGGAACCACCTGATTGTATGGTAGACAATATCTAGTCTATTAATGGACTAATAAACAAAAGGAAAAGTCAGAGGAGTGTAGTCACCTTCAACGGGTACTTCCGTGTTTTACTTAGACAGGACGAGTAAGGGTCTTTGGGTCTGATCGCGGACCGTACCTCGAGTACGAGTGATTTGTACGACCTACCACTTACCTACAGAACGGTGGTGGGACCAGGTCCTGTGTGGTAGAGAACGTACTGAGGTCTTGACTAACCACAGGACTAAAGACATAAGAAAAGAAAAGGAGGAAGTTGGGTAGGAAGTGTCTTACCGGCTTCACTGGAGAATTGTTAATTTACTCTAGGATAGGTAGGGGTTGTATTTGGGGAGACCTTCATGAAGGGACATGAATCCAAGTTTACATTGGTGAGTTGTTAGTACGAGTCCCGGGACGAAGGGAAAGTGGTTCTTTGTGGAAGGAGGTACGAGGGGAAGGTGCTAGGGGTGTGGGTCCTGTGAGACCGTGATAGTTTCACTGAGGGGACGTCCCAGAGTGGTGGAGGGCAAAGGAGACGGATCTACGGGGGAGGGCCTTGGAAGTACGTCACTTGAGGAAGATACTGAACCTAGAGTCGAGTCTGGTGTAGAAGTTTCTTAGAGGGGCTGGTGAGATGGTTCCTCGGGGAGGTGTAGGGTCCGGGAGTGTAAACAATCTAAGGATTATGAATAGTGCTAGATTTTAATGTAATCACTAAATAAATTATAATCAATGGATAAATCATAAAAAAGAGGGAGACCTCACACTTGAGTTCACCCGGAATCCTTCGTAAGGATGCTTGTTTCGATCACTTCCACTATCTTAAAGTCAACTCGACAAAGTGTAGGATTTTCTACTACGACACTTTCACGACGTGAGTCATACGGTCGTTTAAACCTTTTGAGACGTCACCGGTGTCCTGACCTTTTCCAGTCAAAAGTAAGGTTAGGGTTTCCGTTACGGTTTCTTACGAGTTTGATGGTGTGTTGACGTGAGTAAAGTGTGCGATCGTTTCATTACGAGTTTTAAGAGGTTCGGTCCGAAGTTGTCATACACTTAGTTCTTGAAGGTCTACAAGTTCGACCTAAATCCTTTCCGTCTCCTTGGTCTCTAGTTTAACGGTTGTAGACGACCTAGAATCTTTTTCGTTCTTTTAAGGTCTTTTTTGTACAAAGAAGAAGTAACTGATACGGTTTCGGAAACTGACACACTTAGTGTTGTTTGACACCTTTTAAGAATTTCTCTACCCTTATAGTCTGGTGGACTGGACGGAGGACTCTTTAGACATACGTCCAGTTCTTCGTTGTTATCTTAGTCTGTACATTGTTGTTTGACTAAGGTTGAACCTTTTCCTCATACAATTCCGACATACAACAGTGGGACAAATGAATTGAATATACGTCTTATGTGGTACTCTTTGCAACCCGACCTTCTTCGTGTTCGACCTTAGTTCTAACGACCCCCTTTATAGTTATTGAAGTCTATACGTCTACTGTGGTGGGAATACCGTCTTTCACTTCTCCTTGATTTTTCGGAGAACTACTTTCACTTTCTTCTTTCACTTTTTCAACCGAATTTTGAGTTGTAAGTCTTTTGATTTTAGTACCGAAGACCAGGGTAGTGTAGTACCGTTTATCTACCCCTTTGTTACCTTTGTGACTGTCTGAAATAAAAGAACCCGAGGTTTTAGTGACGTCTGTTACTGACGTCGGTACTTTAATTTTCTACGAATGAGGAACCTTCTTTTCAATACTGGTTGGATCTGTCGTATAATTTTTCGTCTCTGTAATGAAACGGTTGTTTCCAGGTAGATCAGTTTCGATACCAAAAAGGTCATCAGTACATACCTACACTCTCAATCTGGTATTTCTTCCGACTCGCGGCTTCTTAACTACGAAAACTTGACGCCACAACCTCTTCTGAGAACTCTCAGGGAACTTGACGTTCCTCTAGGTTGGTCAGGTAGGATTTCCTTTAGTCAGGACTTATAAGTAACCTTCCTGACTACGACTTCGACTTCGAGGTTATGAAACCGGTGGACTACTCTTCTTGACTGAGTCACCTTTTCTGGGACTACGACCCTTTCTGACTTCCGTCCTCCTCTTCCCCTGCTGTCTCCTACTCTACCAACATAACGTAGTGGTTGAACTATCCGTACTCAGACTCGTTTGAGGTCCTCGGACTTTACCTGTCCCTTCGGACCGTACGACATCAGGTACCCCACCATTTCTCATTCTGTGTTGACTCGCTGACTTGACAGACTTGAGGGAGAGAGGTAGACGATTCATATGTGGTACCCCTGTTTCTGGATAGATAGAACCAGTGCTCATAGGGGACCCAGGTCGTCCTCAAGGACTGTGTATTGATTACGAGTTATTAACTGATGACTTTCTTTCTTACTTATTTTTGGGTTTGACCTATACTTGCCTCGTACGTCTTACCCGAAACCGATCCGGGACCAGTTGAGTTGTGCTGAGTGCTATCTAGAGTCTCCTGATACACTTGGTGGTCATAAACATACATCTCAATTTACCCTAAAAGGTTAAGGTCGGGGATAGTGTCTCAGGAGTACAAAACTAAAGACCCTTCAAATTCGAATTCGGAGGATTCGTAGATCCGACTTGAGTCTACTCCGTGTAATACGTTCTTGTGTCAGTCCCCGTGCAGAAGGACTCAATACAGCGTACCGGGTAAACGACCCATTGACCGAGAGCCGTTAAGGTATTGGTTCAGTAGATGAGAGAGGAGTCGTCCCCCTCATACTTCGACAGTCTTTTTAGGATTTGAGTCTTCGTCGGGGCTACCTTCCTCCTAAGGTTCTCTTCGGTACTCTGAGACTCCCATCTGGGAGGTCTCTCGAGAGGGGGCACCTCTAAAGAGACTCTCTTCCTTCGCACACCGGCGTTGTCGTTTGGTACCTACCACACGTCTCAAGTCCGTCTCGGTTCTGACCCTCTTCTCTGTCCAAGTCCAACCGAGAGTACCACTTCCGTTTCCGTTTCGTCTCCTGTCTCAAGACCCTAGGGTCCTCTCTCTTGGTTCGACCTAGGAAGTCCCTTCTCGGGTTCCAGTGGATGATCTTTCTGGATCATGTTCGCAGGACGTGTCCGGTTCGTCCTCCGTCGTCGACCTACGTCGAGGTTCCTGTCCTACGCACGTCCCGAACCCCTTTCGTGTTCCGGACAGAGTCTCTCTGAGCGAGTTTTGACCCCCGACACGTCCAGTGAGGACGTGTCATACACTCCGATTCACCTGGTGTACATCTCGTCTACAGAGGACTTCACCAGACTCCAGTTGTTAATAAGAGGTTACCCGCCGTCTGCGTCTATAGGTTCTAGTTCCCTACGCCTCTAGAGTAGGAACATTCTCCCTGAGTAGTCATATAGGTGTTGTGTTTCCATCTAAGGAATCCAGTTTCATTACCACTCAGTACACTGTCCTACAGTCGTAAGGACTCTACGACCGACTGAAGATCCTTCCTCCACAGAGAACGTGTCTGGGGTTTGTGTCAATGGGCTTTACAACAGAACGGTTTCGGGGAACCTTGAGTCGAGTTTAAGGAGATCTCTACCACTAGATTCTGTTGTCCAGTTTGTTACGATGACCTCACGGTCCTTCCTTCACTACGGACTCGGACACTGTTTAAGTGACGTCGTCTTCACCTTTCTTAGTCAGGTCACTTTCGTTGTACCCCTGAAGGGCCCCCACCCCCGCCAGGTTCACCGATTCTGAGGTGTGAGAGTTACGTCCCCCGGGCCCGACTTCGGGACCAGTCTCTGGATCTAGGGGGTACGGTGTTGTTTCTCAAACGTTCGGTGTGATTCTGATTCGTGTCGGTTTATTTATGAACTTTATTTTTCGTTGTACCTACCCCGTCTTTACTCTTATCGGAGTTTTGCCCTCCTTGTTTTCCGTAGTTTTCTGTCCTGTAAACTGTAGAGAACTCCCTTATCGTTTGACGTGGTCTCGGGTGTCTTACCGAACACCGAAATTCGATCTTCGTCTCCTTCCTGTTAGGATCCTCAATCAATGGACTTTGGACGGTTCCTTGATTACCCTTAGAGGTTAGACGTCTGTGATCGATTACCCCGACCGTTGGATCGGTCGAGAACATCCGACGACGACGATTCAGTGAAGTCAGAACAGACTGAGACACGGGGTATCTACCGTCGGGTGATCCAAGGAGACAGGGACCCTAAGAGGTCCGTTCTCATGACGTCACCCCACGGTAACGGAAGAGGGCCCGACGGAATTAGGTATACGTATGGGGAAACTAATATTATGGAGGTAGTTTACCGTGTTCTATACTGCGGGAAAGTTGATGGACATGGGTCCTGACCAGGGGAGACTCTACAGATATCACTTGGACCCTGGGTGTCAAGGAACGAGTTTATGTAAGTTTATAGAATCGGATTTATGTCATCTCTCTCTCTTGAAAGTCACCTTTACCAGACCCGTACCTCATGTTACGGAAACTCTTGAGAGTTGGGACATGGTATTCATGATTGGTGACTCTTTAGAGAGGGATGCGGATGTGTATCAACTACTCCCATAAATTTTAATGAAAATTTCTTAATTATCGAATCACCATGAAAAGGGACACTCACTTGTCACACGATTAAACGAGTCACAAAAACCACAACCAAGGAAAAAATTCTGTTAACGTGTTCTAAGATAGGTCTCGGGAGATTAAGAAGGTGAAGTCACCAGACTTAGGGTGATTATTTGTTAGTCCTGAAATCTGAGGAAATTATTACTTCTCTCTAAGTTTGCTTCTACAAAACGGTGAGAGACGTTTAAGGACCTCCACGAACGGACAACTTGTCCGGTCGCTTTAATACCTAAATAAGTCCTGACTAACGTAACTCATACATTCGTAAAAAACTTCCTAATTTTTTCTCTCTCTCACTCTCTACAAACACTCGACTTACTTATCGTCCCTAACGTCGGAGGTTCGGTGTACTTTGTTCCGACACGAATCTCGTCCCTTCTCTGAATGACGTACCTACCCGTTCCTGGGCTTGGAGCAGGTGTCGCTACATCGGTCCTACCGGGAAGTCTCTCTGCCTAAGTTTATAGTGGACGTTGTGTGTTCCGTCCTCAGTCAAAACGTCTTCCCCAACTTCCGTAAGTAGTGTCGACAGGTTGGAGGTTTGTTAAATACAAAGTCGAAGGGTGATCTTGATAGGTTTTTCCAGAATATAGTCCGATCCTATAATGGAACCGTTAACTGTACCTAAAAGTTTTATTCCATTTTTCCAGTGGAAGACCACTGGTCGTTTTCTTCTTGGTCGGTGTACCTTGTAAAGATTACCGAAAGTCTTTATTGGGAGTCTACTTTCCTTTTGTTGGGTTTGAACCGGAACTTTGAAGTTATACGTGGAAAAAGTAATAACAAAGCTCACTTTGTGTCTCTTAATGAAGGATAAGAGAGGTAAAAGAATACGTCCCACTCCCTCTTCGGTAATATTCGGTTCTTCCCAAATGGAACTAAACTAAGGTGTAGGAGTTCCTTATATCAGGTAGACTTACTGGATTATTGTAGGGAATTTTTATTCGGGGTGTGTGGTGACAACGATACGTCCTTAGGTGTTCGTTCTTCAAGAAACTAGGAGGTACGACTGAGGGTGGACGTGACGAATGAAGTCATTGGTCGAACAGTAGGTTATAGGTGGAAGTGTTTCCTCTACACTGGTAGACACACCTGTCTTACCGGTTACGGGACCTACAGGGATTCAGGTTACCGAAGTAGAAGGTTAACCGAAGTCAGTGCACGAGTGTACGCAGGAGACGTACGGGTGTGAGTGGGAGGTGTATGGGTGTGAGTGGAGGTGCACGGGTTCGAGTGGGAGGTGCACGGGTGTGAGCGGGTGCGAACAGGAAGTACCCGAGTGTGAGTAGGAAGTACACGAGTGTGAGTAGGAAGTGGGGTGTGTGACCTCAAAAGTCGAAGGACGTAAAACCGTGTGGGTGTGAGGAGAGGGTTGAGTGAGGGGAATTTAGACGAAGAAACCGTGTATACCATGGGACCCAGGGTCAAAAAGATCTCTGACATACGACGGACCTGTAGAAACAAAATTAGAGTTGTTTGTGTGTCAGGGGAGTGAGACAGTTTATTAGTGGGTGTAGGTAGCGTGGATTTCGGGGTTAAGGAGTAAAACGACAACCGTTCAGATAACGTTTTGACGAAAGAGGTGGAGACATAGGGGTGGGTTTACAGAGGGAAAGTTGCAGTGGACGGGTTAGGGATGTCTATTGGTGTAGTGTAGAAATTCTTTGTTCTCCTGGTGTCTTCCCGACTGAAGATTGAAGGATGAGTAGTCGGATTGGAAGTACCCAGTCTACTGATGTGTGGTCGGTGACAGGCGAGACGTTCGGTGCCGGGTCACGGGGACTGGAGATGGAGCCGACACAAAAGGTCGAAGAACCAAGAGGGAGAAGTAGAGAATAGAGGTTTCGGAGGAAAAATAAGGACTGAGACTGTTTGATCTGCGAACCTAAAGAGAATGAGAAATTTTCGATGGGAACACCGTCGTCATCATAAACGTTAGGTCAACATAAAGTTAGTATAAATTTAAAAAAGTTATCAGAATAAATATGAGGGAGATATGGCGGGTCGAAGAGTCACGTTTTGAAGTTGGGGTAGTGGACCTGAAACAGGAACTGTGATGGGGGTTGTAACTAGAGTCCCTTCTGTGGTCGTTAGAGAATCATCACGAGAATGGTGAATTTAGGTTATCTATATAAAGTTAGAAATAGAATGAAATTCTTCCTTTTATCATGTCCCGAACCCAAGATCCAATCCTATGGACTCAAAATCAGGACCAACATGGTCGAACACACACATGGGGCACACACATGTGGATTACACACGTGAAACACACACACGTGGATCACATACGTGGAACACACACACGTGGAACATTCACATGGTGGAAGGCACACACGTGGATCACACACGTGGAACACACACACACGTGGAACCCTCACATGGTGGAAGACACACACGTGGATGATACACATGGAACACACACACACGGAACACACACACGTGGATCACACACACATGGAGCACTCACATGGTGGAAGGTACACACACGGATCACACACGTGGAACACACACACACACGGGGAACACACACACGTGGATCACATACGTGGAACACACACACGTGGAACACTCACATGGTGGAAGGCACACACGTGGATCACACACGTGGAACACACACACACGTGGAACACTCACATGGTGGAAGACACACACGTGGATGACACACATGGAACACACACACACGGAATACACACACACGGGGAACACACACACGTGGAACACACACACGTGGATCACACACGTGGAACACACACACACATGGAGCACTCACATGGTGGAAAACACACACGTGGATCACACACATGGAACACACACACACACGGGGAACACACACACATGGTACACACACACACGTGGCACACACACACATGGTACACACACACGTGGTACACACACACGGGGAACTCACACACGTGGAACACACACACATGGTGGAACACACACATGGTGGAACACACACATGGAACACACACACGTAGAAGACACATATGGTGGAACTCGTTTAATGGAATGACGAGACGCGGAGTCAAAGGAGTAGACATTAATATCACAGATGGAACAATCCATTAATAAGTACAATTCCCTCAATTATATGATTAAAGACATCCTTTTTTATTTTTTTACATTGCTTGTGTCTTTTGTGTAAATTTTCTTTATCGTACTTTTCTAAGTTTAACACATCATTTTCATTTTTTAAGATAATACAATTATTTATATTTATCCAATTTTGTTTCTTTTCGAGAGTCTGAGAGATTTGCTTGTTTCAGATTAATGTACAGTATTCTATTTGTGGATCTTACTGAGTTATCGGAATTTTTATTGTTTGGTTTGTTTCTGTGTCCTTTTATCCTTTTATGTTTGTCTTTTAATAACAACATTTTTATTACGATTTCGTAGTTTCACCTTAAATTTACTTTTTCTTTATATTTTTGGTGTGTTCTAGTGCATTATCCGCTTGTAGATTGAAGTTATTTAAGAAGTTTCTCCTTTGATATGTCCGTACCAAGATATATAAGAGATTGGTCTAAGGGATTTCGGTATTTGATTGCTGTTTTCGAATTTTTAGTTAAAGAATTTCAACTTTATAACAGATAAAGAATTTATGTATTATTGATATGACAGTTTCATACAAAACAATTGTCTTCAGACTTACTTTATTTTAATTTTCAGTTTACCGTTCAACTCTTGTTATGGACATTATATATACGGTCGATTTTCCATTTATAGGATAAGACACATTTCTTAGGAACTCTTAGTAGTTTTGTTTATTTGAGAGATTTTCTTTTTAGTCACTCAAGTCGTCCGATAAGTGTTTTCTACTTCGTTCTGACCATTACAAAATACTTACGTTACAAAAATTACTGTGATCCCTCTAATACCGTCTACTTACAAAAGCGGAATTGGGAAAGGATCTAAAAGGTTTAAGAGATGTTATTTTTACTCGAAGAAAAATAAATGTTATTTTTAATTCACGAAATTTCACATAATGTAAAAGTATAGAGAGACGTATAATATGATGGGAACCCAGTACATAGTATTGATTGAGGTGATGGTGTGGATAGTGTCGTCTCACAGTTACGGACAAGTACTTAATAAAGTAGGACATTCGAGATTTGGATAACCCTCGTCCCTGTCAGAGTAAGTAAGTATAAATGTCTCTGATAGGAGACATGGTTCCTAACTCCGTGAGCGTCCCTCCCCGATTTTTCACTTGTTGTTCGAATCCCAAGATTGAGACTATTTGAAATGTAAAGTACTTATCTTTACCTTTAATGTGTCTATTTATTCCTTTAGTTTAAATAAAACACTCATTCATATTGATTCACCCTCTCCCAGATGTATTGAATCTCATCAGTCCTTTCTTGAAATTTTTCCACTATTAATTTTCTGGTCTTCCTACTTTGACCGTTCAATTCCTTCTCCACCACCTACATGTTTCCGAGACTCGGTCCGTTCTTGAACTCCTACTAGACCCTTATATTCTTACTCTGGGACCACACCGACCCTATATCGTTCGTTCGATCTCATCGTGTTCCGTTCTGACCTTACGATCGACGTCCAGTCTACTGTACCTCACGATATTCTGAATACCCTCAAACTTAAAAGACGATGATGACTCCGTAAACTTCGACCTTTCACTGTACTAAATTAAATGTAGGTTTTTTCAAGTAAGACCGATAAGACACCTTTAACTGACCCCGTCCTGCACCTCGAACTCGTTCTTACTTTAACTTGTCAACCGATGCCATCACCAGGTTAGTTTTCTACTCATACCGAACCTGGTACCACAATCGGTACTCCTTATTTCTACGACTACTATACTTTCTATAAAAGTTCCATCTCTACTTTTATTAATGACGATCTAATTCTCCTCTTCTCACTTCTTTTCTCTTTTATGTTTCTCCTAAGAAGTTAAATTCAGAACTCGAAGATCCGACTAAGACCAGAGGAAATAATTGTGTTTCTTTTACTTACACACACAGAGACCCGTGTGTCCGGCTCGATGTAGTGTTAAAAAAAAAAGTTCTACGGTTGATTTGTAGAATTACCTGTAGGACTCCTTCGACTATAATATAAAGTTTCGAGAACCCACTAGATCCTGGTCTCAATGTTTACACCATCATGACCGTAGATTTACGGTAAATTTAGATATGTTGATCTACTCCAGTGGAACTTTCTCCCTCGTCTGTCAAGTTTCTTCTCCTGATCCCGGGTTCCGGTTCACACCTTTCGGGTTATCTCCTAAAGAATCCTACCATCTATAACCTTGTACCAAAATCCATCTCCCCTTACTCAGTCCCTTCATCGTACCTTATGTTCCCTTACCCCTCAACTACCTTGTCTAAGATCTCCCCTGTTCTCAGTTTACCCCAGTCCAATGACCACCTCACTGGCCATGATTTGTCTCCCCCTGGAGTAGTTGATTCTGACTTATTATTGTTTTTATCTCTTTATTTTGGTATTATTGTTTCCAGTTGGTGTAATTGGAAAATAGTCACCACCAGAGTTAGATCGGAGAGTTGTTGGGATTCACCACCCCGGCCGATTTAATGGTTTTGAGTCCTTTCTTCGGTCTCCGTCCATCCTCCCGACTCTGGGACCAAGTGTCGGTTCAGGTAATGACTTGAAATAACCTTTCGTCAGGTTGAGAGTAAAAATTGGTTTTGTGAACCAATTCGTCTCAAGAAAAAAAAGGTCAATGAGTTTCAAGTTGAGATAATTATGAGAAGAGTGTGAGACGAAGAGTGTAGTAGAGAGTCATACGTTGGATATAGTATTAATAATTGTTTATGAGGTACTCGTTTGGGTTCCGACCGGTACTCTCTTACCCACGCACTGTCACTGTGCACGTCGACCAGTGACGAGTCACAGGAAGGACATCGTCTTTATTCTTAAGATATTCCTCTGTCTGTTAGGAAGTAAGTAGTCTTAAGGAGAACCCTTACAAAAAGATATTGTGCGGTACCATCCACTCTGAACCCAAAGAGTTTATCCTCTGTCATTATAAGACATTCTTTATTCCCCTTCTTCCATGACGAAAAAATTACTTCATTTACTTATTGACATTTTACGACTGTTATGTATAGTATTTACGACTACTCACCAATAATGACGGAACGACCTACCGTAGTGCCTGAGCTACCTGCACTCAGACTCACTTGAGGCCCTCTACCACTACCTGTCCCTCCGGACCGCACGACGCTAAGTACCCCAGCGTTTCTCAGCCTGTGTTAACTCACTGACTTGACTTGACTCGACAATAATGACAGGAATGAGACCTGTCTCCCTACCCTCTACTCTTCCTTTTAAGTTCCCTTACCACCCCTTCTTTCTTTACCTGAAGGGTTACACTGTTGGGGAATACGGGAGTGGGGTTCAAAGGTGATTCCAAGGATGTGAGTGGTGAGACTACACTCGATACTTTCCACCTTTGACGACCACCGACCCGAAACCCAGGTACGCCCCTCCATGTACCTTTAATTCTCCGTGCCTACCAACGTCCACGGTCCTCTCGACCCTTCCCCTGATACTGTTGTGTGTCTTAGGAACTACTTCCGAGGTCCTAGTGTTCTATAATCTTCATCCCTGACACCATACAAATATTGTGTTCCGTCCAAGACCTACGTCGACTCTTACTTTCATGGAGGGTCTTGTCTACCCCTTATAAGAGGGGTAGTGACGGTCTCACGAGTCTCTTCTTACGAGTGTGTTGGATGTCCTCGGCTTTTTTTGTGCAGTACGTTTGACGGTGCTCTATCTCAGGAGTCACCGGACTCCCGTCTCCCAGTGTACCGACCCCCATAGTCGTTCTCACGGTCCTTCAGGTGGTAGAAGGGGTCTTTCCTTTCTTTTCCTTTTGTCCGGACACTACCTACCCGAACCCGGATGGACCTGAGTGAACGACTCGAACAGGGGGTTTGTGACTTGAGAGTGTTCCCCCGACTGAGAGTCCGGGTGTGTGTACTCGGACCCATTCGGTGGGCGAAGGTTTTTGTTCCCGGTTGGGACCCCTCGTATTGCGGTCCGTGACCTCTCCCTTTAGAGTTCACCACCGATCTTACACGGTAGTCATCTAATACCCTAACGTTTGGACTCAGTGTCTCTTCGTTACCCCTACCTCTACTTCGACCGTCCCTGTCGGACATCTTTAATGTATATCAGGGTTTCGGGGTTTGTGGGGGAATAGGTAGGAACGTACGAAATATCAAGACTTTCTCTAGGCCCGTTACGTTTAATAGTGACCCTGAGTACCGAGTTCGAAGACTAGTGTTCCTCGAAAACATTCTTCTGTACTCTGTCCCCTTGTACCTTGTACCAATCTCTCTAGTCCAAACCGACGTCGTTCTCTAACATTTCCGTCGTCGTACTGGTCCCTGTAAGTTTGTAGTCCTCTTACACTCACGGGGAGACTTAAGAGTGACGACTATTTTTTCCTCCTGCGTCATTTGTTTGTCTTGTCGTCTTGTCTTAAACCAGAAAATACCGAGTCCTTTTCGTCGACAGTGTTGACGTCGAGCCCGGGGTCCCGGTCCGAGGGCTGACTGGTTCAAGACCCCTTATGCCTGCTGACCTCAGGAGAGAGATCCAGTCTTCCACGGACTCCTCTGCCGACGTCGGAGTCCATCTTACCCAGTGGGACAGTTACGTGAAGACCACACTCCCAGGACCAGTCCTTCTAGGGTGGGTCGTAGAATGGTCGAGGTCAAGGACCCCTGTCTGTGGTGTTTCCCGGTCCCACTACAGTTCTGGGAGCCACTGGCTTTCTGGACGAGTCCACAAGACTTCACTCCGTCTTGACAGTAGAAGTTCGGTTCGTGTGAGTATTCTTTTGGCGTTGTTTCCGGGAACTCCTTACTCCCAGTCCTTGCCCTCTTCACTCACTCACTTCTTAACACTCTTTTTTTCCGAGGAGATCACGGTAGACGCATCTGCTCTTCCCCTACTCTTCCCGTCTACCCCCCTCTGTCTCTGGTAGGTACTACGAGGTACAGCCACATACCTCTGTCCCTGTGACCCCACGTCTTGGTCTGGTGTAGAAGGGACGTCCTTTCAGAAGTTGGGGTTTCGTCGGCACACAGGACTGGTAGTCGATATGTGGGCGTTCAGGGTCTGGGAGTCTCTGGAGGACCAGGACCCCCTAACCTCGAACGGACCTTTCCCTGTTTGGAGAGGGTCTCGTCGTTGACGACCCGGTTCGGTCCTTCAGTTCAGGGTTCTCTCCGAGTCTCTACTCAGTGGGGAGTTTGGGAGGTTTTTCGTCCCATACACGGGTAAACCCCCTCCTACACCTATGCAGTCCTGTGTCAAATGCCCTGAACTGCAAAAGACCAGTGGCAACTTCCGGAGTTCGTCTCTTGACCACCTCGTTTTGTAAAGTTCCCCGACGTTTGTGGAAGAGTTTTCTATTCTCTGTCTTTCTAGAACCGATTGGTCTTGAGAAACCTTCTCCTGATGCATCTAAAAATACTGCCCCTCTAACGAACCCCACTTTAGTTCTGTGAGAAAAGGTGTAGTCGGGTTCCTCCGGACGCATTTTCCCTTCCTCCTCCCAAACGACGGATCGTCCCTCCTCTCTACCCACTTACTTTCTCTACCCCACCTCAAATTTCTTCCATCTCTGAGTGACGCGTGGGGTACTACGGAGGACTTGACACGTACTTCCCTGGTTGGCGTGTCTTGTGGTCTCCGGTCTCCTTGCAGACTCTTTCCCTGACCCGAAGTACAAGGTTAATTTAAGTTCAGCTCACTCAGAATTTAAAGCCCCCAGATGTATCGACTTATTTTTCCGTTAAAGTGACTCCGTCCACTACCTCTTGTCTCGTTCGTTCACCACCGCGTTAATTAATTTCAAGAAAATAAAAAAAATTATAACCCTGTCTTTTCAAGTCTTAGTAATTTTTGACTTTATCTTAATTGTAGTGGACCTTACCTCGTCGGTGCACGTCGTGCCGAAGTCGACGTGGTCTGTTCGGGGACGAGGGGACTCTCCTCCGGTCGCTCCCCACCTACCGTCCCCCAGGAAGAGTAGAGTCCGGGACGACTTCCACGTCTCTCGGGTGATTATTCTTTCCACTTTTTAGGGACAAACAATGTATCGATGTTCAGTTAAAGTCCTGACACTTTATACTGAAATTATTTACTTATGTCTTCGGTAGCCCCAGACTTCGGGTCGTGGCGACTCTTGGTTTTACCATAAATCAGGGGTCTTAGTCTGTACGTCTAGGTCTCGACCCCCAGACTACTTAAAAGTTCGAGTAAAACGTTTGCAGAAGCTTAGAGGTCTGCCCGTGGGAAAAGAGAGTGGCCTACATGCACACCCCCCACAGGGACCCACACGCCACTCAGACTCTTGGCCTACCACTCACACATGTGGACACACACGCGGTGCCCCGATAGGTGAGTGTCGAGACACACACAGACTCTCTGGGCACGGAAAAGATTTGGCGACGAGAGTCACGTAATCACCGAAAGAGTGGTGTTTCGAGTCTCGTCTCCTCTACCTTACTTTACTACGACACCGCATTGTCCAACCTTTAGTCTTGGAAGAGGGTCTACTCCGACGAGTAGTGTCCCTGCCGAGCCTCGAGTCGGTGTCGGCCACAAAGAAATTCCTCCTGGGGGGTGGAGGTAGGAGAAACAGACGAGAGGGGAGTGAAGGAGGAAGGAAGGTTTGTGACGCCCCGAGTCACGCTCGGACTATATTCAATGTATGATGGAGTAAATTAGGTGCCTGGGTACCTGGAGAGGTAAAATGTTTACTCTGTTGACACGAGTCTTACCATTACCCCGTCTGGGTTGTGTCGTGACGATCACTCGTTCGTCAAGAGTCTTACCCGTACGAAAGGGGAGCGAGGATTTTCGTCCCTTGACTCGAACGTCGGTCTCCTGGATCCGTCTTAATACCCCTAGAGTTTATTGGTTATTATAGGGAATGCGACCTTGTGTCCTGTACCACGGCGGGTTGTGTGCTCAATGATAGTCTATGTACTCTTCGTTTATATACGAATGGTGTCTCGACTCTGAATTCTCTACGGGTCCTGTGTGAGAAAAGGGGGAAGATATGGGTAGTTTCTCGTTCCAGTCACCACCCAGATTGGGAGTGGACCCAGTGAAAAGAACGAGAAATAGGAAGGAACGTGGACACCGGGGGTAGGACATAGGTAGACGTAGTCCAGGATCCATCCCCCAAAGATTTAACCTTACGATTCCGGAGGAACTCCCCTAGGTACCTGAATGTCTCTGTGAACTTCGATATGAATCACTTTGTCCCCGTCAAAGCCCTGGTCCCATGGTCTTAAAATCAGGGTTGAAACGGTTACTAAACGACACACGAGAACCTGAAGTGACAGGTAGAGACCTGGAGTCGAAATAGTGGATGGACTCCTAAGTCGTTTGATACCGGACCTCTGGTTTAGACCAGGTAGTGAAAAAAACACGGTATCTCAAAATAACCTTGTGTCGGTACAGGAAAGTAAATGTATAACAAGTGTTGACTAAAGTGTCATGTAGACTTTCTTCACATGGTACTCAAAACTTGACTTCCTACGGATGTTTAGAGGGTCCGTGAGTCGAACGGGGGAATCCAGGGAGAAGACGAAATCTGAGGTCTCTTTAAAGAGGTTTTTATCTAGACGGATACAGTGAAAGACTGAATTTCGAAGGTAGACACACATACCTATAGTTGACGTTTGTCCGCGTTTCCTCGAATTTCTCCCTTCTTTTGTAAGATTTAGACCGAATACCACTACTAAGACGTTGAGTTATCTAAGTGATTTTTAGTGGGCGAACGTACGAATTTTATTCACCTAAGATACCATATATTTAATATGGAATTATTTCATTAAATTTTTGAAAGTTGTCAGGGCCCGGTACTGTTGTACCTCGATACAAGGAGATTCACACGGGTACCCAACCACCGTAGTACATGGCACATACAATTGTCAGGTGTTACTCTATTCTCCACAAGTCTTTCACAAGGTCGTTAAACCGGAACGCCACTATGAAAATAACGTCAAATATTCTCGTAACCAGGTGTCACTCAATTCCTCTTTTTTGACCAGAAGGTGGTGTCTACCAGACTTATCACGACGAGATCCGATCTCTTATTTAGATGAGAGGAATCGGACCGTAAGTTTCGGGGCGTCCTGGATGGGTAGGGACGTCCAAATCGAGGGTCATATAGAAGGAAAGTTATATGGATATTCGTTGGATCAAAGGTTTGAGACGGTTTTAGAGAGTGAATGAGGAAGTTAGGTACCATAGGTAGTGGGGGTAGTTGCGTTTACGGAAAGGGAAGGAAGAAGTTATTCATAAACAAGTAGAAGTTCTGAGTCGGATCGACAGAACAGGAGAATCCTCAGTAGCATTAACAGAACGGGTGTCTGTGGGAGAAGGGGTCCCCGTCATAAACTGAACAATGGAAAGGCTTGGAGTTAAAAAGTAGACATTTTATCCGTATTATTATCGTGGAGGGAGTATTCTAACAATATTCTTTAATAAACGATCCTCCGAAGTCACAGACGTAGGGAGGTCGTAGGGTACCTTAGGTGTGCGTAAGGTGATATGACACAAATATATTTATTTGTCATAGTTAGTCAGAGGAGGATGTTTGACACTAGAGGTCCCTCCGTCCCCGATATGACCTAGAGAAGACGTAGTAGGTCCTGACTAATCGTCTTCGTCGAACCATTGGTGATCCACTTGTTCACTCATGTATTTTAGAAAGGATCTGGTTTGAAGATTTGTTCTCCCGTTCGCCCTATGTCCATTAATGAGTTTTTTTTTTTTTTTTTTTTTGTTTTATACTATTTTGTGGTATGGACCATCTTTACACCGGTCTTCCACGACTACCGTTCGAGACGGAAGTGGGTCGGGAGCCACTGGTGGGGTCTGTGCAAGGTCTGCCCCAAAGGGACCCCAGGTGGCAAGTGGAAGTGTATCTGTAAATCCCGGGGACCCGACCTGGCCAGCGCCGACCTCTTCATCATTACCTTTAGTTACGTCACCCACAGTAAGAGGAACTCCCAGCCGTCCTCTTCCACCCGGAAGACCGGTCTCCGGGAGGGTCTCGACAAGTGGTAGTACTTCCTAGGACCTCTGGGTGTTTTTCCCGCCCTCCATCTCTGTTCCTCTCTTTTTCTTTTAGGAAGACTTTTAGTCAGTGTGGACCTTTGTGCCATCGGTCTTTAGGTCAGGGAGATCCTCCCAGACCAACTGGGGTTCCTTGGGTGTGAAGGAAAGACTTAAGTTGATAGGAGAAGACGCTAACCCTTATTTTCCACAATGAGTGGTTCCACCAAAACATTCTTAATTCTCTTCCATTCTGTGTTTTTGATAAAGATGTTTCATTTGTCAGATATTTATGTATGTCTTGTTGTTGTTTTGAGTGATTTTGGTCGTCGAGGATGTCCTTCTTACTTATTTTTGAGTCCTTAAATCAGTTGACATTGGAGGTACCTACTTTACTCCACTTTATATTGGAGTAAGTTCGAGTCCACCAGAGTTACCTTCGTCTTCGAGACGGTTTGGTCCTACAACAAGATTGTATAATGTGGAGCTCGGAACGTAATTATGTTCTTTATATGGACTCCTGTATATGTTGATGTCATATGAGTTCTTTCGTTTCTTCTGGAACTTCTATACACTCTTGGCTGACTTTCTACCTTACCTCTCATCCATTAAGAACGACTCTTGAATTCCTCATGGTCACACTCCGAATCAAATAAATATAAAACAAGTTAAATTAGAAGTCTTGTTGGGACCCTCTTCTTCCGAAAAGTGAAATAACTTTCTGACTCATTGAATGGGACCTGGTGAGTCTGTTCCTTCCTACTCTGGGTCTGAGAAGCTGGAGTTTCAACTACGATAAAAATGCCGGACGCCTTTTGTACTGATAATAAAAGTTTGTGAGGTTCACTCGGAGAACCTCAAAGAAACTGTCTAATTTACCAGCAAAGACCAAGAAGTGGGAAGGACCTAGGTGTGAGAAACGGAAACTGAACAGGGGCGAAGGTTGGCTCCGTCTCTCGCACAGGAGTAGGGGACGAAACTCGAGGTGAACGAAACCAGTCGTCCTACGATTCTCTTACTCCGAACTTTGCACGAACGGATCGGTCCGAACGGGAGAACGCGATGACGACAGAAGGTCCTCTTCTTGCACGGGGTCCACCGACGACGGGGAAGCCGAACTCTAACTCCTGTCTGTGCACACCTTCTCTTTATTCGGGTTACCTCTCATTTCTTGGGTCGGTCCGGAGGGTACATCGACCCTCATGTCGGTGTATCGGTTGTTCGGGTCGGACCCAGTCGGTTAGGTGTTGTCTCCGAGTCTGGGTCCTCACACTCTTATTTTGCACGCAGCATTGAAGGGAGAACCAAACGGTCCACGTAATAACGCCGTTGTCAAGGGACTACTACCAGCAGACTCTCGTCGGGATACCTTCTTCGGTGTCGCCCTGTGTAAAGTCAAGTTTCCGGGAAAATTGTTCATTTTGCCTACGTTTTGACCCCACCTGATGGGCCTCTGTTTCGCTCAGGGAGTAGTGGTGTCCACCGATTTGTCTCAGACCTGTGTAACTCGTCTGCAGATTCCTTGAAAGTGGTAGTCGACACTCCCGGCTTGAGACACTGAATTCTCAGAATGTTCAGATACCTTATTTGACGTAGTATTTTGTGTCATCTATTTGAGTTCACTAAGGCGTCACTTATAAAGGTGGTTCTTTTGGTGACGACGAAACTTTAGAATAAAATCCGTCATTTTAGAGGTTAGTCTTACTTCGGAATTCTGATGCACAGGAGTTGGTTCTACTCGGTGAGTTATCGATAGTCATCGGAGTAAGAAAGTGAGATTAGGGGTCTTCTGATTGTCAACGGTCTATGAGTCACGATCCGTTAGGTATAGAACCCCAAGATTTCCCATGGCCAGTAAGTGTCGGACATAGGCGACCCAAACTTTATTTAAAATTTTATCTGTGTCCTCTGTCTCAAGTTTTAGAGGTGAAATGGTGTCTCGATCTAATCTCTTTCCTTGTACCTGAACTCCTGTTTAATCCGAAAGAACGTGAAAGAGGGGACTTGGTCGTACGTCTCATCAATCTGGTAGCTTCTGCGGAAGGAAGGTTGAGATGGGTCTAGAGATTCCGAGTAAGGACTTTATTCCGTTGTTCTTCGTTCCACTATTTCCCTCGTTGGACTTGGTTACCGATGGTCTGAAAGTTATAGGTTATAGAAAGTTATAGGTTATTGAAACTTATAGGTTCGTCTTTTGAGTGGGTGAGGGGACTCATCCTCGGAACCTTTCATCTCGTTTTCGTCATAGAATGGGTACAAAGGTTCGTTTAGTTTGAAGGATCAAATGTCGATCCGTCGTTGGGGCCATGTACCCCTCGACAGGGAACAGTCTACAACAGAGATTAGCAGTGTGGGAGGGCCGTCGTTCCTTCCGCGGTGACGTAACCCCTTTCTCCGCGTCTCTCTTCGGCCGTGGGCCCGGGAGTGGACAAACGACTAGACGTAGGGGGTCCCAAGGTTTCCAGAAGGACCCTACCCTCTCACGACTGAGTGTTCTGGGTGTTCGGGGACCCGTGTCTCCCCCCGCGTCGACGTCGATCCCTTCCGTCGGACTCTTTGTTCGCCACTGACCCAAGAGATAGTCTTAGGACCCTACGGGGTCTCTGTAAATTCGTGGACACGAGGTCGGTCAAGTGTGTGGGCCGAAGAATGACGGGTGTCGTGTCAGCCCTTTCAAAGGGTAGGTGGTCGAGTCCAAGGGGGAAGAAACGTCGGATCGAGATCACTACTTCGTCCGAGTGACTCTCCCACCTCGGTCCATTGTAGGTAGGTGGGGTCGTTCAGATCCTTAGGAGAGGTAACACGCCGGAGGTTCTGACAATTATTTCCTACGACGGTAAAGAGACTTCCGTCTCGACCATTTTCACGTACCGGGAGGTGGTTCGGAAGTACATCATCTTTGACGACCAACTGATCGTTCGGACAGGAAAGACACGACCCGTCTCGACCTGATATGAGGGGTCGGAGGAAAGTCTCAAACCGTTCCGGTACGTTGACCAAAGGTCGGTTGTCCAGGATTCCTACTTCGGACGGTGAAGGACCGAACTGAGAAGTTCCGCCTGTTGGAGATGGGAGTGGGTCGAGGGTGACGAAGTAGGAGGAAATTAGAGTAGGAAGCGTCCTACTAAGGACCTGGTCCTCAGAGTCTTAGTGGACCCTCGACCATTCTTTACGTGTGAGAACCCGGGGTGGGGTGTAGATGACTGAGACTTAAACGTAAGGTAGTTCTAGTACTCCCCTACACATACGTGTAAGTCGGGGTCTTAGTGACGGTGCAACAGAAAAAGGACAGGTGGTTGACTTTACTGTCCTAAGATCCTCGGACTCCCTGTCGTTTCGGTGTCAATCTCCTTGGCTCAAGGGACTTACTGGTACTGGTGCTCCTTCCGGTAGTGGTAATCCTTGTGAGAAACGTCTGAAGTTCGTTCCTTATTCGATAATAATCCAGTAATTCGGCCACTTGTAGACTGCAAGTGAAGACGTTGATCGTAATAGCAATAATAAAACCGTAGGGACGTCTCGGGGACGAAGGACGTTCAGGGAAAAGAATTCGTCTATTGTACTCGTTACTGTCAATGATTCGTTCCGACACTCTACGATGTCTGTCCCTGTAGTGACTCTCTTCGTAGGAACCCACTTTTCTTCGTCTTTTCCGACTCTTACTTTTCGTCTTTTTTTTTTGAGCTCTTCCTTTATTTGTAGGACTTGGAAGTAACTCTGCGAAGTACAGAGCCCCCTGGTCTCACCCAACGTAATCCCGTTTGACACAAAGGGTGATGGGAGTGGGGATTACAGTTAGACACCCTAAAGTGTACGTAGGAGTCCGGACGTCTGGTCTCTCTTTCCGCATGTAATCCCCCGTTCCTAGTCTCTCTATATATTCTTTTGACTTTGTTTGTCTTCTTTTGTTACTGACGGGTGCGGAGGGGTGGGTCGACTGGACGTTACTTCCCCTCCCAGTCCGGTCTTCCCTGACCATCCTACCTCGGGACGAGTCCTTACAGGGTCACTCCGACGGAACCTCAGGTTCTCTGTCTCACATTCTCTCCTCGGAGACCCCTGCACCTACCCTTCGAGTCGTCGTGGACCAGACGGGTGTCCTACCCCCCATACCACTGTGACCCTTCCCGTAGGTCTTGTCGTTGACACCGCTCCCAGAGGAAGATACGGGTCGTCCGTCACCCGAAGGTACTCCTCAGGTCTCATATTCATACAAGAATATGAGTACGTGAGTTCTGGTCGGGGTTCCTAAGAGTGTTCACTGAACCCTCTCGGAATCCTTCCGTCTTTCTCCGAACCGTCTGTTCGTCCATCTCTGAACCCCTGTATTCTAAATCTGGACCTAATCCCAGGTTAGTGGTGACATTGATAATGGTGTTTGAGTCACCGAAGTATGTTGTGTTGGCATAAGAGAGAAAATCTTCAGATTTTAGTTCCACAATATTCCGACGAAAGGAAAACCTCCGAAGTCCTCTATTTGACAAAGGAACGGAAGTCACCAACGGACGTAAGGAGCCGAGTACCTGGGAAGGAGGTAGAAGTCTTCCGGTAGTGAGGTTGGAGACTAAGGTGTCTATGTAGAAAAAGGTTGAAACTGAGAGGACAGAGGAAGAATTTTCCTGGACTTGTTAATCCTAAGGGGGGTCTGTCAATCCTAGTAGGGAGGTGACGTCACAGGAATTAAGTTACTGTAGACGTTTTGAGGAAAACAGTACCTTTCATTGACGTGGAAACGTCTATAAACACAATTATACTGATGTTTGTATGAAGATTCGATGACTTGGTCTATATCTTCTTCCTATCGTCTAACTTAGTCTTCGGTCGTCCATCCGTGACAGACTTGTCGTCCACGGGGTCCCTTAGACTCACGATGATATTCACATTTTCCAGGGAACGTCATAATCTAGGACAGTGGTACTTACAGAATATTATCTTCGTACCCTATTTTTCGTTTTACATCCCGACTTGGTAAACCGAGGGTTAGATCTGTCTTTTTCTATTTCAAGACCCTTTTCTCGTCCCTTCTGGGTGCAAAGTCGTCCCCTTTAAGGAGTCCCGTTGATCGGGTACCTTGGTAGCGCAGTAGGCACCGAGGAGTCTGTGGGTGAGGGTGTACACGAGTCCGGTAGAAGGTTCGAGTAACCTGGCCACTGGACCTCGTCTTTGCACGAGACATCAGACCGGCGAGTTATAGACTTGAGAGAAGGGCACAGACCCCTTGGGGAGCTCAAAATTTCGTCTCGGGTGAAGACGAAACCTTTACCTTTCCTGGTCTACGGGGGACAGGGTCGGAGGAGACATCGATCCGGAGTCTGTGTACTAGAGTCCAGATGGCGTGTCCGTGTGGGTTGGGGTTAAAGACTTGGTCTGAGATCTCTGACCTCAGAGACTTGGTCCCGAGTCGCTTCCTCTCAGACACACCTCTCCCGTCGTCGGCTGCCATCGTCTCCGTCTCCTTCCACGGAGTCTCGACGTCTCTGTCGTTGGTGTCTCCTGGGACTTCGTTTGGGTCGGACCGACCTCATCTCGTGTCGGGGACTCGTGTTCTGTGTCTCCGTCCCCACTGATTGCGTTGGTCCCACTTAGTCCTGTAGAAGGTCCTTACCTGACTCGACTCGACCGTAGACTTCTCACTTATCTTCGGATTTGGAGTGGTTAGTGACTCGTATAATACTTGGGACTATTATCTTAGACTGGTCGAAATTCGGGGAAGGACATGGACGTCCTTGCGGTCGTGGTTCGTTGTGAGGGATACATAACTATAAAGGTCTTCACGGGTGTCGTGGGGTTCCTTACTGTGGTTAGGGGAGCAAGAGTCCCGTGAAGGTCTACGTCCAAGGGGGTATACGGGGATGGTAGTAAACACTACCCAGCTATTGACCCACCCAGGAACAAGGACAGAGAGACGGGACTTTGTCTGAGTCCCCTGTGTGTTATGTTGACGAAACCGGGGTTGCAGACCTTCCAACCAAGATCCCGGTCGAGAAAGACGTTTGGGTGTTCCGAAAAAAGGAGGGGGAGGAGGTAGTCCCAGATGCGAGTGGTAACGGGGGATGTCAATCGAGAATTAAGGTGAACGGTAATAGAAAGTACTACCTAAAGAAGGAGGTGGGCACCGGTCCGTTGTCCGAAGGAGATCATAAGAGTATTGGTGTGCTCCGACCAAAAAAAAGAGACGACTACGGGGAAGGTGTCCTCATAACAGTCGGATAGTCCAAATCACATCTAGTCTTCTACATTTCTCTATGTCCACTATATCGAGACTTGAGGTGTGTAGTCTTGTACGTTCGGAGAGGAGAAAGGGTCGACCCCAACCAGGGAACGTAGTTTCACGAGGACCACCGTCGAACCCTCCCGTAAAGATCATTTCGTTTGTCGTGCACGTTTCCGTCTCTCCGTCCTTCGGCGTCGTTAGGTGTCGGTTCGGACCATAGAGTCGCTTCCCGCCCTAGGTCGGTAGATGTCGGGGTGTGTGTAATTCGGGGGGAATGTCTCCAGACCGGTCCGGGAGATCTTTCCTGCCTTCCGATAGAGACCCGACTCGCGTCCGGACGGACGGCAGTATCTCTAACGAGTCCTTACTTTCGGACGTACGTAGTCGTCGTGTCACCCCGGGAGAAACTAGTTGTCCAACAGAATTAATTATGGTAGGGCCCCGACAGTCAAAGGACCTCTAGTTTTTACTCGGGCAGTAATACGCTCTAGTCAGTCTTTGTTCTTTCTCTTTCTGACATTTATGTAAGAGGGGGAGGGGTAAAAAAAAGAGGGGAAGTTTTTAGATGACCGCACTAGTCCTTGTATTTTGTCGGAATCAAAGGAGTATCAATAATGTGTATCAGGGGTTTTGACACCTTAATTTGGTCCTTCATGAGAGACCGACCGGTATTTAAAACGTAAAAAAAGGGGAAGCACGTATTATTGCGGAACTATTCTCGGGACAATAACTACACAGACGCTGTGTCTAGGGGAAAAACCTCCGTTTTTGCGAAGAGACGTCGTCTACCACCGATAACACAAATGTGTACTCGTGGAGTCCTAACGTAAAGGAGTGCAGCCGTCATTTTTCTTTCGGGACTAACTCAAAAATTACCGAAACGTGTAACAAGTAATTCTAATGTACTCACACGAGCGCTGACCGTCGACTTCCGGACCTCGAGGTTCTCGACCCTCGGTAGGGACGTCTGTCCACCGGGACGGTCGAAGGTCGCGGTCGTGGATGCTCCTCCCTCGCCTACCACCGTCCTGGGTTTGCGACGGGCGTCGGTCGCGTCGACACTACCGTACCTTGTGTAGGACCTGAACGTCAGTTCTTTTGACCCAGAGTCAGGGTGTGGACAGTGAGGAGCCGACGGAGTGAAACTCGTTCAGTCACTCGGAGGGACCTGGAGTGGCAGGAGTAGACATTTCACCCTATTACTTTCGATGTGCAGGTTCAGAACAGCAACGAACCAAAAACCACATATAATGTACTTTGTGACCTGGACTGAGTTATTCGTAATTAAAGTCTTGTTTACCGGTCGTCGTCCACTGTTGCTCGGTTTACGTTAAATACAAACTACAGTGATTACGAATAATTCTTGAATCATGTACAGTCCGTACTAGATCCTTTATTTTAAAGTTAAATTAAAATTAATTTATATTTATCCGTACGTAACGATAATCGATGATTTAGTCTCTTGCATCAAGATCTGGGATTTCAGAGACGAATAACTTGTTCACATTAATCATACAAATTTTGAAAGATGGAGACATTGAACTAGACTGTAAAAAGGTGTAGGGTCACTTCAGTACGGTACAATAGAGACTAGATTTCGTCCCTCGTACCTCCTTTTTTCAGAAAAAGGGTTTCAATGTCTCCATAATTGTTGGTCTCTGTAGTGAAACGTCTGTTTCCAGACTTATCAGTTTCGATACCAAAAAGGTCATCAGTACATACCTACACTCTCAACCTACTGTCTCTTCCAACTCGTGGTTTCTTGTCTACGAAAGTTTAATGTCACGACCTCTTCTGAGAACTCTCAGGGACCCTGTCGTTCCACTAGTTTGGTCGGTTAGGATTTCCTTTAGTCGGGACTTGTAAGTAATCTTTCTGACTACACCTTCGACTTCAAGGTTGTGAAACCGGTGGACTACACTTCTCGGCTAGGTAACCTTTTCTGGGACTACGACCCTTTCTAACTTCCGTCCTCTTCTTCCCCTGCTGTCTCCTACTCTACCAACCTACCGTAGTGACTTAGTTACCTGTACTCAAACTCGTTCGAGGTCCTCAACCACTACCTATCCCTCCGGACCACACGACGTCAAGTACCCCAACGTCCCTCGACCTGTGTAGAATCGTCGACTTGTGGTGGTGTCTCCATCTTTGAGTACTTGTGTAGGTAATGTGAACGACTTGTTCGTCTTTTAACTCCCAGATCTTGAGGTAAGAGACTTAATCATCGTAACACACGGATGAATTTAAAATAATTGTAATTTAATTTTTAAGTAAAGGAATCTGTATTGATCGGTATAGGGTTCCTGAGTCAACTATGGTACAAAATGTCACTGTTGTCTCTTTTAGGGGTGGTAGTCTCTGTCAAGATAACTTATCACGACCGGATCTTTAACGTCTAATAAGTATTCTCTTATTGTTTAATATAGGTCCCCTCTGTGACCTCAAATTGATTAGGTTGGTTGAGTAAAATCTTTAGGGTCACACCCCTTCCCTGAACGAATTCCCAGTGTGTTCTGTCACTTCCGAGACCCAGTCCAAAGGACTGAGGACGAAGTCAAACATGGTACTTGTTAAGACGGGTGGTGCGAACTCAAGGTGCCCCTACCGCGATCAAGGTGTTTCTCAATGAATTCTAGGACCCGGTCCCCGTCCCGTCCCCTTCCCTTTACGGCGGAGGTTCTCCGTCTCAAGATAAAAAAAAGGGGACCGGTGGACCGTGCACTCTAGAATCAAAGACTAGTCCCTAGTTTGGGTGTGGGCGACGTCACCTTCACGTCAGGATTAGTTACCTGGTGGTCCCTTCAGGACCTCCGTCTCAAGAGTTCGTAGGGTCACGGTCTGCAGAAAGTCGTCTTCATACGTGTGTGTCCCGTGAGTGACGGGGTCGAGACTTTACGTCAAGTTGGGGATGGACTGGGTCCATGTCCCCTAGGACGTCCTGTGAGTGTCTCTTCGGGACGTCAATGGACCAGAACTGATCTTCGGGTCGATGGGGAGAAAACGGACCTACTAGAGTCTACTTAACGGATTTGAGACACTCGGAGTCAAAGGTAAAAACATAAGGTGTTTCTATGTAGAATGAGTCATCAGTCCTGTTCATTTACTTTGTTAAATATTTCATAGGTCTATTTCTAACAGGATGACATCCAGGAGTTTTTTTTTTATCAAGGAAAGAAAGGGGTTAAAAAAAGTTATATCACCCTTCCGGAGCTTTCTGACTTCTTTTTTCGTCGTCTCTGAGACGACTCTTTGTCTTACCTTAGACAACGAGATAAGGGTGGGGAACGTTCAGTAGTCAGTAGTTTAGGACCCCGACTAAAGGGGAACACAAAGAACATAGTAGAAGAAGGAGAGGTGAGAGTGTCGATGACCTGATGGAACACAGGTCCTGTAAACACAATGCCCGAAAGACAGACAAAGTACCTACAAACGTTGTTGCAGGATGGTCACATCCGGAATTAAGGAAGTGGTAGGTTACATCGTCGTTCGTCGGAGTAGAGGGATGTTACGCTTTGGTCGACACTGTATAGAAGTTGAAGGATCCT
This sequence comes from Capra ibex, assembly GCA_006410555.1. Taxonomy (NCBI): domain Eukaryota; kingdom Metazoa; phylum Chordata; class Mammalia; order Artiodactyla; family Bovidae; genus Capra; species Capra ibex. The sequence goes on from SJYO01045292.1 coordinate 53,279,810, forward strand.
TCAGGAAAAAATATCCTTTGAAAGACAGAGGATATTTCAGGTCTCAGAAAGTACCTCTACAAACTTTCGGAGGTATAAACCGAAGATAAAGGACGGAACGTATACTTGTGAGAGAGTGATGTGTCGGGAGTTGGTGACATACCATTCAATTATTACCAAAGGGTATCTACGGGTACAAGATTAGAAAGTCAAGTCAACGAGTCAGCACAGGCTGAGAAACGCTGGGGTACTTAACGTCGGGTGGTCCGGAGGGACAGGTAGTGGTTGAGGGCCTCAAGTGAGTTTGAGTACAGGTAACTCAGCCACTGTGGTAGGTCGGTAGAGTAGGAGACAGCAGGGGAAGAGGAGGACGGGGGTTAGGGAGGGTCGTAGTCTCAGAAAAGGTTACTCAGTTGAGAAGCGTACTCCACCGGTTTCATGACCTCAAAGTCGAAATCGTAGTAAAGATAGAAACCTCGGACACTTATACGATGGAATGTACGGGTTCCAACGTCTATATTAACGAATAGTCTACTGGGACGTTATCCTGATAAGACCTACTCTTTCCTCCTTCTCCGTCTTAGTCTCTTCCTCCACTTCTCCGAAGTGACGACCGAAACTTCTACCTCCTTCTTCTGTGTCTGGTTCTTTACCGTCACCAGAGATCCCTGCCCTTTTCCGTTCTTTTCGAAGAGGGGAGGGGGTCTCGGAGGTCTTTCTTTGAGTCGGGAGGTCTGGGGAGTTAAAATAGGGTCACTTTGGGTAAATCCTGAAACCTGGTGGTCTTTAGCGACAATGTCGTCGTTACCCTTTTTTTTATGTGTGAGGTCTGAAGAGACGTAGACCCAGAAACGAGTTCACTACAGTGAAGACTTTAGGTGTTACGAACCTGGACAATACCAGGGAGTGATCTAATAAATTTATGTGCAGAGAGAAGCAAAAGTGACTTCGGATCTCTTGCCAATAAGGACGTAACGACTGGGATGGGTACCGAGAGAGTATCGAGAGCACCTATGTCGGATTAAATTTTTAGGTCCTACTACTTCAAATCGACAGACTAGTGTTATTTTCCCGTCCCCCGTGTTTTTACAGTTTTCTGTGTCACATGGTATTTCATTCTTTTATATACCCCTCCTCTTTGTCTTAAGATGGTCTTCATAGTACTGTTGATTTGTAGTAATTCAGTCACTATTTGTATTCCTAGATGGTTATCGATCCCATTGTTTGTGTAAACTGTAATAAGTATGATAGTTACTTTCGAAAGATTAATAGTACGCAGTTTTTTTTTTTTTCCTTTCTTTACACGAAGGAAAGATTGTGTTGTCTGTTAGTCCCGCCCTCCCCCTAATTAATGTCGAATTACCTATGTATTATAGATAAATCTTGTTTCTTTTATGTAGGACTTCAAAGTTTCCGTGTCTTGTGAACACTTGCAAAAAAAAAAAAAGTCTCAGTCAAACACACTTGTTCATTATTGATAAAGACATTAGTAAGTAAGTCTGGTTATTCAACTCCAAATTCGTAAAGTATACGTTTACACAATTCCGTTAAGAGGTCCTTTGTCGATAGACTTTTAGGTACATCCCCACCTATTACATCGACTTTTTACCTTAATTTGAGTCCCCTAACCTAAACTTCCACGACGACCTTCCTCCGAGAGCCGTACTTGGTAAGGGGGGTTCTGGACCAAGGATGGACCCACGGACGTAAGGAAGGGGTAGGGACTCTTTTTCTACCTTTCACTCCCTTTCTCCCTCTCTCTTTTCTCTTCCTTTCCTCTTTCTTACCCCCTTTAGTCCTCTCCTCCTATTTAGTCTCCTCGTCTGTTCCTTCTACTCCTCTCCTCTGTGTCTCTCTACGTCTCCCCTTCATCCTTCCGCTTTCCCTCCACCACTGCGGTCTCTTTGCGTCAAGTCCACTCCCTTTCTCGTGACTCGGTCCACCCTCCCCTCCCCTCCTCCTGCCACTACCTCTGGCTCGTCTTTTTGGACTTGGGGAATTGCAGAAGAATGGGTGAAACGAGGGTTTAGTTCAAGTTCGTTTTCGGAAGAGTGCTGTAAGAAAAAGACCTGGAAGTGTTATTAGTATACTGCTTTGGTCTGCGTCTATTTGTAGTGTCCCGTGTGGTCCAAGAGCGGTAGATACTAATGTATTGAGCGGAGGGGGTCATAGCGTCGTCGGCGTAGAGTTGTAGGGTCCCCTTTTTATTCGTACGAACAACCTTTGAGTTACCTTGGGTTGTGTCCTATCTTACTCTGCAGCCGCTGTATTTACTACTTTAGATTCCGAAACAGACTCAACGAGAGACTGTGCCCTAATCGTCCTGAGAAACTCGTTTCAGTCTCTTCTGTTACCGTGGGGTGAGGTCATGAGAACGGACCTTTTAGAGTCCCTGCCTCCTCGGACCATCCGACGTCAGGCACCTCAGTGATTTTCACCTGTACTGACTCGTTGAAGTGAAAGTGAAAAGTGAAAGCACGTAACCTCTTCCTTTACCGTTGGGTGAGGTCACAAGAACGGACCTCTTAGGGTCCCTGCCCCCTCGGACCACCCGACGGCAGAGACTCCAGCGTGTCTCAGCCTGTGTTGACTCGCTGAAGTGAAAGTGAAAAGTGAAAGTACGTGACCTCTTCCGTTACCGTGGGGTGAGGTCATAAGAACGCCCCTTCTAGGGTACCTACCTCCTCGGACCATCCGACGTCAGGTACCCCAGTCCTTCTCAGCCTGTGCTGACTCACTGAAGTGAAAAGTGAAAACTCGTTTCAGTTCTGTCTTGACTACCCGTCCTTTACGGGGAGAGGGAAGTCTGAGGTGGGGCAAGGACACGTAGGTCGAAGCAGTGTCCACAGAGACACTTACTCCCTAAGAGAGAGGTAAAGAACTGGACCTTTTGTCCGCACGTCGATCTCGAAGACTTCAGGGAGGTTCGCCTCTTCAGTTCCTCGATGTCAGTGTACTGATCAATCACCATACCTTCCTTGGTCCTGACCGAACCTAAAAGAAAAATATATATATATATTTAAATAAATAAAATTAACCTCCGATTAATGAAATGTTATAAGATCATCAAAACGGTATGTAACTGTACTTAGGCGGTGTCCCCATGTACACAAGGGGTAGGACTTGGGGGAAGGGTGGAGGGAGGGGTAGGGTAGGGAGACCCAGTAGGGTCACGTGGTCGGGTCTCGTGGGACAGAGTGCGTAGTTTGGACCTGACCGCTAAGTAAAGTGTATACTGTGATATGTACAAAGCTACGGTAAGAGGGTTTAGTAGGGTGGGAGAGGGAGAGGGTGTCTCAGGTCTTCTGACAAGATATGTAGACACAGAGAAAACGACAGAGTGTATGTCCCAATAGTAATGGTAGAAAGATTTAAGGTATATACACGACATATCGTGTAATCATGTGACATAACCACAAAAAGAAAGACCGAATGAAGTGAGACATATTATCCGAGGTCAAGGTAGGTGGAGTAATCTTGACTAAGTTTACACAAGAAAAATTACCGACTCATTATAAGGTAACACATATACATGGTGCCGAAAGAATAGGTAAGCAGACGACTACCTGTAGATTCAACGAAGGTACAGGACCGATAATATTTGTCACGACGCTACTTGTGACCCCATGTGCACAGAGAAAGTTAAGAACAAAGGAACCACACATAAGGACCGAACCTGAAAGATTGATCCGGGGAGTACCTTCCTCCCACTTCCTCTACTCTGGGAGACGGAACCTAGAACAAGGTTCTCTTTCAGTAGAAGTAAAAGGGTGTTCTTAAGGAAAGAGCATAAGCAGTGTGAACGAGTAATTATTGTTGACGTCGTTTGTGTATAACTGTGTAAACTGAAGATAAGTAAGTGACTTAAGATTATAGTCGAGACACTTCACCAACGATAATAGTAGGAACAGAATGTTTACTCTTTTGACTCCTTGTCTCTCCAATCCATTGAACGGGCTCCGGTGTGTCGACCGTTGTCCCGGTTCTAAGTTTGGGTCCTCCTGCAAGATTAGTAGATATTCGAGAATCCGAGGTTTGGTGTTCATCGCACAACATAGACGACCGTTCCTTACTAGTATGTAACAGAACCCAACCGACCGGCACGGGACCCCTCGACCACGTCCATCTTTCTCCCCGTTTCTCACCCTCCTTTCTTGTTTTAACCGTTAGTCAACAGTTCGAGGACAGTGTAATTCTCATTTCTCTTGTTGTCCCGAAGGCCCTTGGAACAGTCTGGGGTTAAACAAGAACTGTAAGTAACCCGACTCCGGAAACGAAGACGTCGAGATTTAGAGATTTAGCTTTACTGTACCTTGATTTTATATATATATAAAATTTAGAGGTTTGAGAGGTGTGTAGGCAACCGTACTATTATAAAACTAATCAATGTAAATACGAGGTTAATGTGAGCCTCTTACAAGTTGCCATAAAAATATATATCGTACAAACGGTACGAGGTACCTTTTATGATCTAATAAAGAAGCATAAAAACGTTACCCTTTTCGGTGTTTACCTTCTCCCCCCCCTTTACGTTTTACTTCTCTACTCATTCGGACAATTTTATCACGACGAAACCGAAGCGTAATGATTTAACCCAGTGACGATAATAAAGGGTTCAAAATTTTATGGTCCTGAACCTCTCTGTACTTCACAATTTCAGATGAAACGGAGTGGGCTGTGAACATAACGGGGGTGTTGTAGACCCACACTAAGACTTTCGTTGGACTAGTGCATAGGTACCTCACAGTTCCAATTAAGACCCCTTCCAAACACAAAAACACGAAGAAAAGGACCTCTCTCCTAGGTGGAGATGAAGTTTTTCCCGGTATTAGGACAGGTATTATTTGTCTATTTGTACATGTATCAGTTCTCCAGTGGACTCGAAACGTTTTACGGACGGGATCTCTGCGGCCCTACCTGAAGTGGCAATTACAACCGATCCACAGGAGTGTAATAAAACAAGAACCAGTCGTTTGGTCTGACACCAACCTACCCCACTCCCATAATGTGACACATTACAACCATAGTGTGCCCAGAAACCAGGACGTCTCTCAACGATGTCCAACAGACGTGGGGCTAAGGTGTTGTCGAAGGGGAGTTTAGGAATCGGTGGTCCCGAGCGGAAGAGGTGAAAAAAGGACTGGAGACGTAGGGATTCAGTAGATCATGGAGACGAAGTCAAAGAGGGCACTCCGATGGACACACTTTCGATTAAGGAGGTGGACAAAGGAAGGGTTTAAGGGACCTCAGGTCGTAAAACATTTACCTTACTGTAAGTCAAGATTGGAGTTTATAATGGACGTGTGAACGGTACCCAGACTGTAAGATTTCGTTGTCGTCACTCGTCCTGTCAGAAACGGGAGTACCTCTAATACGGTTCATTTTCCGTCAATACCCCTGTACCCTCCAAGGCACTGAGACACGTATACCTCTCTCTATATCGGACCTGAACTGACCCCCTCCTCTATATGTTTCTTTTGCTATTGAACGAACTCGTTTCTTTGGTACGACTCGAGATGCCAATCTCTCCACAGTCCACTTGGCCCTCGTCTTTCGTACAAAGGTCACCTGGTTTATCAGAGGAAGTTTCGGTTTTTTGTTCTGTCAGAGATCTAGCATTGCCCCGGTCTTTCTTGCCATCTATGTCTCGTCCATGGGACATCTGGCGGAGAGCTTGGAGAGTTGGAGTGGCATATCTATTCCTTGAATAGTCTCCCCATGACACTGAGCGGGTTTCAGTGTTTCGGTCTTCCACCGTCGTAGTCCTAAGTTTGAATCCTGACAGACCGAGGTCCTAGTCACGATAAAAGGAGATTTTGTCACCAGGGGTGTCACTTCGCACACTTAGCATTAGTGGACCTTTCAAACAACTTTCTGACGACCCAAAGTGGGGGTCAAAACCCTACTTCGGACTCTTAAGACTTTTCAACGATTCACTTTAACTACATCACCTACACGCCCGGGGTGAAACTCTTGACGACCTGACTTGGGACTACTCGTTCCCCAGGTATTGGAACCCGTCCATCCGGTCGTCAGAACGAGGGAGAGAGACATGACCTGACCCTTCGTACGATTGAAAGACCTCTTCCGCGGGAGGAGGAGGTCCCGGAGTGGGACACGTAGAGCAAATCCCTGTCCTCCCGAGACTGGTGACTGGTAGTCTGTGACTCCGAGCGAGATGTCGGGTTGGAGACGTTCCGGAGAGACGACTATACTCGTCGGGGGAAGTTAGTAACGATTAATGGTTCTTATAGTAATCTGTGAATAACTGAGGGGCTTTACATGATCCCAGACGTATCTTTTATCGTGTTATTAATAAGGAGGAGAAAATGGTAGGAGATTCCTCGATGTTCTTAAACTGTCGACAATAGGTTAATTAGGACTGTCGAAAACAAAAATTTTACATTTCCGTACAGAAAGTAGATTCTATCCTTTTCGATAAAGGAAAAAACTCCACTCTTACTCCCGTTTCTCTCCGGTTCACTTTACCGGTTGTAGTGATCCCAGTAAAGAACAGGAGAGAGGACGTTCTTGTCGCCTCATTCCATCCTAGACCTAAGTCTGACGGGCTGGTTTAGGGTCGAGACAGTCGATGGTCGACACACTGGGACCCGTTCGATGATTTGGAGAGACTCGGTGTCAAAGAAGTTGACACTACACTTTTATTACTGTCATTATCCTCTTGGACAGAGTGTCTAAACAATACTCTTAATTTACACAAATATATGTCATCCATGAATCTTATCACCACCAAACCAAATCAGCGATTCAGCACAGGTTGAGAACGCTGGGGTACCTGATATCGGACGGTCCGAGGAGCCAGGTATCCTAAGAGATCCGTTATTATGACCTCACCCAACGGTAAAGGAAGAGGTCCCCTGGAAGGGCTGGTTCCTTAACTTGGGTCCAGAGGACATACCATCCGTCTAAGAAATGGTTGACTCGAATTGTGTAGAATTCTAGAATACATTTACAATCAACAGTACCTGTACCCGTCGTCGTCGTCGTAGGGGTTCGGGAGGACACCTATAGACTGATGTCGTCTCCCATTCTGTCAACCGGGATGGATGGTCGTCCTAGTCCATGCAAGGTCCGAGTGAAGAGTACGTGTACTCCTGAGGTCTTCCGTGGTCCTTCGGTACTGAGAGGGGTCAAATGGGGTTCCTTGTAAGAGGAAATGGTAACCAAGAGGTTTACACCGGGGGTTTGGTCGATGTAGTCATAGTGAACCCTTGAACTATCTTTTTATTTAAGGACTGGATGACGTAGTCTTTAAGTCCTCACACCGGGTCAGTGATACGAAAGTGTTCGGAAGGTCCACTATACCTACGTACGAGGTCAAATTCTTGGTGAAAAGACACACACGTTTGTCCGAGGTTCCCTGGGTCGGAGAGACCCACCTGGTACTATTCGGTCCTCTGATCCGGTCGAGGACAGGTGACCTAAAGGGGACTTGTCTGTCCGGGGGACCCCAGTGTTGTGACATTATGCTCCGGTCTCGGACACGAGAACTGGTGGCGGGATGTGATAAGACGTACTTTGACGGAAGAGTTAAACGTGAGGGTCCTTACGGAGACTCGAAACAGAAACGCCCGGTCCAATCCCTCCCCCGTCCCCGAAAGTAGTGGCACCTTCCGTGGGTACCAACCGAGATGTGTAGTCTCCCGTCCTTCCTCTATGGATCTCCCTTTACGATTGAGTGTCTTTATCTACGTCTCCCAGGGGGTCAGAATGGACATAGACACTTCGGTGATCGTACAGGGGGACCAAGAGTTGACCCCGATACTGTGGTTCAGGGAGACTATAAGAAGTGTGGAAGTAGGGTTTGACGAGGAAGAAGGCGAGAGAAGGAGACGAAACTTTGGACAAGGGTCAGGGCGACTAACGTTTAGACTGTAGGATGAAGGTAGACTGGAAAAGGGATTATAGGTAGGGGTCGGAGGAAGGGAACGGAGTGAAAAAGATGGTTTTAGGTGAGACCCGAGGAACTGGTGCTCCGTTTGTGGGGAGAGGGTGAACCAATGGAGGGAGAAGGATAAAGGAGGGGGTAGGTCAAGTCCCCCGAGGTGTAAGGTCTGGTGGTTTTTCGGGGACGGTGGAGGTGGGTCTGTGCCTGTCTTTCTGTCTCGTCCTGGTCCACTTCTTCGGGATCCCGACTTTCGGTGGTGCGTCCGCTACCCGAGACACAATGAAAAGACGTCGAAGACATTGACTCCTGGTGTGTGAACTCACCGACTTTGTCACCTTTTCGAAACAGAGGATCAGGACTTTGGATCCTCAGATTCTAGTTCTACAGTCGTCCCGACCAAGAAGGGTTCCCTCTTCTTAGACAGGGACCTCTTAGACAGGGTGTAGAGAGAGGTCGAAGACGACCCTCCACCCGTCAGAATCGTAAAAGACCGAACATCTTCGCAGTGGGGTTAGAGACGGAAGTTTAAGTGTGACTTAAGAGGGGTAGAGAGACGGAAGTTTAAAGGGGAAAAATATTTCTGTGGTCGGAATGACCTCAACTCCCGGAATATGGACGTTATAAAGACAAATGTTTATTCCAGGGTAAGACTCCATGTCCCAACTCCCCCCGATCGCTGAAGTGAAACTGAAAAGTGAAAGTACTTAACCTCTTCCTTTACCGTTGGGTGAGGTCATAAGAACGGACTTCTTAGGGTCCCTACCCCCTCGGACAACCCGACGACAGATACCCCAGAGTGTCTCAGCCTGTGCTGACTTCGCTGAATCGTCGTCGTCGTCGTCGTCGTCCTGAAGTTACATACTTAAACCCCTCCCTCCATTCAAAGTCAGGTATTGTTCCAAGATTTAGGGATGCTACGAGCTTTGGGTCTCTGTGTAGAGTCCATAGTGCATCCTCTTAAGGCCATCTCTGCTGGTTTGTGGGTTGAACCTCTACACCACATCGGGAGTGACAGAAAGTAAAATTTCATTTTGGGCCCCACCCCCACCGCCTTGTTATCTTTTCATCTTACATCCTCTCTTTTAGCGGGTGGTATCTTTCTGTTGTGGTGGTTGTAGAACGTCATAAAGGATCGTCGGAGTAAAGGACCGTACCCAACCACGAAAGATGCGTCAACACTGTAAATTAACCCGAACACTGACACCAAACATTTGGAAAGGGCTTCTTCTCTGAATTACTCCCTAATGTCAAATGTCACCTGAGAAAAAACGTGGCGTCGATGTGAGTCTACGGTGACCCCTTCCGTGTTCGGCAGGAAGGTGTCCCGGCGACCAAGTAATACAGGGTTGAACCAAGATCCTGTTTACATGTGGCTCGTGGACAATTCACGGCCCGTGACCTCCTCCGGGACCCTTATGTCGACACTTGTCCGTCGGTCCCACGAAGTAGTCTCTCTTAAGTGACTCTACCTTTAGAAGGAGGTCTCGAAACCCTGTTCGACTTATCCCGAAGTCACTTACAGAGAGGGTCCCTACGAGTGGTCGGAAATAGGGTACTCAAGAAGTAAAACTCAAGGATTTGACCCCAAGTAGAAAGCTATGAGGTTACAAGTCACTATTAAAGACGTCCTTCCGAGAGACTTACCATATATAAGACTCGGGTACATAAAGACTATGACATAGTAAAAATATCGTATCTACTGTCCCGACATTGGTTGAACGAACTTAGAGTTGGATAAGTGAAGATTAATGGGGGTACGAGAATATGAAACGACTGTCTTGTTCCTCTTGTTCGACTGGAAAGGACACAGTCTAGGAGAAGAAGACATGTGTGGAGGTTTCGTCCACCTGTCCGTGTTGAGTGTGGGTCTTAGGATGGTATGTCTTCTAATAAAGTAGGGTATCCAAATACGAACCCTCGAGGTGTTCCGTTGGGTCTACGTCCTCGGTCTGACGGACGTCAGTTTAAGGTCAAGACAGTAAAGGACTTCACGTGACATCCCGTTTAATGAATCTGAGAGGTACATAAACAAAGGGGTAGACGTTTTGCCCATATTATTTTTGGGGTCGGAAGATCCTAGTGGTACTCCTACTTGACTCAATTATATACGTTACCGAGTCTTTTCTCCGACTTTTGGAGAAGAGGATTTCCCGGTCCATTAGTTATAGACTCCGAAACCTCCGATATGTTAGTAACAGTGTTTGTGAGTTGAGATGAAAACCTCGTACCACCGTCAGTATTTTTATCTATTTATTTACTCCGTCACAAGGTTATTTTGAAGTGTTTTTGGCCCCCGTCTCCGTCGGGTCTTCCCTATGCGGTATCTCCGTCGGACACTTCAGACACCTAGGGACTGAATCTTCTATGAGTCGTTTGTACCATTTCTTGGACGGAACGGTACGTCCTCTGTGTCCAAACTAACGACCCAGTCCTCCTAGGAGATCTCTTCCCTTACCGATTGGGGAGGTCATAAGAACGAACGTCTTAAGGTGCCCGTCTCCTCGGACCGTCGGATGTCAGGTACCCCAGCGTTTCTCAGCCTGTACTGACTCGTCGATTGTGAAGAAGATGTCGTTTATGATTCGAGAGTTATCTGCAGTCCATAAGAATAATTGATGTTAAGTTAAGTCTTCCGACCACCAACCTAGTAGAGGAGACGAACGCCAGACCAAGAGACTGTGATACTTGTCTACCACATGCTTTTTGGTGGTAGGTGTCTTCGAAAGGAAGGTTGGGTGGATATCGTGAGATGAACACCTTTGATGTGGTAGGTTCTACGTTACAAGACGGTGTTAAAAGGTCCATTAAAAACGGGACAACGTAAGCACTCAAAGTCGGAGGTCGTTCTACATTTTTCTTTCCCACCCTCCTTTTGTTATCTTAAGACTCGCGAAATCTTTCGACACAAGAACGGTGTTTGTCTATGAACAGGGTAAAGTCCAGTCTGTAGGGAAGATACTCTCCCTGTCCTTTCTTAATTTCGGTGTAGAGTGAAGACAACCCCCGTGTCTTATCGACCGACTAGATTACAAATAGGACTGGTAAAGTTAGTCGAATTCCCAACTCCCTGTAAAGAGGGTCTAAGACAGGTTTCCAATGGACAGAATCAACGATGGCGGAGTCGGAAACAACGACAGGAGTCCCCCCTAAAAGTACCCTTCGACGTTCTTCGATCTAAGGGTTTCCTGGTATCCCAAATAAAAGTGGGACCTGAGACTAGTAGGTCTCATCTCAACGACTCGGAACACTAGAGGTCCACGGGAAACAAAGTGAGGTTTGTACACCGACGTCAAGAAGTAGGTGCAGAGTTCTACAACTCAAAAAGAAAGTGGTAGATGTGGTTCATTCGATATAGACGAAAAAGGTAAAACTGGTTTTTACTATATAATCCTGGGTCTCGGTTTTCGTTTCTGTTATATATACCCCGTTCTGACTGAGAATGGATGGTGCATATACTCAAAGGACCCGAAGGGTCCACCACGTCACCATTTCTTAGGTGGACGGCTACATCCTCTGTGTTTTCCCAAGTCAGGGACCCAGCCCTTCTAGGAGACCTCTTCCTTTACCGTTGGGTGAGGTCATAAGAACGGACCCTTTAGGGTACCTGTCTCCTCAGACCACCCGATGTCAGGTTCCCCAGTGTTTCTCAACCTGTGTTGACTCGTGTGTGTGTGTGCGTACTCAAAGGATCCCGACAGCATTGTCTAGTGGTGTTCGGACCACCAAAGTCTACCGTCTTTAAATGAGAGGGTGTTAAAGTCTCCCGTCTTCAGACTTCAGTTCCACACTGACGTCCCGGCCCAAGAGGATTCCGAGACCCCTCTTAGGAGTGGAGGAGGTCGAAGACAACAGGCGGAGTGAGAACGGAGACAGAGGTAGGAGTACACCGGAAGAGGAGACAGGGATACAAAGTTTAGAGACAGAAAGAACATGTGTTTGTGGATATGAACCAGCAACTCGGGTGGAATTTAGGTCCTACTCGAGAGGAACTCTAGGAACTGATAGAGACGTTTCTGGAAACAAAAGGTTTAATCCAGTGTAAGTGTCCAAGTCCCTCAATCTTGACCTTGTATTGTCCAATAATAAGTTGCGAAATCTTGATATAAACCGAAGGGACTATCGAGTCAACCATTTCTTAGGTGGACGTTACGTCCTCTGGGACCAAGCTAAGGACCCAGTCCTTCTAGACGACTTCTTCCCTATCCGATGGGTGAGACCATAAGAACCCGAAGGGAACCCCGAGTCGACCATTTCTTAGGTGGACATTATTTCCTCCGGACCCGAGTCAGGGACCCACCCCTTCTAGAGGACCTCTTCCCTTTCCGATAGGTGACGTCATAAGGTCGGACCTCTTAAGGTACCTGATTCTCGACCTGTGTTGACTCACTGAAAGTGTTGATATAACTTACTGGGATATGTCCAGTGGACGGAAGTACGACTCTGAGTTGAAGATATAGTTGTGTTATCTCTCACCCTCCTTTTCCTCTGGATGAACCGTGTCAATTTCTGTGTCCTTTTCGTACTCGATATACAGACAACTTGGGTGTAGTCCGTAGGTAGGCGACCTCTGTCTCGTCAAGGTGTCTTAACCCATTTTGGACCTCTGACTGGTTCAAGTACGTCTCTAATGTGTGTCACGATTCATTCGGGTTAAGTGGAAGCTCTAACATGATGTACCGGAGTTTTTGTAAAGGGTCCAGATTGGATACAGACTTACTTTGTCTTCGACCTCAGACGTCGGGGAGTAGACAATTTGTACATCCTACCTATTCCTACCAAAGGTCTAAGGACGGTCGAGAGTGTTAGGTACCAAAGTCCTAAAGGTATTTACAAATCCGGAGTCTAAGTACTGTTGATCTTATACCAGGGAGTGGGTGTCCCCTCTTTAGTCTAAAGTCTCGTCAAAGAGTTACGACGAAGGATGAAAACGAGTCCAGTATCCGGTAGGACCGAGTAGGCAGGGGTAGGGGGTCGTAGTTCTGAACTTAGTGTCGAGGTTGTAAATTGGGTCCTGTTCGTAGTAGATTGGATCCTGTTCGTAGAGTAAAAAATTACATAAATTGTAGAATCATTTAATTTCACAGTCTTTTATCTCTTTGAATGTTTCTTAAATTATTTCTTTGAATTATCTCTTTTATCTCTCTGTTTCTTATTGTATGTCCAGAGGGGCTGAAAAGTTGTCAAACGAAATATGGTGAAATGAAAATACCTTCTGAATATAATCATAGACAAAAGTTGTTATCTTTCTTTGGGTTTCTCCTAAAGACGAGAACCCCTTTTTTTTTTGATTCGATTTGATTTTCGTTTTTATTCCAAGTCGTAAACAAAACGTCCTACACAATCTCTCCGTGGAGGTTGAGGAGGGGACCCTTGATCTACCTCGAAGAGTCGTAGTACACCGGTGTCAAAACTTGACACAGACACTCGTAGACACGAAATAGAGGTAATAAAACACATAGGTAATCGTTCTACACAGGATTCCTTTAACGAAGAAGCTAAACACGGTAAAGCTGAATCCTTTACAGAGTATCCTCGCGAAATGAAAACCTATCGTCCCTTTGGACATTATTTGTAGGCAACGAAGTGATGGGTACTAGGTGTGACAATTGTAGGACTGTATGGACGAACGGAGAAATGAGTGACCCAGTCAACACAGTCAAAGACGATATGTCGTTTCGCTGAGTCAATATGGATACGTGTGTAGGGAGAAAAAAATGAAGGAAGGACAAATCCAGTGGTGTCTCGTAATCTACCTCAAGGGACTCGATATGCCGGTCAAGAGTACTCAATAAAATATGTACTTTCACTTTCAGCGAGTCAGTACAGACTGAGAAACAGTGGGGTACCTGATATCCGGTGGTCCAAGGAGACAAGTACCTTAAGAGGTCCGTTCTTATGGCCTCACCCATCGGTACGGGAGGAGGTCCCCGAGAAGACCTATGACCCTAACTTTGGTCGTCTAAAACTAGACGTCCGTCTAAGAAATGGTGGACTCGGTGGTCCCTTCGAATATGTAGTCAAGTCAAGTCAAGTCAACGAGTCAGCACAGGCTGAGAAGCGCTGGGGTACTTAGCGTCGTGTGGTCCGGAGAGACAGGTAGTGTTTGAGGGCCTCAAGTGAGTCTGAGTGCAGGTAACTCAGTCACTACGGTAGGTCGGTAGAGTAGGCGACAGCAGGGGAAGAAGAGGCCGGGGGTTAGGGAGGGTCGTAGTCTCAGAAAAGGTTACTCAGTTGAGAAGCGTACTCCACCGGTTTCATGACCTCAAGTCGAAATCGTAGTAAGGAAGGTTTCTTTAGGGTCCCAACTAGAGGAAGTCTTACCTGACCAACCTAGAGGAACGTCAGGTTCCCTGAGAGTTCTCAGAAGAGGTTGTGGTGTCAAGTTTTCGTAGTTGAGAACCCGCGAGTCGGAAATGTATCATCATATATATATACAGTTAGGGTTTGAGAGTTAAGTAGGGTGGGGTGCGGGAACAACCATCGAACCATAGGTTTGTAAACAAGAGATACAGATAAAGACGAAACTTTCATTAAAATAGATAAGGTAAAAAGATCTAAAGTGTATATACGTAATTATGTGTTATGAAAAGAGAACTGTCTAGTGAAGTAACAATGATACTTTTACTATGTATTAAGTGAAACTTCTTAAGTTTTTCACGGTTTTTTATGTTTATAGATTCAGTTTTTATCAGGGATCAGAGTAGCGGGTATTTGTCGATAGTAATTGTATACCGATTGTAGTGACGTTTATAGATTACTATACGTACGTCCGATTCGACGAAGTCAGTGTAGGTCGAAAAACCCTGAGGACCTGTCATCGGGCGGTCGGAGGAGACAGATACCCTAAGAGGTCCGATCCTATGACTGCACCCAACAGTACGAGAGGAGTTCCCCTAACAGGGTTGAGTCTCTAGCTTGGGCACAGAGGATGCAGAGAACGTAACCGTCCGTCCAAGAAATGACGATCACGGTGGACCCTTAGGATAGAATACTATATACGTCTCTGTTTTCCTACCTAGAGTTCATCTACCTACCCGTCTTCTTATCCTTTCTTAGTCAAGTCAAGTCAAGTCAGCGAGTCAGCACAGGCTGAGAAACCTTTCTTATTTATGATAGTTTATACCCTGTTTTGTAGTACATGATAAAATTTTCAAAATACACACTATAACTAAAAATGAACATAAATTGTCTTCTTTTTACATTGATTTGTTTTACCTTCCTTTACATCTGGCAGTTTACAAAGAGGTAGTATTCGAAAAACGGTTTACTAGGAAAACTTCAATGTTTGTGTCCGACACTTCTTTAGTACTTCTCAGACCTCATTAATACAACAAAAAATTGATAAATAAAATTAAAATCTGTGATAAATTACTGAAGTACGACACTTTCTGTCGTAATCGTGAGTATGTGAAGGAGAGTTTAAGGGAGAGGGATCGAGAGTTAGAGAGTCGAAATTAACAACCACCGACGGACCCAAATATTGGAAGTGTGGGACTAGATATTGATTGACGGGCTCAACAAATAACAATCGAGATATAAATTTACCTTAGTGACGACGACGATGACGATTCAGCGAAGTCAACACAGGTTGAGACACGTTGGGGTATCTGCCGTCGGGTGGTCCGAGGGAGTAGGGACCCTAAGAGGTCCGTTCTTGTGACCTCACCCAACGGTAAAGGAAGAGGTTACGTACTTTCACTTTTCACTTTGACTTCAACGAGTCAGCACAGACTGAGAATCGCTGGAGTACCTGACGTCGGATGGTCCGAGGAGGTAGGTACCCTAAAAGGTCCGTCTCATGACCTCACCCCACGGTAACGGAAGAGACTTACCTTAGTGATGGGTAGTAGTTAGGAATGTGATACTCAAGGCGTAAGTGCTTAGAAAGTAAAAATAAGTGAGAATTAACCGACCTAAAACACTAAGTCCTGAAAAAGTTCTAGAGTACCTTCAATATGAATAAGACTCGTGTACATGAGAAATAAAATTGACCTCACAGTAACGACAGGTTACAACATATTGTTTCACTTAATCAATGCACACACACACACACACACACACACATGGGGGAGGGAGAACCGGAGGTGGGGTGGAGTGGGGGTAGTACGGGTAGATCCAGTAGTCTCTTGTGCTCGCCTCGGGAGATGTGAAGCGCCGTCCGAGGGTGCACACATAGACAAAATGTGTACCGTCACGAGTACGTTGGTCAGTAGAGGGTCAAGTAGTGGGGGTAGGGGACGGGGTACGGGTGTGCCGACCAGATAAGTAGACACAGAAATGACTACTCGACTTTTATTCAGACTTCCTTTCAGTGTCCGAGTTTTATCGGACCTCAATTTTGAGGGGAGGCCCGGGAGGGATGGTAAGATACGTTTTGTTTCTTGGGAGAGTGGACTTCTTTTTTTTTTACCTGTAATTTCAACTAATGTGGGTCGAGGTCACCCAGGGTCAGAGACCGTCTAGAGGTCTTAAGGAACGGGGTCGGCAAATTCTCTATTGCTTGGGTTTGTTGGAACCTCTTCTTGTCCGGGCGAATTCTGTCAGCTAAAGGTGTATATGCGAATATATATGAATGAGAAAAGAACCCAATCACGTCGTCGAGTGAGTAGACTGACGACGGGGAAGACCGGAGTAATTGCCGTCAGACAAGGACCTTTCACGGCCAGAGTAAGAATTGGACTTGGAACGGAAGAGATTGAGGGAATGGGATGTTCCAAGTAGAAGTGGCAAAAAGGTCTAAGGTGTATATACACAATTATATGTTAGAAACAAAAGGAGAAAGACTGACTGAAGTGAGACGTACTGTCTGAGATCCGGGTAGGCATACTTGTTCATGTACGTGAAAAGAAAAAATTTGAAAAATAGGACATAACCCCATATCGGCTAATTGTTACAACACTATCAAGGTCCACTTCTCGTTTCCCTGAGTCGGTGTGTATGCGTACATAGGTAAGAGGGGGTATGAGAGGAGGGTATGCCCGACGGTATGTTCCAACTCATCTCTAGGTGCACGGTATGTCGTCCAGGAACAGCCGATAGGTAACATTTATATTGTCACACGTGTACAGGTAGGGTTGGAGGGATTGATAGGGCGGGGGAGACGTTGGTATTCGCACAAGAGATTCGACTACTCGGAAAAAGACCAAACATACATACAAGTAAACATAGTAAAGAAAAATCTAGGGTGTATATTCCCTACAGTATTCTATAAAGAGGAAGAGATTGAAGTCATACTGTGAGAGATCCAGGTAGGTACAACGGCGTTTACGGTAATAAAGTAAGAAAAAATTACCCACTCACTGTAAGGTGACATGTAACTCATATACATAAGGACTCCTGTTGACAAAGAATCTAGATATCAGGTACTATGAGAACCCGAAAAGATAGAAAGAAAGAAGGAAAGATAAGAAAAGCATTATATAAAATCAGTATGGTAAGTCCTATTCTCCTTTGTTGAGGTACACCTGTCAAAGGTCTTTAAATTATAAACAAATAAATAAAACCCCCCCGTCGTGGGGTGTCGTACACCTTAGAAATCAAGGGGTTGGTTCCTAAGTTTGGTACGAGGGACGTCACCTTGTCGTCAGAATTGGTGGTTTAGTTTTCCCTTCAGGGAAAGAAAGGTAATTTAGGTAAACTGTAAAGTGACAGAGGGGTTTGGATCTCGACGACATCTTCTCGAACTCCGGTCGGTCTAAAACAAGAAGGAAAAGAAACAGTTCCTATGAGATCACAGACCTTTTGACCCATTAAAGAGAGAAATAGCATTCCAAATTATCGAATTGAACCTATACAGAGTCGTAAGTCGTAAGACATGGTTTAAAAGGACCTTGTGTTACCAAAACAAAAACAAAAACAAAAACAAAAAAAAATTACGCCATTTTACAGATTATGTTTTAACGACAAAAGTACTAAAAATTAGGATGTTGAATCACCGTAATTAATGTAAGTGTTATAAACGTTGGTAGTGGTGATAGGTAAAGGTCTTGAAAAAAAAATTAGTAGGATTTCTCTTTAAGACATGGCAGATTCGTTATTGGAGGAGGGAGTTAGACCATTAAAGATAAAAGACAGAGATGTTCAAACGGATAAGATGTATCTTTATATCTCTCTGTAGCTTTTGATCTATTTCATCTTAGGATACTAGTTTTTTTTTTGTTTGTTTGTTATTAATCACAACTCCCTCTACACCTCTTTACCTTTGGGAGTATGTAACGACCACCCTTCCATAACCCAACATTATAGAATGCGTTTTTGGGTTTACTTGAAAAACCAGTTGGTTACGACGACGACGGTGATTCAGTGAAGTCAGCACAGGCTGAGACACGTCGGGATCTCTGCCGTCGGGTGGTCCGAGGGGGTAGGGACCCTGAGGGGTCCGTTCTTGAGACCTCACCCAACGGTAAAGGAAGAGGTCACGTACTTTCCTTTTCACTTTCACTTCAGTGAGTCAACACAGGTTGAGAATCGTTGGGGTACCTGACGTCGGGTGGGCCGAGGAGGTAGGTACCCTAAAAGGTCCGGTCTCATAATCTCACCCCACGGTAACGGAAGAGGTGTAGTTGGTTATTTTGTTACGATAACGAACGTTGTGATAGATAAAACTTGACGTTTAAATCAATAAATAAATGAAGTCCTTTAAAAAAGATGAATCTCCGTCTGTCGTATTAAGACGAGAAAACTTCGTGACGACGACGACGACGATTCAGCGAAGTCAGCACAGGTTGAGACACGTTGGGGTCTCTGCCGTCGGGTGGTCCCAGGGGGTAGGGACCCTGAGAGGTCCGTTCTTGGGACCTCACCCCACGGTAGCGGAAGCGACGAAAACTTCGTGTCAGGATGAGATAAATGATTAACACACCGGAACCCGTTTAGTGAATTGATACAGAATTAGAGAAGTGGATATTTAACTATTATGATTGTTATTGACCGGAGTATGAGGAATAACACTTTTTAATTAGTTATTCACATTTGTAGATTTTTTTCCCAAAATACATACCGGTTAAGTTTTCCTAAACGAGAATAATGTAATTTAATTCGATACAATGTATATACTTAGTACAGATATATATGTATATACGTATGGATAGAGACTTATCTAGAAAAGGGAGATCGCTATAGAAATTAGAAGGGAACTACTGAAGGTAATGAGAGAAAGTAGACGTAAGTACACGGACAGTACAAGGAAGTATGAATAAAGGGAGGCACATTAAGATAAACCTCAGACAACACCAAGTAAAAAACGACAAGAATTAAATAGAGTAATTAGGGTGTTTTCGATAAATCTCCGGAGTTGTACAAGGAGAGTAGGAAGAATTAGAGTAGGACACTTAAACAGTGGAGTAGGAACTTGAGAATGGAAAGCTACTTAGAGTAAGATGTCTCACTTTGCTCACACCTAGAAAGTCGAGACGAGGAGTCGAACATAGAGGCACACCCAACGGTCACCGCGATTGAACGCACGACATCGGAGCGAACAAACCAACAACAAGACCCGCACCGTACGCGATTGAATACACGACGTCGGAGCGAACAAACCAACAGCAAAACGTCACACCGTACGCGATTGCCCACGACGTCGGAGCGAACAAACCAACTACAAAACAACGCACCGTACGCGATTGTGACGGGGCGGTGAAGAGAGGAGCGAGACCAGCCCACCGAGACAGGACTGTGAAATACACGACACTATGTGTCGCATTCACTGTGGACTGAGAGAAGGGTGGTTTCGTCCCTTGTAAAACAAAAGGGAAACTTTGACTTCAAACTTCTAACTCATAAGAAACAAGATGGGTTAAAGACATTGGATTACTTTGTCACTGTCCAGCCCCTCTCGAGTCGGTTCCACTACAAGGTGGTACCAATGTTATAACCTCTAGATCAGGAAAGAAGGATTTTTATCGGAGTATTAGTCTAAGTGAGGTAGGTAAACCTCCGTGACCGAGAAGGATACTCTTTTATAAGGACAAAAATATAATAACGAGGTTAGGTCATACGTCAGGACTTCCGAAACGATAGTAGTCTCTTTCAATTGGAAGGGGTCTTGGGAAGAGAGAAATGAGGAGAGATGGGGGCGTGGACGGGGTCCCGGGAAAGGAACCAAGAGTCAGTTTCCTTTCCAATTACGACGAGTAAGTTATACAAAGGAAGGTCTATAAACCCTAATCACTCATTAAAGTCCGAGACGAAAGACCACCTACCCCTTTCTCTTCAGGTCGAAATGGGGAGATCTAGGGTTGTCACAAAAGGCAACGAAAAGTTTCAATGGTCACACTTCAGATAACGTAAAGTAATAAGGGAGATGGAACAAATCTACAACACCACTTAACATAGATAAAAATAAACAAAAATAAAAACAAACGAGCTAAGTTATCCATAGCCCGTTTTCCTAAAGACATTATGTTAAAGACAACTACTAGAATTGGATTTGTAGACTTAGTAAGAAGGATATGTATTCAACTCTGTCATTATTAATAGAGAGACCTGAGTACCTAAAAAAAATTCTTATGATTTAATTTACTATACACATTTAAGAAACGTTCAAGAGTTAAAAATTATAACTTCATTCAAAAGTTGTTTACATGAACACTTACTTACTCACAATAATGAGATACCTTTACTTGAATCAATTGATTAAGTGTTCTAATGTCTTAAAATGATGAATTTTCCTAGGACCTTTGGTACATCAGGTAGGGTAAATAAGCATAAAAGATGTATTCTTTTGTTTACGAAACGATAGTAAAAATCATGGTGAAAAGTAGTTGTCCATCCGTTGTGTTTTTAAGATAGTAGGTACTAGACCACCTTTCGTACAGTAAATGTTCTTGAGAAGAATTCTTATCGGAAATATAGACTTTTTTTATAAGATTAAATAAAAATTTTCCTTTAAGAGTAGTAAGTGTTCGAGAGAACAGAATTGTGGTACGACCCGCATCCATACGTTCAAACACCTATCTTCGAAACTCGTTTCGAATTAACGAAAGGTAATAATTCTCCTCTTTTTGGTTGACGATTTATTCTTTTTCCTTCTCAATTTATTTTAGTCGCCTTTGTCTCTACTCTCAATCGTGACTTTTATTTTCAGACTATATTTAAAAGTAAACAAACGAGAGTTCTCAAATGAAAGAAGAGTGTGTTCCTGATAAATCACTTCAGATGAATAAGAGACTGATCCCGAAGGGACCACCGAGACTGTCATTTCTTAGACGGACGTCACGTCCTCTGGACCCAAGGTAGGAACCCAACCTTTCTAGGGTACCTCTTCCCTTACCGATGGGTGAAGTCATACGAACAGACCTCTTAGGGTACCTGTCTCCTCGGACCGTCCTATGTCAGGTACCCCAACGTTTCTCGAATCCTGTGTTAACACGTTGATTGTGAAGATGGTGATGGATGAGTGACTACAAAAATATCATCCAAGAAGCCTTCCTCGTTAGTACTTACTTAAGTTTAGACTCATTTCTTGTTCGTCTGTGTAAGTAAACGTCTTTGATTTCTACAGTCATGGGTAATCGAAGACATACAACTAGTCACCGTGAAGCGACACAAATTTATGTCGGGACCGTGTACCCTCGGTCACCCTATGTCCCGACCGGATATTCTCAAGTCCCAAACGGTTCACTGATTCACCTATTTACTCACAATTGGATTTGGATGTCTCTGATGGTTGTAGATTTCTCCTCCATTTCGGGTTAGGTACTACCTTTGGTTTCTGACTATAGATCGTTTCCTTTCGTCTTTTATTTAAGTCAAACATGAAAAACGGAGCCGAGTTGTTCCATCTTGAAAAGACAGTCAGGGTTTGGATCTTAAACAACAGACGAAGGATCGTGTGAGATCATCAATAAGTGTCCAGGTCATAACTCTCTTTTACACTCTCTGTTGTTTTTGAATTTATAAAGGTCAGGTTTTATCGTTTGTATGGTATCAAAAGTGGATCCCAAAGAACCTTTATTCACCTATAAAAATTCATCATTTACTCGAATTTTTGTTCCTGTTCTCTCTTAGAGTTCATTGTCCTGAAGAATAGTTGGTGAAACCTAGGATCTTTCTTTTCAGTGGTATCGAAGTTTACAAATTCCCTTTTAATAAAAGTCGACTTTAAATATACGGGTCTTTTTGATGACTAATTTAGCCTGGGTCTGTAAAACTTAGTATATTCCAGTGTTTTTAAAATGCAGGGTGTATGTAAGAATCCTTTAATGTACTCTTATATTAGGACAAACCTGACTTTGATAAATTAAAAAACACGGGAGAAAGCAAAATAAAATCATGATCCCAATACACTTAGGAATTTTACACAAACCTTCGTTTATTTGAAAGTCCGAACCTGGACCGTCCTCTACTTAAGAAAGGAACAACCCGACTTCGGTTTCTGTGATTGACATTCTCCTGTAAAGTCTACTACCGGTCCTTCTCACATTTCATTACTAGGCTTGTCGTCCTGGTCACCGAGACCACTCACTCCAGAGAATATCTGATCCTTTCTCAACGATCGAATCGACCATACTAATTTCATTTCTCACCTGATATTTGTTTTCTTTTTTTTACGAGTCGGAACTTCGATCGTCATAAGAGGTAACTCTTCATGACTTCTACACCGACGTAGGTCGTCTTCTGTTTTGTCCTAGGATCGGGTTGACATCCCGAGACGTCGCTGCACCAAACGTGTCAGTCTCATTAGTCCTCACGACAAGTACCTAAAAGTTGAAAATCTCAGTACGTTAACTAGTCAGTACTTTCCGTTCTTGTCAATACTTGGGTTCGTCCTGTAACACCCTGAGGATCTGTACCTTCGGAAAGGTACACGGGACAAAGAACAAATATCCCTTGTCCGAGGTGGGAGGTACCGGAAGGGACTCAAGGTTTCCCGTCTAAGATTGTCGTCGATTAGTCCCCCCACACGTCTCTGTTCCCTCCTCGTCGGTGGTTTGTTGTCACGTCGGAACCCTGTCCCGGACCAAGGGGGAGTACCCTGTGTGTCTTGTCTTAGAAATTGAGAAGTCTCTTGAGTTTGAGGGTAGTTTGCATTCTGTAGACGTTCGAAGTAAGGTCCAATTTCCTTGGGTGTCTTTAAGTAGTCTAATGGACTCTGGTGTAATTTCCGTGCATCCGGAAAGTCGAGTCAAGTCAGTGAGTTACCACAGGCTGAGTAACGTTGGGGTACCTGACGTCGTACGGTCCGGAGGGACAGGTAGTGGTTGAGGACCTCAAATGAGTTTGAGTATAGGTAACTCAGTCACTACGGTAGGTTGGTAAAGTAGGAGACTGTGGGGGAAGAGGAGGACGGAAGTCAGAAAGGGTCGTAATCCCAGAAAAGGTCACTCATCCAAGAAGTATAGTCCACCGGTTTCATAACCTCAAAGTCGATGTCGTAGTCAGGAAGGTTACTTATAAATCCTGACTAAAGGAACTTCTACCTGACCAACCTAGAGGAAAGACAGGTGCCCTGTGAGTTCTCAGAAGAGGTTGTGGTATCAAGTTTTCGTAGTTAAGAAGCCGGGAGTCGAAAGAAATATCAGGTTAGAGTGTAGGTATGTACTGATGACCTTTTTGGTACCGAAACTAATCTACCTGGAAACAGTCGTTTCGTTCCAGAGATGAAAAATTATACGACAGATCCAACCGGTATGGAAAAGAAGGTTCCTCGTTCGTAGAAAATTAAAGTACCCACGTCAGTGGTAGACGGTCCTAAAACTCGGGGGGTTTTATCAAAGAGTGATAAAGGTGACAAGGGGGTAGATAAACGGTACTTCAATACCCTGACCTACGGTACTAGAATCAAAGGACTTACAACTCAAAATTCGGTCGAAAAAGTGTGAGGAGAAAGTGAAAGTATTTCTCGAGAAATTAAGAAGAAGTGAAAGACGGTATTCCCACCACAGTAGACGTATAGACTCCAATAACTATAAAGAGGGTCGTTAGAACTAAGGTCGAACACGAAGTAGGTCGGGTCGTAAAGAGTACTACATGAGACGTATATTCAATTTATTTGTCCCACTGTTATATGTCGGAACTACATGAGGAATGGGTTAACAAGGTACAGGTTAAGATTGACAACGAAGAACTGGATGTATGTCTAAAGTGTCCTCCGTCCAATCCACCAGATCATAAGGGTAGAGAACTTCTTAAAAGGTACCAAACAACACTAGGTGTGTCAGTTTCCGAAACCACATCAGTTATTTAGTCTTCATCTACAAAAAGACCTTGAGAGAAGGAAAAAGGTACTAGGTTATCTACGACCGTTAAACTAACGGTTGTCCTTAGAGACCAAGGAGACGGAAAAGATTTAGGTCGAACTTGTAGACCTTTAAGTGCCCAGTGCATGATAACTTCGGACCGAACCTCTTAAAACTCGTAATGAAATGATCGCACACTCTAATTACGTTAACACGTCATCAAACTTGTAAGAAACCGTAACGGAGAGAAACCCTAACCTTACTTTTGACTGGAAAAGGTCAGGACACCGGTGACGACTCAAAAGGTTTAAACAACAGTGTATCATCCAGAAATTTGTGTTGGATTAGAATAATCGTTTGAGTGGAAACTTGGTTCACGATATTTTGACGAGTGGTTTAGGAGGGTTTAACCCTGTGTCTCAAAGAATCTTGAGGCAGAGACTCTAAGTTCAATCGTGACCACGTGTCTCCAGTTGAAAAATCTTAGTTAATGTCTCTCTTCCAATTTTTACTGGTTCGAACCTGTGTTTTCTCATTTCTGTCCCGATTCTCTGCCTTTTCTCCCTCCACTCACCCCCGTTGCCCTCTCGTAGTCACCAGAAGAGAAGAATGAGTCCTCTGAGACAGTTACCTCGGACCTTGGTCTCCGCCTGCAAAGGTGTACGACAGACATGGCCGACTCTCCTGGTCGTCTTCCGTATTTCTCATTTTAGAATGATATCACCTCCGTCTCACACCGAATCTTCCGTCCCGGAATAAAGAGAAATGTCTTTATGGACCATCTATACGGACTTCAATCATTCAGTTCTTTTCGTGACATTCGTTTCATAAATGTGTACATCTGTGTTGGTACTTCTGTGTTTTTATCTTTACCCTCGGAGCTTCTCATCCTAGACCCTCTGTCTCCTTGAGTCGTCGTGTACCACCGAAGAGTTGTGTTCCGGGAAGACTCGATACACTACACGATTGGTACAAATAAACAACAACAACAACAAAAAATTTGTTTGGAAAATTTGACTTTTAAATTGAATTATGATATCTTGTCAGAGTGGATATTTGTACATGTGTGTTTTTTCAAGGTCTTAGTTAGTATTAATTAGTAATATCCTTTTTTTTATATACGTGTAAGTCTCTATTATACGAATAAAATCCTTACCTTTCTAATAAACTTTTACACTTTACGTAATTATGTACTAACGAAATAATCGTCCTTCTTTCATTCTTTTTACGAGAAGTTAGATAACAACGACTTCACCGAAACCTAATTTAGTAAAGCTGTAAGTAATTTACTTCAGTCCTAAGATCTATACCTTCTCTGAAGGGATCTTAGTCTCACGGGAAGACTTTGACTTTCGGTCGTAGTGAATGTCCTCAGTTTGTGACTTCATTAAAGATGATTAAAGTCCTTACTTTGTACCAATATGGTTATAATAAGTCATAAATTAACGTTCAAGATTCAACTGAGTAACCTTTTCTGAAACTACGACCCTCCCTAACCCCCCGTCCTCTTCTTCCCCTGCCGGCTCCTACTCTACCGACCTACGGTAGTGACTGAGCTACCTGTGCTCAGACTCACTTGAGGTCCTCAACCACTACCTGTCCCTCCGGACCGCACGACACTAAGTATCTCAACGTTTCTCAGCCTGTGCTGACTCGCTGACTTGACTTGACTTGACTTCGTGACTTTGATTTTTCTCTCTCTCCCTTCTTCATCCCTCCTTCCTTATTTCCTTAGGTACTATTTTTCATTCTCTATTTTAGTAAACGGACTACTATACCAATTTGTGCCTCTTTTGGGCTTTGTAGTTGAGTTTTTAGATGTCTTACCCATTTTCCCAAATCATTCCACTCGTCGATTGTTTATTTATCTATTTTGTGTTGTCGAAAGAATATGTCGTCGTTATTGGTGAACCTTTGAGATTCTCCTTTATTTAATTTAGTGTTATCATCTTTTATGGATCCTTAGTTAAATTTATCTTTACACTCCCTCGGTCTACTTCTTTGTGTATTTTGAAATACCTCCCTTCATTTTGTTAGGAACTTTTTTCACTTTATTTACATTACTAAGGTTGAGACTTCTGAGTCACAGTTCTACCTTTAAGAATGTTTTTTATTAAGTATGTCATAAACGTTAAGATTATTTCGGATTCTCAAAACAACCTTAAACCAGGTTATTAAGAATTCTAATACGTTTTCCTTTGTTTTTCTCGGTGTCAAGAGTAAAATAATTTCACATTTCTCTTATGTTACAGAAAAGTTCATAATTTATGGACTAATGGTATATTTTTAGTTTTCACAATATGATGTATTTTTGTCTGTTCGATTATTATCGTTCATCTTTCTTGTAGTTGTCTGTAAGGTTATTCTCTTACACGGACTATTCTTTCAAGAGTGAAGTTTAGTCACCTCTTTAAAATCTGATAATTAAGGACCAGGATCCTATAACCAAGTAATAAACCTTTTTTGTCTGAATCTAAAGATAGGTGTACTGTTTGGTTTTAATTAATTGGTCGAATAATTGTGTATTTATATTTCTTATGTCTCAACTTGTGCATTTTGTACTCTTTTTATTTTAGTAATTTCTAGATTCTTTTTTGTGTCCTCTCATAACTAGAGTAAACCCCTACCCCTTTATTGAAAAGTTCCAGTTTTCGGTTTTTTCTATATAACAAAATATCTTGACTGTTAAATTTTTACTTTTGATGATCTTATAGTTTTTAAGACTTTCTTACATTTTTGACTCTTTTATATAAAATTATTTCTACCACTGTCTACTTTCAGTGAGTCAGTACAGACTGAGAATCGTTGGGGTGCCTGACATCGGGCGGTCCGAGGAGACAGGTACCCTAAGATGTCCGTTCTTATGACCTCACCCAACGGTACAGGAGGAGGTCCCTAGAAAGGTTGGGTCCCGAGTTTGGGTCCAGGGAATAATGTCCGTCTAAGAATTGGCATACTCGGTGGTCCCTTCGTCCATTTAGATGAGGTATTATCTAGGATATTTGTATATACTATTTATATTTCTGTAAGTACTTTTCTATTACGTGTCTCCTGTTTTGTCTATTTTATCCAAACCGACACGTTCACTATTTCTTTTAGGTTTAGATATGTGTATCAGAGAAAGGAAAATAGTTTAATTGTTTTTAAATTTTTGTCACTACTAAGGATTGTAATCGTTTCCAAATCCCTAATTAGTGTACTACGAATCTTGTTTCAACCGTGTCTCTAGAACACTTCCCGTTAAACTGTTATACATAGTGAAATAGTGTCATACATAATGTGTATTTTTATACTTAGTGTATAGTCTACGTTCACGAGTGTAGTAGGTTGTCCGTTGAGGTTTGTATTTTCTTTAATAATCTTTGAAATTGACTCTAAATGTACTTTTTACAATATCGGTATGGTAAATATTATCACTTTTTTTTTTGACCTTTTTTTAGAGTCACGACTTCTAATTCTTGTATTAATTTATTTTTTGTGTCGTTATACTATGTTAAATTAACTACCTTTTCAAGTCAATTATCTCTTGTAAGTTACTGTCTTTTTACGATTACTATATTTAAGTTCATTCTCTTTTCGATAGATTGTTCATCAATCTCGAACAAAGATTTAAAACATTTTACTTTACATATATCAATCGTTTATACTCGTACACACACACATGTGTACGTCCTTCTCTAATAGATATCTTTTTTTCTACTCTTTTTGAACCGAATTGTATTATTTATGTACCTAATTAGAGGTAAAAATGAAAGTAATTTTACTGTTACATTCTTAATTTCTCCTTATTTGGGTGTTCATGGTTCTCTTACTTTGCCGTTGTTAACTCTCCACAGTTATTGTAAAACCTTCTTCCTTTGACAAATCTGTTTACTGTCTACTAGGTTATCTTCTGTTTGCCGAACGTCCTAAAGTGTCGGACGACTCCTACCCATCACGGGGTGTGTTGGTCCCTCTTAGGTCCCTTTGGTTGTGTGCCTCCTCTTTCTCTTAGGAGGTGAATCGAGACTCTTGTAACCTTTAGTCCTAAATTTATGTGACGGGTAGGGAAAGATTCTCGTCTTTACCTGCTCAACTTGTCCTTTCGTAGAATCCAAACTCGTAAGGTTACCAGTTGTCACTTTTCGGTCAAATGACGGAAAAGAGACATGTCAGTTCCGTAAATCACTTGTTCGGGGGAGGATGGATTATATATGTAGAATCAGAGGGAAAGAATTTCTACTTACCTGTCATTTGTCAGTGGTCGTGAATTCCTTTGGAGATTGTACACACTTTCTATGGTTTTGTCTCCCTTATTGTCCTCTCTATCTGTTGTTTTAAGTTAAGTTTGTCGTAATTTTTTTTATTTGAATTTCTCTTCTATAAAGTAGGTTCTTACATTACGGTATTTTTTTCTCGTAAGCCTCTTTGTTTTCTCTTAAGAGGCTACAATTTTTATACTTTCGACTTTATCTTTAATGTTTTCTATCGAATCTTCTATTTACACTCTTTTGACAGGTCTTTTCAGGACTTATAAGTAACCTTCTTGACTACGACTTCGACTTTCAGGTTATGAAACCGGTGGACGATACTTCTTGACTGAGTGACCTTTTCTAGGACTACGACCCTTTCTAACTTCCACCCTCCTCTTCCCCGGCTGTCTCCTACTCTACCAACCTACCGTAGTGGCTGACCTACCTGTACTCGAACTCGTTCGAGACCCTCGACCTCTACCTGTCCCTTCGGACCGCACGACGTCAGGTACCATTTCTCAACCTGTTCTGACTCGTTGACTTGTTTTGACAGGTCTTTTCTCTTATTTCTCCTTTTTTCTCTTTCACTCTTCCTTTTCCTATTCTTTTGAGTTAATCGGATCCTTCTGGCTTTCAACTGACGACGACGATGACGATTCAACGAAGTCAGCACAGGTTGAGACACACTGGGGTATCTGTCTTCGGGTGGTCGCGGGGGAGGGGCGGGGGCAGGGACCCTAAGAGGTCCGTTCTTGTATCCTCACCCAACGGTAAAGAAAGAGGTTACGTACTTTCACTTTTCACTTTCCCTTCAGTGAGTCAACGTAGGCTGAGAATCGCTGGGGTACCTGATGTCGGATCGTCCGAGGAGGTAGGTCCGTTCTCATGACCTCACCCCACGGTAACGGAAGAGGTTTTCAACTGATTTTCCCAAATTTTTTACTAATTCTATTTTGATTCTCATATAGTAGTTTCTTTATCGTTTCTTTATTATAGTTTTTAAGATTTTGATTTTTTATTGTTTCAACGTCTACGTTTAACATTGGTTTCTCAGGACACCATATTTATTTTTTATCGATGAGTTTTGGTA
This sequence comes from Capra ibex, assembly GCA_006410555.1. Taxonomy (NCBI): domain Eukaryota; kingdom Metazoa; phylum Chordata; class Mammalia; order Artiodactyla; family Bovidae; genus Capra; species Capra ibex. The sequence goes on from SJYO01045292.1 coordinate 53,309,198, forward strand.
ATACTTTAGAAATTTTGTGACTCTAATTTTTTTCAAAGATTTCCAAATATCTTTCTTTTTTAGACTTCGCAACCATTTCATTCCTATTGAGTTACGAGTTACTCTTTCCTAGGAAAGGTTGTTTACCACTAACTTGTGAAGTTGTAAGTATACGTATTTATTTGTTTAGAACTGGTTATGGAGAATGGTCTATGTTTTCAATTGAGATTCGCATCGTATTCGAATTTACATTTTAGATTTTGGTAATTTGTTCTCCTTTATATTTATTGAAACATAATTCGACTCTTCAAAATCTACAGTAAGGGTTTATGGTGGTATTTTTTTTTTTTAAATGGTCAACGTGAAGTAGTTTTGAATTTGGAAACGAGATATTTTCTAAGACCATTCTCTGACTTTTCTATTCGGTCACTAATCTTCTTTTATAAAAGTTTAGTGTATAGACTGTTTTACGAACATAGATCTTATTTTCTAAACTTGTTTGTGTAGTGTTTTCTTCTATAAACCTTACTTTTATTTGTACTTTTTTACGAATTGGCGTAATGAATAATTTCCTTACGTCTAATTTTGGTGTTACTCTATGGTGTTATGTGAATGATCTTTCCGATATGAATTAATGAAACGGTTTTTTCCAGGCAGATAACTTTCGATACCAAAAAGATCATCAGTACATACCTACACTCTCAACCTGATATTTCTTTCGACTCGCGACTTCTTAACTACGATAACTTGACACCACAACCTCTTCTGAGAACTCTCAGGGAACCTGACGTTCCTCTAACTTGGTCAGTCAGGATTTCCTTTAGTTAGGACTTATAAGTAACCTTCCTAACTACGACTTCGACTTTGAGATCATGAAACCGGTGGACTACACTTCTTGGCTGAGTAACCTTTTCTGGGACTACGACCCTTTCTGACTTCCGTNCACAACCTCTTCTGAGAACTCTCAGGGAACCTGACGTTCCTCTAACTTGGTCAGTCAGGATTTCCTTTAGTTAGGACTTATAAGTAACCTTCCTAACTACGACTTCGACTTTGAGATCATGAAACCGGTGGACTACACTTCTTGGTTGAGTAACCTTTTCTGGGACTACGACCCTTTCTGACTTCCGTCCTCCTCTTCCCCCGTTGTCTCCTACTCTACCAACCTACCGTAGTGACTGAGTTACTTGTACTCAAACTCGTTCGAGGCCCTCAACCACTACCTGTCCCTTCGGGCCACACGGCGACAGGTACCTCACTGTTTCTAAGCCTGTACTGACTCGTTGACTTGACTTGACTATTAATTAGAAAAAAACAAAAAATTTCCATATTATGGTTCATGACCACTCCAACACGTCCTTTGACTTGAAAATGTGTAACAAGTACTCATACGTTTCGTCATATCGGTGAACAATTTTTGTCTGACTGTCAAAGAATATGTCAATTTGTATGTAATTAATATGTTGGTCGTTAGTGTGAGAACCATAAATAACTTTTCTTTATTTTTGAATGTAATAATGTTTTCAGAACACACGATTACAAATATTGTCAAAAGAAGTATTGATCTTTATTACTTTTATAGGAAGATTACTACTTTTCTATTTGGTTAATACCAATTTCAGTACGCTGTCTTATGATAAGTCGTCATTTTCTTACTTGATCATTATGTTATACCTACTAAGAGTTTACGTATTACGTTTCATTTTCTTCAGTCTGGACTTTCCGATACATGTCGTACTAAGGTGACTATCTCGGAAGATTTGTTCTGTTTTGTTACCCTTGTCTTTCGCACGGTCAATGACGGTTCCCGTGCCTCTTCCTCTCCTTCTCCGACTGACGTTTCCCAGTTATACTCTCCAAAAAAATTCCCTAACAAGTGATACGTACAGTTTTGGGTACCTTGATATCTCCTCTTCCTTCACCGTCGGGTGAGGTCATAGGAATGGACCCTTTAGGGTGTCTGTCCCCTCGGACCGCCGGATGTCAGGTACCCCAGTGTTTCTCAGTCTGTGTTGACTCACGGATTGTGTGTGTACCTTGATATATGACTTCTCACTTAAAATGACATAAAGTTATTTTTACGGAAAGACTCCCTTTTAATGTAGATGATCCTAAGATATAGGTCGGTTGGATAGTTAGTTTACATTTCTGTCGTATTTTACTAACAGTCGGTGTGTCTATGGACTTTTTTTAAACGAAAGGTATTTCAGAAAGAGTCCTTCGAGGATCTGTGATACGGCATTGTCTTGTGCCCTTTTGTTGTCTTGTTGAGTGCCGTGGACCTTTTTCTTCGCTCTCTTGTCTTTTGGGGTCCTGTTGACGAAACGGGTTCCGGGTCTTTCAGACACGAGGTCTAATTCTCTTCGACCTCCCGAGGTACGTTTACCGATGTCCGTATATTAATTTCTTATTTTGGTTATCCAACTGGACTACTGAAACCTGTCTTGTTCTACTGTGAAGACCCCCTTCTCAACCTTTTTGAATCTCTACTCAATTTTCTTTTGATTTATTAAAAATTTTTCCTCAATAATTGAGATACTGTCCTCATTACGGACATTAGGGTTATATGATGTAACGGGTCTACATTTATTACAATTATTTAGATTTTACTCCGGTTGGGTCTTTTGATCGAAGGGAGGTTCAATACTATTCGGTTGACATAACCCTTCTACTTCCTCCCCTGGTAAGACCCCATACATTTACACATGGTATCCCTCCCTCAAATTCTGTCGAAGGTCTCTTCAGTCAACAACACCAAATTCAACGATTCAGTACAGGTTGAGAAAACACTGGGTTGTCTGACTTCGAGTGGTCCGAGGAGACAGCTACCCTAAAGGGTCCGTTCTTATGACCTCACCCAACGGTAAAGGAGGACATCCCCGAGAAGGACTGGGTCCCTAGCTTGGACGCAGAGGACGTGACCGTTCGCCCAGAAATGGTGACTTGGTAATCCCTTCGGACTCTTTAGTCGTCCATTATGCTTTTACTTTATTTGTTTTTTATCGACTTAAACATACAGTGAATCTTTACGACACAATTTGTGTTTCTCCTTTGTTGTAGATTATTCTATACTTTGTCCAACGGAACTCCCTCTCTCAGTACCCTTCCTCCGACAAAAAGGTGACATGTAGAATATCTTAGATGACGAAAATTTGACAAGACTTGTTCTTATATATATATATATATAATAAAAATTTCCTCCTTTCCTTTTTCTTGTCTATTGCTCCTGTCTATAGTTTAATTGTTGTTACTACTAGAGACCAATAATCTAAGCATCCATTAATAAAAGAAGTACTAAATGACTTAGAGGGTTCAAAACATAGAATTATTAGTTTTCCTTCCCTCTTTCTGTGTCTCCGTCTTTCCCTCTTTGTTTGTCTCTCTCTCTCTCACACATATACACACACTAGTTCTCGTTTTTTTATGAAGAGAAAGAGGAATTAGTCTGTTTTGTATCACTGATAGGGACAGAAAAATTCTTCCTTAGGACGTGAAATCGTTCACCCTAAAGTCCCACGTCTCATCTTCAAAGAGTCTGTCGTACTATCCTTACTAACCCGTTCATCGATGGTACTATACGGACCGTGTGTCGTCCCCAAGTCTTTCAGATTGGGAGAGGTGAACGGGGTACGACCCGAGTAAAAGGGTAGACATGGTATTCTACTCCCTAACCCCAGTCGGTCTAGAGAGGTCAAGATCTTAAGTTGAGGATGTTTGACAGTTGTTCCTTCGATGGTCCTGGTGCAGTAGGTCGGAGGACGACGGGTCCGACCTCCGTTCCTCGGGAGGAGACGGGTGACAAGGACGTCTAGGTCCGAACAGGGTGTGGTCTGTCAGGTCAGTAACGTTCCAAGGACCTTTACAACAGAAGAGGGTCAACAGGTGGTGGGTCCTGAACCCACAAAGACTATTGGACACGGGTGAGTCGACGACTTGGTTGTGTTTATGGAACCTACAAAAGATAAGAGACGTTTCAAAAGGGTATAAGTTCCGGCTAAGAGTACTAGGGAGTGTTCAAACCGTTACGTCTCGGTTCAACTTGTAAATTTGTACTTTTCAGTCCGGTGTAGAAACCTCTTTGAGTTCAGGAACTCGACATTCTGGACCTGTGTCCGGTTGTAGACCAAAGATCTCGAGTACTCGGTCTATTTCGTGGTTTTGTCTTCCACTACTCCGCTCAAAACCTTGTTTGGTCGGGTCCAAACTTAGGGGTCAACCGGGGAATGAAGGACCCTAATTACATCTATAGAAAACCGTCTGTAGAGTACTATTTTGACCCTATTAAAATAACAATTAAATTTAAATTTAAAAGTAAAAATTTTCCAGATGAAAGATACGTTTTACAGATCGTTTCTTAATATATTATCACAAATGACTCATGATCGATACAGACAAAGTACCACGGCCCATAAAGTATAAGTAAGAAAGTAAATCAGGAGTGTTTAAGTCATACTTCTTAATTCATAATGGAGGAGTATAATTTTTATTTCTACCACTCCGTGTCTTTCTGATTCATTGAATAGGACACAGTGAGTCGTTTGTTTATGATCTCAACCCGAAAAAAAGATTATAAATAAAGAGACGTAAATAATACCACTCCCTGTCCCTCCGGACCGTACGACGTCAAGTACCCCATAGTTTCTCTACCTGTATTGAACCACTGACTTGCAAATAAGTAAATTAACCGATGTGGGCCAGAATCAACGTCGGGCGTTCTAGAACTCAACGTGGTACGTTTGAGAATCAACTCCGTCCACCCTAGATTCAAAGGACCGGTCCTTAGTTTGGGTCCGGAGAACGTGACCCTTACGACTCAGAATCAGTGACCTGGTGACTCCCTCAGGGATCCCAACCCGAAACTTGGGTGCGTCACACTTTAGTCTAACTGGATGTGGAAGAGATTACTGTCCGTGAAGGACTTCTGCTTACGAGTGGTTGAGATCGGGATATAGTGTCTACCTTTCTGGTTCCGGATTCCGTTACTATACCCACCGGGTGTACAAAACGAGATCAAGTAAGGAGTACGACTGGGTGTCACCTCGGGTGTTTCCGTGTAGGTCTCCTGGGGACGTTGGTGTGACACTTGCGTAGGTCGACGGGGTTTGACGGATGTTGGTGACTGGGAGTGTCGTGGCGGGTGGGGGCGGGGGGTAAGACTGTAACGGAAACCTTCCCTTTTGTCCACAGGTCCGGGACGGTACGAGTCGGTGTGGAGCTCCCAAACGGTAGCATAGGACTGGGGACGGGAGCGGGTGGGGAGAGGTCTAGAGGTGGTACAACTGTTTCTCGGGGTGGGTACGGACGGTGGTTCCCACCCCCTGTCTAGGTGGCCCGGACGGCCTCAGATCTGAGAGATGTCTGACGAGACTGTCGTTCACTAAGTAGAGGGAGGATCGTAATGTGATTGATTTCCAGTACTAAGTAACTAAGTCCCTGGTACTTCAGTAGGTGTCGACCTAGGAGTCTCGGATAATACCGTGGACCGTTGTTTCTCCCCAAACTAATTATAAACAATTCACTGTCTTATTTGACACTCCGAGGTGGGAAGCAGGGGTAGAAACGTGACGTAGACCTCTCTCACTACTAAAAGAGAGCACAGAAGACTGAGACCCTGCGACGGTGTTCATCTATTTGGGTCCAGTCTTGTGTTCTCTCATGACAGAAACACCCTCCTAAAAAAAAAGGGGGGCTTACCAGGTTCGTAGTGAAATTTTTAGTGAAAGATTTCCTCAACCTCATTACTCGGAGAAATACACCTGTAGGAACGGCTATTTAGTCGTTTAGGAGGCTCTGTCAGGAGTCGTCGATTTTCCAATCCTATCTTGTCTTAGTCCTACGAGGTACCTCTTCGGAGGTCCAGTGGTAGGTTCGTTCTCACCAATACTGTCCTCGACAGTATTGTGGTCGAAAAACCTTTTCCACTGTAATTTAGGGAGAACGACTCCGGTCCCGAACCCTGGCTTCTGGGAGTCATCAATGGTGGTCTTTTAAGTACCCCGAAGTTTGTGAGTCCGGACCTATAAACCGGGTGGAAATAGTATCTGTTTGACGTGTTCGAACCCGTTTAATAATTTATAATGTCTCGGAGTCCCAAAAAAAAAAAAAGTGTATAAGTAAGTAGTCAGTAGTTAAGTAAGTTGTAAATAAGTCACGGAGCACATACAATCCGTGGCCTTATACTCTCAGTCCTTTTACCAAACTGACCCCCTCCCTCGTCCTTTAGTTGTAAGTTGTTGTTCTTGAGACTATTTGTGTGTCGACGTCTAGCACCAGAGACGGTGCTTCCTTTTCCTGACTGTCCCGGACTGGGGATTCCGTTACTATATTCCACTGTGAATTCAACTCTCACTTTCTCACTCTGTCCCCACCCCTCACAGTCTGTCTTTTTCTTTCATAAGGGTCGGCTCTTTTGTCGTACACGTTTACAGGACACCGTCCTGTCTTGTGTGTAAGTTCCGTGAATTTCTTCAGGTACCTCGACGTCCCACTTATGAGAGTCTAGTCCTACTTCCCACCCCCACCCCATCCCAGGTCCGTTAGGTCCTGAGACATCGAAGAATTCGTTAAACCTAAAATAAGATCTTGTTACCTCTTATAACTTCCGACAATCCGTGTCTTCTCGGTACGGGCCTCAAATTCAAGAGAGATCCACGATACACGTCTTACCTCATTTTTGCCATGGTTTTTCTTTCTACTACCGTAGGACCACCGTTTCCTCTCTTCTCTTGTCTAGATTCCCGATAATCCCTCCTTTTCACTTGTCCTAATCCCCCAACTCCCCTTCCTCCTCAGTTCCCACTAAGAATAAGAGTAAACAATGGACCTACCTACCATGTAAGGTAGGAGGGTCCTTCACCCTCCCCGTTGACTTATGTAAAAGGTTGTCCTTACCGTCGCGCCCTCACAGGCCGAGACTAATTTGGACCATCTACTACTTTACTCTGGTGTTTGTTTTTCGATCGGACAACTGTTCCCCTGCAGTATGCTCAGGAACGGGGAAAGACCCGTAAGATTAGGTCCCTCGTCTCGGGCTCGATCGGCCCGACCCTGACCCAAGACACTTCGACCTCTGTCTTCGCCACTACAGAAGGGGCTCTAGTCCCTTGGGTCATTTCTGGTCTAGTGACGTAATTTCAGTGGTGACTTCGAGGTAATAGCACCCTTACGACCCGAGTTTCGTTACTCGGTCCCTGGAACTAATCACTAGTGAGTATTGTCTCTTTTCTTCCTCCTTACTTTAAGTTTTGATTAGTACGGCACGGAGACAAAAACTTGGACACTACGACGGGTAACGAGACACCTCCCGGACCTGGAGGAACCGTCCCTTGAGTTCCAGGTCGTGTTTGCCCACGGTCCGGAGGAAAGGCTGAAGAAGCGACTATATCACCGGTCACAGCCGACGGATGGATCGTAGGTAAGAGGAGGAGTGGGACGGATCACCGTAAAACCCTCGGGGACAGAACTCCCCTCTCCCCTCGGACCCAGAACCCGACCTTACTTCCCTGAACACCGAGGGTGTGGAGACCTAGGGCCCTGACCAGGTCCTACACCCGAACCCATAGGACGTAGTGTGACGTGTCGTGGTCGAGACGACTCACGGTCGTAGGGGGTGGACCTGGCACTCGAGGTACTCTGGTCTCGGGTCGAACTAAGGAGGGACGCGAGGGGGTCCGGGGCGTGTGTCCCTCCTAGACACCCGTCTTCTTCCGGACCCTCGGTCCTCCACCAGAGGAGGACGGACGGGCGAAAACCACGTGTGTAGGGTTGGAGGGGTTAGGGGTAGCCGGGCAGGGTAGAGTCCGTCCTAAGCTTAGGGACCGAGACAAATCAAGACCTCACTTTTCGGTCGAGTCACAACGAGGTTTCGAGTTGGTGAATGAGACACAAGTAAGAGAATTTTTTTCTTTTTTTTCGTGGAAGTATACTAGGTCGAGAATCCGTTTAGTCCCCCTTTTTTTGGTTTGAAATTAATATTCTTTCATTCCATGTGTAAAGTTAGTGTATTCTCTTTGTATCGGGAAACTCGGTCCTATTTTAGGATGGTGAGAGCCCAGTGGGAAATCCTTCGCTCCTCTTTCTTTTTTTCTTTCTCGAAAATATTTCCACCGACCTCTTTGGTGTCGTCGTCTGAGAATGTTTCCCGAAGGACACTCGGTTCGATGTACGGAATATATGCTATTTTTCATCGATAAAAGGACTTAGGACCCCCCGACTTTCGACTCTTTTCTCTTCTTTTTCCGTCCTAATTCTTCTTACTGGGGCCCTTATGACATAGTCCTCACGGTACCAGAGCTCCCAGTCCACCCTCGGTTCGAGTCTGAGGAGATGAGAGTGACTGATGTCCCGGACCTGTTGAACGGGGTCCCGGACCTTCTCGTTCCTGAGATCCCATACCAAGGGTCTGTGGGGTACGAAGAGTCTATGAGTCTGACGAGATGAAACGTTAGTGGACCCTTCGAGATTTTAGGGACTACAGACCAGAGTAGGGGTCTTTAAAATTACGTTAACCTGACCCCACACATCCGACGTGTAGTCCCCTTTCTCAGGGTTTCCAGGCTCACAGTTGACTCTGACTTTTGGTGATGGATCACTACATGTACCCTGACACCAAAGGATCCCGACGGTGTTCCTTCGCGGTGTTTGACCCTTCGAGTGTCACTGTCTTTAAATGGACGAGTTCAAGACCCCCGTCTTCAGATTCTGGTTCCACGTCCGTCTCGACACGGGGGAGACTTCGGGTATCCCTCCTGAGAAGGAGCGACGACCACTGCACGACCGTTGGGAACCGCAGAGAACCGAATGTTGACCCATTGAGGTGAGAGACGGAAGTGGTAGGGGGCCGCGAGAGGGTCAGGCACAGAAGGGTCCCAGTGGAAGATTAATCCTGTGTTCAGTATGACCTAATCCCCGGGTAGATGTGGTCATACTGAGTTGGTTAATGTAGACATCACTGAAATAAAGGTTTATTTCAGTGTGACACTCATAGTCCCCGGTCCTTCGATTGTAGAAACCCAAAACCCCCAGTCGGGTGTTACTACCCATGTCCAGAGTTGAGGACCTCGGGGAAGTCGAGACCAAACACCCAAGACGGACGGGAAACAGACTTGGGGTACGAGTGTCGTCCCCAATTACTAACCTCGGAGTCCCGGGGGTGTATTAACCCACTGGGGGTTACCGAAAATACACGTCTCCCGAAGACGGAAAGAGGAATTACCGGTCCCTCCACAGACACGGTGAGATGGTTTCGGAAGCGGGGCCCAGGTTCAAACGGGAACCGAAGACTCAGGAGTCGAGGTCTGACGAGTCACTCGATGACTGTCGACGATTCAAGGGGTTCGGGAGAAAGGTACTCCCTATATGACCTGGGACGGGTGGAGTGGTAGGATGACGAGTGCTCCTGGATTGGGGTTTCGTCTATAGGGGGGTAGTCTCGTGGACCGTGGACGAAGGACAACTCGTCCTTCTCTTTCTTAGTCTCTTTCTTAGAGGGGTACTCGTACAGTTTAGGGGAGGTTTTAGACGTAACTGACCTGGATCGATATGGTAAGTACTCAATGTACAGAGACCCGTTCAGTGAATTGGAGACACTCCGAGACAGAGGGATTGAGATTTGACGTCTGACGTCCTGAAGGGACCACGAGGTCAGTAATTCTGAGACTAGAGGGTTACGTCCCCTGGGTCCAAGCTAGGGATCAGTCCCTTGATCTAGGGTGTAGGACGTCGATTTCTACGACCCACGACGTTGTTTCTAGCTTCTGGGACACAGGCTGTTGATTCTGGACCACGTCGGTTTATTTATAATTTTTTACAAAAAATTTATTTTGTGTCTAACGGTAGATACAAGAATAAGGACTAGGTTTTGGAAGACCTGTTCTACTTGAAACCTTAAGTGTTTCCTAGTCTCAAAATCTTTCTTTTGTATCCGTGGATATTGAAGGGGTCACCCTAAACTCCGTTTGTAAGATACACGTTTGTGTTTATAAAGGTGACCCTTTGTACTTGTAAGTGTGTCACCTCTATTTATTTCTGATATTTATCAAAGTACAGTCAATCCCAGTCTAAACCGTCCGTTTGTTTAAATCACGAGATGAACTTTTTTTTTTATTGAAAGGTAAAAGTCTCGAAGAATTTAAAGACTTGATAGATAGACATTCTCTTACAATTTAGATCAAATACTCGAAGGCCCCTTGTATTAACAATAAGTTAGCGAGTCCACACAGACTGAGAAACACTGAGACGCCTGATATCGGGCGGTCCGAGGAGACAGGTACCCTTAAGGGTCCGTTCTTATTATGACCTCACTCAACAGTAAAGAAGGAGGTCCCCTGGAAGGACTGGGTCCCTAGCTTGGGTGAGAGGACGTAACCGTCCGTGACCAACCACCTTCCCTACCCCTTATAATGTTCTTTCTTATATATTCACCGAAGGAAGGTCCTACTGATTAAGTCACATTAGTTTATGAACACTTAGATCCCTTCCTTTTTCTTTCGAAATTAGATCGAGTTCGGTTTCAAACGGTGGGAGGAATTTTATGGCATTAAGTCGGACTTCCGGAGGCTGGAGACGTACTCTTTACCGATGTGCACGGTCGTAGGGTGGGACGGACGGTGAAGTAGTAGTTGGGGTCTGGCTCCAGAGTCGTACCATGTCTTCTGTGCAGGTAAGATTAGTAGTGTCACTAATAAAAAAAGAATTTGAGATTAAGTTAAGGTGAAGAGGATTTTAAACCGTGTTTGGTGACGATGGTCAGGCTGAGAATTCTTTTTAGGAGTCTTAGTCTTTTGAGGGTATAAGAGGTTGTCGTCGGACTAGAGTCCTTTCCGTCGGTCTGCACCTAAGTGTCCAGAGGGAGGAGTTCAACCTTCACCAAAGGTACCGTCGAATCGTGACTCTTGTAAAGGTTTTGAGGTCTTCTGTACGTTTGTCTTTTGGACACAGATAGTTTGTGTTCGACGGGATACCCTGTCGACTCGTCGATTTGGGGTCCTCCGGTTCCAATCCTTTCGGGTAGATCTAGTCGGAGGACACCAGGACCTCTTACCTTAAGTGAAGGACCTGAAGTTTAAGAGATGGACGGTTTATTCGTACGCCTAATGGAAGGGAGGTTTCCTCAAAGGCCGACTTTTTGAGGTCCTACTTTTCTAAGTAGGGTACACTCTATTTGAAACCAAGGGATTTCTCTAAACCTTTTATGTTTGCCGACGATAACTATCGAAGGCTGTTCGTTGGTGTCCGTCCTCCATTTGTTCGTTAATGTGTCGCGTTTGGCGCGTGAGGTGCGACGGGGGTGCACGACTGCCTTAGTCCTCTGGGCGCACCGGACGTCAGTGGACCCCTTGAGACGAGGGACCTGGGGGGAGGGGGTGAAGGGGGATCTGACCGACGAGGGTGTACCGGAGACGACCTCGTCACCGGTGTCGTCCCTGGACAGTCTTTGGTTGGGTTTCTTAATGAAGAAAAACCTTCGTCTTTGAGCCTTGATCTCCATTAAGTCCCTTTACACCGTCTACCATCGTAGAGCTCAACAGTAAAGAGGTTTCTTTCAACCGTTCCCACTGTTGGAGACCACCGGACTTAGGTTTCTTCTCTTTGTGTCTCCTTCATCGTCCACATTGTCCGTGTATAATCCCCTTCCTCTACCCGAGGGGCTCTACATGTCTCTTTCCCCCGGTAGGGGTACCACCACCGAAACCTAGGGTCTTCGCCTCACTCGTACACCCCGAAAACTTGACTTACTTTTCGTAGAGACCTAATAAAACCTACAGTGTAAGAATTGTCTCACTTCATTCCCTATTCCTGATCCGATATAGGGTAGTATACTACCACTGGAGTCTCCCATGTAGAGAGAAGAGTCCGTCTTTTTAGATATTGACCGACCCCCCTTTTTTTTTCACAGTCAACATACACTCACATTTTAGAATCTTTGAGTCGGTTCTTTTGACGTTCTAACTAGTGAACTTGTTTTCCCCAGTCTTGTTATCTTTTATTACTTCTTTTTGTCCCTTGAAGTTTTGTTTTGTAAGTTCTATTTTTACGTACAACCCCTGTTGTAAATGTGTCTACGTGTTATCTCTCCTCTATTGGAAACAGACTTACGGTTGATCCATGGTCCGTGAGTCACGACTCATGGAATTTAAGTAATAAAACGAAGTGAGCGTATTTTTATACACTACGTCGAAACCGTCAATATCATCGTCATTAAAAAAAAAAAAAACCGTTACTTTTTTTATTGTATCCTAGTACCAACCTTCAACCATTTTAAGTTTTTCGTATTTGTCCTTTTACTCTTGAGAAAGTTTGGGTAGAAGTGTCTACTCGGACCACAGTCATAAGGACGGTGGTTTCACAGAGTGAAGTGGTAAACTTAATTCTCCAGGAACAATGTTCTACTGAAGATTCATATGTCTTGATCACTAAAGTCTTTACGATCCCCAAGTGAAAAAAGGACCACCAGGTCTTGTAAGAAACAGACCTGTGGTCGAACCGATGGACGTCACCGTCTTCCGGGGGACCAACCCTGAGGACTTCACATAGGTACGGCTGGTGAGGGAGGACACTGTTACTAGTGCGTGCCGGTGATACGAAGGAAGGGTGGTAGAGACGAGAGAGGGTCAAGTAGTTTTACGTGATAGGAACCCAAGGAGGTTGTCTAGGTCTCGATCGAATTATGACGAGACTGTAGGTAGGTAGGTGTGTGGGTAGTAAAACTTGGGGATAAAACCCAGACTGGGATATGATTCTCTATCCTAGGAACCTAAACGGTTCACAGATGAGACCTCCCTAGGGGCCAGAGACGTACAGGTGGGTACTGAGAGGTAAGTCGGAAGGATCAGTCCGTGAAAGAGGGTCATAAAAAGTCGATCACGACTCAAATCCTAGAGACTGTAGGTCGGAAGGTCCTTATCAATTACGAGACAAACTGGGACCTGGTAGTGTAATTCGAGGGTAGGGGACAATTATCCGTCCACTTCTACCTCTACAGGGTACTCCCTCCCCCCGACAGATTCCTGTTTCCCGGACCTGTCACGAGTGGTTCCTCGGGTGGTGAGGGACCGGACTCTTATACTTACAAGAGGTCCAGTAGTGTCGTCAGTTTGTACACGGAATAAGATTCTACATACATTAAAGACAAACCAAACAGGGACGGGGGTGGGAAGGTTAGTGATGTCATCTTTCTCCAAGTCGGACGTGTTTCATGTTTACCAATTAAATAACCGTCACTCGTTCAGTGGAGGGGAAGTCCTACCGTCAATGAAGTAGGCACTTTACCCTCCTAGTATGACCAAATAAAAGGTTCCGGTAAGAACGGTACAAACTCGCGAATAAGACAAATTTAGACAAATGGTAGAATAGTATTTAACTTGTCGTTTTACACACATACATGTGTTCGTAAGCATATACAGTCACACCGGACACTTTTTAGACTGAGAACTAAGGACGACCTATAGGTGATCTAGTGAAATCTTTCATTAAGGTCCTGAAAGCACCACCAGGTCACCAACTTCTCAGGTGGACGGTTAAGTTCCCTGTACCCAAGCTAAGGACTAGACCTTTGATTCTAGGGTGTACGGACCCCCGTTGATTCGGACACGTGGTGTTGACGACTCCGGTACTCGAGATCTCGGACACACGTCTCTTCGGTGACGTAACCCTTCGGACACGTGACGTCACTTCTCCTCCGGGCTAGAGACGTTGATTCGCTCCGGTGCACGTCGTTGTTTCTGTGTCATGTCGGTTTTTGGTTGTTACAAAAGATTTCCTCATTAAGGTCTGAGGGGAACAACTCTTTTTTTGCCGGAGACGTCACTCACACCTCCCCTTCATATGGAAGGGACTGGTGTGTTGGGTGCACGATGTGCCCGTACCTGGTTTCGGACCCCCCTTCCCGTGTACTCCTACGTGCCTACCCGACCTGTGTCCTTAGGTCCCGCTCGTAGTCGTCTCGGGACACCAGACCAAACCCCTTTGCTTGTTTCAGAGCTCGTAGACGAGTTTCCGTCCGACCTAATGGGGTCTTGTAGAGCCCTTTATTCTCTGTCGAGATCCGGGGACCCTTTACTCCTGTCCCTTCGGGACCCGTCTTCTTCTTAGTTTAGAGGTCGACCCGGTCTCAAGTCCCCCGAGGGCTTCTTTTGTGTTTTACGGACGGGAGTCAGTACTCTGTCGGTGTGACGACCCATGTCCCACACAGGTCTCTTTCTGTCTAAAGAAACCCCACATGTCCCCTCGACTCTTCGGACACCGTGGGTTCCTACCTTGGGCTGGAGCTTCCTCCATTGTGGAAGAGTAGTGGGGGTCTGAGTGGTTCGGAGGTGCATAGTGGTCCTTGGCACCTGTGGGCGAACAAAGAGGGTGAAGACTATTCCAGTGGATGGCACGAAATATTACGTTCTTATTATTAGGACGACGGTTACGTGTGACTACAGATTTGGATGATGGAAAGGGACGGAATGCCTCTTTCGTCGAGTCGTCCCCTCTCCGTCCGGTCCGTCGTCAATGTTCCGAATAATTCTGTGGATTACTTTGTGGAACGCCGCGGACGGGGGAGACTCCTGTCGAGTCGTTTTACGTAGTGGTTTCGTCTACAGTCCGAACCCCGTTAACGAAGGTTTCGTGACTTCAGTCCGTCCCTCCGTGGCCCCGAGCGTAGTAGGAGTGGTCCACAAGGGACCGGACCCCACGAGGAGAGGGACGAAGTGTCAGTTCTTTTGGTGTTATTGGCGACGTTGAGCGAACCGGAGATCCCCGCGTTCTCCGTAGAGACAACGAATTATCCTTCGGACACCGATTCCGACGACTGTAAACGACTCGGAATCTACGAGTTTACGTCTTCCCGAATCAAACTCAAATCGACGCAGGGAAACTGTCGTTCCTCTAGTGTGGTCAGTTAGGATTTCCTATAGTTGGGACGTATAGGTGACCTTCCTACCTACGATTTCGAGGTTATGAAACCGGTGGACTACACTTCTCGGTCGAGTGACCTTTTCTGGGACTATGATCCTTTCTAACTTCCGTCCTCCTCTTCCCCTGTTGTCTCCTGCTCTACCAACCTACCGTAGTGACTGAGTTACCTGCACTCAAACTCGTTCGAGACCCTCAACCACTTCCTGTCCCTTTGGACCAAACGGCATCAGGTACCCAACGTTTCTCAGTCTGTGTTGAATCACTCACTTGTTGTCACTGACGTCTCCACTCGGCACCTATCAGTCCTATTCTTATACCTAGACCCCTGTTCAAGGTTTTTCCGACGTGTCGGACGAAAAAGGAAATAAAGGGAGGGGGGGTGGGGCTACAAGGAGAGGATAGGGAATCTGTACGAAGCTTGTCACTGTTACCTTAATTCATGGGAACACGTCTCCACTTCTTGTACCTGTCGGACTACATGTGAGACAGGGATAGCGACTGTTTGTTGCCCCGGGAGCCCTTTTACTGGCCGGGTAAGCTGTGAGCTCGACGGAGTGAAATTTTTACTCTTACCACGACTAGCATTAGAGACAGAGGACGTCAATAATCTTTCTAGTTGAATCTAGTACGTGTCCATAGTGAGCCCCGGGGTGAACCGTCCAAGTGTGCCCCTCTTATGTGTTCCCAATTATCTACTTGATAAATGTTTCCGTGTCCGTCCCGTTCGCGTTCACGTCGTTTCGCCAGTAGTGGGGACCCCTGTCCTCCCCAATCCCCGCCCTCAGGACGTTCTCCCTGGGACCACTTTTCCTCTCGCCAGCGAACTTTTCCTCCCGTGGACTCACCTCGTCGCCGGAAGGAGTTCCCGGTATCGACCGGAGTCCGTTGACATGTCTGTCCACAGGTCCCCGTATTTATGGGTCTGGTGTAAGAGAAGAGGGGGAGAAGGGTTAGAGACCGGTATTTCTCCTTCGGTCTCCCGTAGACACCCCAGTGGTCGTCCGTCGGAACGTCCCGTCACTCGTCCCACCTCTTCCCTTCTCTTACCTACTCTCCCAGAGTTCCTCCTACGGTCGTGTCGTGTGCCACACGAGTTCCTTATTCGTGAGTTGTGGGTACTCTGTAATAAATAATGGTCCCGGACCCTTTGCTCCCGAGTCGGAGCCAGTGATCCTCTAATTTGTCCTTAAATCTCGGTCTACGGGATCTGTAGTCGTAGGTAGTGTCCGGACGTCCACGATGACGACCCACGTAGTGAGGGGATCATGAAAGGATTTGGATGGTTAAACTGGATGGTTCAAGTGGAAGTCCTGTTGTGCCGAAATCTCTGTTTCTGAACCCCGTTCGTCGTCTCCTACAAAGGTAGGAGTGTAAACTTTTGTCCCCAGGAAGACTGTCGGTTCTGCCGAGATCGGAAAGTGACCCAGTCACCTTGAATGTTTCTTCAGGTAAGAGGGTTCTCAGAGTGGAAGAGAATTTAGTGTTGGTTGAGGGAAGATTCAGAAGGGATGGACGAGACCCAGACTTAAATCTCGAGACGTTTTGTCACTTTGAGAAGGTGTTTTCTCAAGGAACCTCGTTGTTAGTCAAGTCAAGTCGAGTCATCGAGTCAGCACAGGATGGCTGAGACGCTGGGGTACCTTACGTCGTGCGGTCCGAAGGGACAGGTAATGGTTGCGGGTCTCAAATAAGTTTAAGTACAGGTAACGCAGCCACTACGGTAGGTTGGTAGAGTAAGAGACAGTAGGGGAAAAGGAGGGTGGAAATTAGAAAGGGTCGTAGTCCCAGAAGAGTTTACTCAGTCAAGAAGCGTAGTCCACCGGTTTCATAACCTCAAAGTCGAAGTCGTAGTCAGGAAGGTTACTTATAAGTCTTGACTAAAGGACAACCTAGAGGAACGTCAGGTTCCCTGAGAGTTTCTCGGAAGGGGTTGTGGTGTCAAGTTTTCGTAGTCAAGAAGCCACAAATCGTAAGAAATATCAGATTGCGATTGTAGGTATGTACTGATGACCTTTTTGGTATCGAAACTGATATGCCTGGAAACAACCATTTCATTCCAGAGACGAAAAATTATACGACAGATCCAACCAGTATTGAAAAGAAGGTTCCTTGTTTGCAGAACAACACAACCTCGTTGTTATTCTATTTAGTTTAGTCAATTAGGTGGTAAATATTTCTTAGTTCGTCAACGACAAAGACCCCTCGTGATTTTGTCTAGTCTATGTAGACGTCCGTGACAGTTGCCAAGGGGGAAAGATTCTTCTAGTAGAACCTTGGGAAAGGGGTGGACAGAGGTCCAGTCAGGTTTGAACCTGTCCATGTAAACGGTTCCATTCTATCTCATCACCCGTCTTGTAGTTGGTACCCCGGTGTTATGAGACCTAGGCTTGGAGCGAGATCAAGTGAGAAGTATATTGGAATCCGTTCAGTGAGTCGGGGGGACTAGGAACAAAAGAAGTAGACTGAGAAAACCCCTTACGAGAGATTGTGTACCCTAGTAGGCCTCCTAAGTTACTCTACTACACACTGCACACTTAGAGGATCTTGTCGTACATTGTGCATGCTCCGGGAGTTCGTTACGATTAAGGAGTCGAGATGTCCACCAGGTCCAGAGGTCCACGGGCTCACCCACAAAGAGTATAGAAGGGAATTTTAAAGTCTGAGTCTCGACCGTTTAGGACGAAAAAAAAAACAGAAGACGTTGAACCCGGGACAGTGGACAGAGTGAAGGAGGACCAGATTCAAAGTAGTAGACGTTTCAACCCCCTCCCCTACGACCAATAAGTCACCTGATCTGTTCACTAAGGATCGGAGGGGCTGTCCATATGAAGGGAGACCTGGTGTGTAAATTCAAGCGATGTAATTACTTTAAAGATCTCGGTTTATATGGAAAAGGAGATGAGAAAGAAAGAAAAAAAGAAACCCACGTGACGTACGTCCTAGAAGTAAAGGGTTGGTCCCTAGGTTGACACGGGGGTCGTCGCCTTCGTGTCTCAAGATTGGTGACCTGAAGGTCCTCTTAGGGGGAGACAAAAAAGAATTAGTTTCGTTGTGTCCCGACGGGAGAGTCTCTAGGACTCGTCGCACTCTAGTGATCGGAACAAGTGACCCAGTTAGGATGACTTTGAGATTGAGTTCCTTGAACTCTAAAGAAGCTTGGACACATCGAATCCGTGAAATAGTGTGTTCGTTGAACTTTATGATTTCCACCCAAGTTCCTTGTGGTGAAGAGGAAGGGTCTAGGGGTCCAGGAGGTCAACCTTTCGTAGTCTGATCAGTCAAGGATTCTTGAGATAGTGACATTCTAGGATCAACCATATTCATTTCTAGTCAGGTTGAACTTTTCCGTAAATGTGCCTTACGGTAAACCTGTAAACCGTTTCCGATCTGGGTGTTTCTATCTTCCTACCACAAAGGCAATCCTTTGACTCACGATGACAGGTGACGACACTTAAATATAAGGGTTCCGTTTGGAAAACCGTCGGGGACCGTCATCCTTCGGTTTCAGGAAAGACAAGTTAACGATGTATTGGTGACGGAACACCACAGTACGGTTTCCACGGGTCTGAGTATATAAGATAGTGCTCTGGGTGTCGGACACTGGACCAGGAATAAGGGTTCACCGTCCCTCTTACGAGTCTCAGACACAGACGTTTCAACACGAGGTCTTAGAGCGGAGACTCGTAGGGGAGGACGGGTACATCTGAGGACACCCTAGTCTATAGGAATCTCTCGTCGGGGTCCAGGTTAGATGGACCATTGAGGGTAAGAAAAGTAGTGTTTCTTTCGAGTGTCTACTCTTTCTTGTTCGACTAATGAGTCCAAAGTAAGCGGTGTTCACGGAAAGGAGAAACCAGGAGTAATCTCGGGAACCATCGGCCGAGCAACGATTCAGCCTGAACGTTTCGTGACAAAGAGGACGACGAAGGAATCTACACCTGAATTAATACCAACAAGGAAGGAGAGCCGGTAAGACGTGCTAAAGTTCGTAGGGTCAATGACCAGAAGATTACAGGAATAGATGAGTAATCTGAACTTGTAATACAGGAACAGAATGTAGAAGACAAGGGACGTGTCGAATTCTTCATGAACTTAAAAACAAGGGTGGATAATGCAACGTATTGTTTATCGTGAGACTGACCACACCCTAACTCTTATTGACAATAGTGAATGATAAAAGATAACTGTCATTGATTTCTATGTAGTTTTTACTATTTCAAGGGGAGACGATAATCTTCTGAAACACGAAAATGGTTATAGACTAGAGACAATAAGACTGGATTGAAGTAATTAAGTAGAATGAGATTAATAGTGACAGAACGTAAAGAGGGAAAGATTAGATTAAGAGTTTCTATTTAATACATCTCCGTAGATACGAATTTTATTGAGGGACAGACGGACCCCGTAGGTAAAGTAAGACTTTTCACAAGTTTAATCCTGTTGTTTTATATGACAGTGAGTAGGTTTCTCTTGTTGTGCGAACGATAAATAGGTAGTAAACAACTACAAATCAGCCATTCAGCACAGGCTGAGAAACGTTGAGGTACCCGACATCGTAGTCCGAGGAGACAGGTCTCCTCTAAAACGGACTCCAAAGGGTCCGTTCTTATGACCTCCCCCAAAGGTAAAGGAAGACGTCCCCTAGAAGGACTGGGTACCTAACTTGAGTGGTAGAGGGTACCTAACTTGAATGTAGAGGACGTACCCGTCTGCCTGGGATTGTGACTCGGTGGTCCCTTCGGGGAATACCCGGTGACGAAGATAAGTTCAAAGACGTCAGCTACACTGTTTCGTCCCCAGTCATTTATAAAAGGTGTTTCTCGGTCCGACTTTTATGATCAAACCATCTGGTGTGACAACGACGACGTTGATGAGTTGAGTCGGTGTCGTAGTGTTTTCGGCGGTATTTGGTGTACATTTGCTTACCTGTACCGATACAAAGTTATCCGAAATGGATGCTTTTGTCAAAAATAAAGATTTTAGTACAAACAAGACATCCGATGTCAAACTGTTGAGGACACTGTCTTCTTTTGACCTAAATTAAACATAAACCTAATAAACTGTCACTCTAACGACAAAAGGACGTGAAACACTAGTGGTACCATCTGTGTCCAACCCCGTTGTAATACCCTTCCACTACTAAACCCCCCACTTGAACGATTTGACTTCTCTGGTTAGTCTATTGGTTTACTTGTACAGTACGACCGTCGATCTATAAGGTTCGATCTCTGACTCTCTTCGGAGCCGATCTCTATTCCTTGACACTCAGTGGTCGGATGTCTACCAGAAATATTCGGTCCCTGGACCTATTCTAGTAACTCAAATACATCGATCTCCTTTCTCTCGTGGGTCTCCGGAGATGGAAAATTCTCTTGAATCTTGGTTGTTTCTCCTTATTTGTTTTAGTTACACCATCTCCCCTGTGATCCTCCCACACCACTAACTCTTTGGTTCGTTACTTACTCAAAGTTCTTATTTTTTCTCTGGTTGACTTGAATATCGGTCTGTCCTGGGATCTCGCAGAAGGGTCTTGTCCGGGGTGGGTACAGGAGGTCAACGGAAAACAGACATCTTTTTGAAATCAGTTTCTTTTTTAAATTAATCTCTTCATATTTTTTTACTTCTTTCTTTTGTCCGTTTGTGCTGTTTTTATGAAATCGGTAATTTCAGTTCTTAGAAATCAAGAAGAAGTTTTCGATATCTATTATAAGACTCGGTACAGGAAACGACAAAACGTCCATGACTTGGGGAGTGGTCCCCACTTGACATATTTCAGGTGTGCGGATATCTGGGGTCTGGATGACCTTCGTCTTCAGACTACTACGACTGAGGTCTAATGTAGTGGTAGTCGGTTAGTCTTCTTACTGGTGTTCGACTAGTGAGCTTGTGATATTCTGAGGAGTGGTGGCGGGGGTCCCACCCTGTGCGTCAGAACTCCCGTAAGCAGACGACACCGGGATAAGGAAAGAGTAAAGTCAACGAGTCAGCACAGGCTGAGAAGCCCTGGGGTACCTGATGTCGTACGGTCCGAAGGGACAGGTAGTCGTTGAGGATCTCGAACGAGTTCGAGTACAGGTAACTCAGTCACTACGGTCATATCTCCGTCTTAAAGTCGTTTTCCGACTTGTGACGAGTGTCCAGTTCATGGTACTCTTATATCATAAGTCGTTTTCCTTCTGGTGGTCTCTGGTGGAACTAATGTACTCAAGACTACCTCACCACCCTCGTCTTTGCCTTACTGAAGACACTGGACCTCACTGAATCCGTCTCCAGTTTGTCTCTCTGACCTCCGTTCTTCTTATTAGCAAGAGACTTTCTCGTAACGACTTTTCCCCTTATCTTTTTACCCCATAAAACCAAAATAAAGACTATAAAAATTTCTAAAAAATTTTACACCCTGTGAAAATTTCCGAAATGACCTAAACAATGTTATAGTGAACAAAATATAAAACAAAAAACCGGGGTTCCGTACATCCTTAGAATCGAGGGGCTCATCCCTAGTTTGGGCGTTGGGAACGTCACCTTCCGTCAGAATTGGTGACCTGGTGATCCCATTCAGGGGACAAAGACCGTAAAAATTGTAAGTAGAAGTGTATGTTATAGTTAGTCGGTGACGTTAAAGGTCGAAACTAAAAGAAGAAACTTTGTAGTAAGAATGAGATCATAGTGTATTTTAAGTTCACATAATACAAAAGATGTAAATTACGTATTCGTTAGATAAAAGTATATACCTGACTCAATTACTAGATTAAAAGGGGGATTTATCGGTTAAAAGGAAAGTCGTAATTAATTTATTAGATAAGAAAGGGGACGACCAGACTTTAGGTGGTAATAGTGTATTATTTATAAATGTATATGAGTTTAGAAAATAATAAAATAAAAGACGAGACAAAGTTAATATAAAGTAAAGTGGTCGGTGATTTAACGACATCACAATTTAATAAAAATATTGGGAAATATTGAAAAATGACACATTTAGAGGGAAAACAAAAATGTTGTAATATAAACCGATAAGATCATTCACATTCAAAGATATATTTGTAATCTTTTTTAAAACAGTTCAAGATTTGTCGTTAAGAAATTCCTAAAACTTACGTTATTGTATTTACACATTAGTCAAACTCCCTCTTGATTGTATAAAGATACTGATTTGCAGAGGTAGGTCTTTGTTCCATAAAAATGTTCATAAATTCAGAAGAAACTATACGGAGGTACAAAATTTCAGAAGTACCTCCGGTATGTAACAAAATTTAATAGAAGTTCGGTTCATGGTCCGAAGTCTTTATAAGACAGGATAATATTAATCCTAAAAGAAAGAAGATATATTCTATTGAGTTTTTTACGATTAGATTTTTACAAGTAAAAAAATACTTTAAATAAAACATAAACCAAGGAGTCTTGCAGAACGATTACGTTTACCCAAGAAGAAACTACGAGGACGTGTGTAACAAACCTTGTGATTAGTGTGGGTAAGTCTCTTGATACAGGAAACTGAAAGTCTCGGTGTTGTAAAAAAGTAACGAAACTCCTAAAAAGAGGTGACCGAATAGACTACATACAGAAAGCGGGTACCTAAGACAAGGGTGGTACCGAACGGATGTACGGAGAAGATGAAGTGTTTTGGAGAGTGTAATAGACAGTTGTACCTAAGGTCGTAGGTAAATAGAAGACCAAGTCCTCCGAATCTACTCTAAGTATGATTGAGTTAGGGGTACAGTGGGTGGAACGTCCAAATGTGACACGAAATCTCAGGAACCTCTTCCTTTACCGTTGGGTGAGGTCACAAGAACGGACCTCTTAGGGTCCCTGCCCCATCGGACCACCCGACGACAGATACCCCAGTGTGTCTCAACCTGTGCTGACTTCACTGAATCGTAATGGTATCGTATGACTGAGTACCAATCTACCCCTTCTACTGACCCTTCAACCAACGTGACCCTTCGGGTGACCTTTCTGACCTATAGAGTCCCTCACCTGTGTGCAAGTTAGATTCACTGGTCCTCTTATACTGTTTGCGTCTAACGTGGGTCCGACGGTTCTATGATATCCTCAGTTTCGTCACTGTCTCGAACTGTTGCCTCCAAGTTTAGTTCCTAGTCGTCTATCCCTACGATTCTTGGTCTAGGACCTAATACCTCTTTGGTAGGTGTCTAAACACTCAAAGTTCTATTGGTGTTTCCTTAAACTTAGAGTTCGTAGGAAACCAGACTTTGTCGTTCTACTTAAGTTGTAAGTGTTACGGAGGACGGAGTGTACCGAGTCGGGACTCCCAAATGATAATAATAATAATAATAACAAGAACCTAAGTCCTTAGTTTCAGAATCGGTTCCGTTCACTCCGTCTTCAGAGTGTTTTTCTGGTCCTTATTATGTCGAAACTAACTTCCCTCTAACGTCAAGTCCACTTGGGTTCTTACTCACGTACGGTCCTTACCCGGTCTTCCTACTAAAGTTGGGGATGGTAGAAGTCCCTACCCAAGGATTTTATGTCGACTCAGTATATAGGGGTCTCTGGTCGGGACTCTGACTCATTTACACCTGTCCTGGTCCGTCTTTTTATATGGAGGATAAGAGTTAGTACATGGGCAGATCCATTTGCTGTTGTTTAGGCAAGGTCGGTTTAGTTTCGGGTCCGTCATCGTGACCCCTCCGTTCGACGTGGTAGTGACGAGTGTTATGGAAACAGTGTCGTGTTGATACTTAGGCAATGTGGGTTTGTCACGAACAGGCCTCTAGTTCGGAAACAGACCTCTACGTTACCACTGTAAGGTAGAAGGAAAGAGATTCATACATAAACAAAGGAAACGAAGTAAGTACGTAAGTACGTAGGTAAACCTTTTATGAATAGTTCGGATGAGATACTCCATGGAACGATCCATGACTCTTATGTATTTCCATACTCTGTGTGACTAGGACCTCCGTGGACCGAAAGAATTTGGTACACACTTATCCGATTCTGAGTCGTTGAGACGCGTTGACTTGTTTCCTTTGTTTGGTCCGTCCATGTCGGTCCCAACTTAGTTCTTGATGAATTGGGAAGACGTGGACGATGGGAAGTCTTATGAATCCTTTCTGGATATATATCTTTTGATATTTTGTGACCACTTTCTTTAGTTTTCCTGTGTTTATCTACCCCTTTATATGGTACAAGTACCTAGCCTTCTTAGTTATATCACTTTTACTCATATGATGGATTTCGTTAGATATCTAAGTTACGTTAGGGATAGTTCGATGGTTGTCATAAAAAGTCTCTTGATCTTGTTTATTAAAGTGTTAAACATACCTTTATGTTTTTGGAACTTATCGGTTTCGTTAGAACTCTTTCTTCTTACCTTGACCTCCTTAGTTGGACTGACTAAAGTCCCAGATGATGTTTCGGTGTCAGTAGTTCTGTCATACCATGACCGTGTTTCTGTCTTTATATCTAGTTACCTTGTTTTATCTTTCGGGTCTCTATTTAAGTACGTGGATACCTGTGGAATAGAAACTGTTTCCTCCGTTCTTATATGTTACCTCTTTTCTGTTAGAGAAATTGTTCACCACGACCCTTTTGACTGGTTAGTGAACATTTTATTACTTTGATCTTGTGAAAGATTGTGGTATGTGTTTTTATTTGAGTTTTACCTAATTTCTAGATTTACATTCTAGTCTTTGATAATTTGAGGCTCTCCTTTTGTATCCGTTTTGTGAGAGGTTGTATTTGGTGTCGTTCTAGGAGATACTGGGTGGAGGTTCTTATGACCTTTATTTTCGTTTTTATTTGTTTACCCTGGATTAATTTTAATTTTCGAAGACGTGTTGTTTCCTTTGATATTCGTTCCACTTTTCTATCGGAAGTCTCACCCTCTTTTATTATCGTTACTTCGTTGACTATTTCTTAATTAGAGTTTTTATATGTTCGTTGAGGACGTCGAGTTTAGGTCTTTTTATTTTCTGGGTTAGTTTTTCACCCGGTTTCTTGATTTGTCTGTAAAGAAGTTTCTTCTGTATGTCTACCGATTGTGTACTTTTCTACGAGTTGTAGTGAGTAATAGTCTCTTTACGTTTAGTTTTGGTGTTACTCCATGGTAAAGTGCGGTCAGTCTTATCGACGCTAGGTTTTCAGATGTTCGTGTCTTTTAATGATCTCGATTAGTTACTTATATCATTTCAACGTCCTATATTTTAGTTGTGTGTCTTTAGGGAACGTAAGGATATGTGTTTATTACTCTTTCATCTTTTTCTTTAATTCCTTTGTTAAGGTAAGTGGTAACGTTGCTTTTCTTATTTTATGAATCCTTATATAGATGGATTTCTTTGATTTCTGGATATATATCTTTTGATATTTTGTGACTACTTTCTTTAGTTTCTCCTGTGATTATCTACCTCTTTATATGGTACAAGTACCTAGCCTTCTTAGTTATATCACTTTTACTCATATGATGGGTTTCGTTAAATGTTTAAGTTACGTTAGGGA